>OW386553.1:29917948-30380947 GCA_936435175.1 Glyphotaelius pellucidus | reverse complement strand
ACGGTTGACTTATAAAACAAAGCACATTTTCCAAAAATCAATGAATTTATCGATAAATCATAGAATTTATATGTGATAGTACACTTTATCTCAAGATTCAACGGTGAACTAATGAAATCCAGCACATTTTTGTGAAAGTATCCTGTATTCCAAGAATCAAAAAACCGTATTCATTTGTGAAAGTTACCTGTTTTCTAAATATTACGGTTGACTTATGAAACATATGAAATGAATTTTTCATGAATCAATGTATTTATCAATTAGTTCATTTCTGAAAGTACCCTGTATTTCCAAATTTACCGAATAACGAATGTAAAACAGAAAATTTTCCAAGAATCAGAAAACCGAATTTTTTTTAGAAAGTGGCCCATTTTTCCAAATTTACACGTTTACTAATGAAATACAGCATATTTTCCGAAAATCAATGATTTTGTCGAAGAATCAATGAATTTATTTGTGAAATTACCATGTATTTCCAGATTAAACGGTTAACGAATGAAATACAGCACGTTTTCCAAGAATCAAAAAACCGAAATCATTTGTGTAAGTTACCGGTATTACCAAGTTTTACGGTTAACTTATAAAACAAAGCATATTTTTCAAGAATCATAAAACCGAATTTATTTGAGAAAGTGGCCCATATTTCCAAATTTAACGGTTTACTAATGAAACACAGCAAATTTTTGAAAAATTAATTAATTTATTTGTTAAAGGTCCCTGTATTTCCAGATTAAGCGGTTACCTAATAAAATGCAGCACATTTTCCATGAATCAATAAATATATCAAATAGTTCATTTCTGAAAGAACCCTGTATTCCCAAGTTTAATGGTTAACGAATGAAATACAACATCAAAAAAACCGATATCATTTGTGAAAGTTACCTGTATATCCAAGTATTACAGTTAACTAATAAAATACACACATTTTTCTAGAATCAATGAATTTATCGATGAATTTAAACTGAATATAAACTAAATTTAAACCGATGAATTTAAACTCATCGAATTTTTCAATTATTTACCTCCATACAAAATGTATGGTTAAATTACACTCCGTGGGAAGACCGAACGAATTTCGCGAAACCTGCCAATAGCGGAGTATACTTCGGAGGGAGAGGACGCTTATTCTGTTATTTCTCCGAGGCGTCAATAATAACGATCAAACTTTCGACTTGTAAAATAAATATATGAGGATATTCGAAAACCGGATCGGTGATAAAATAGGCCGCGCCCATTTTCGTCCGATTCGGTCCGGTTGTCGAACCGGATTGGACGGCCGGTGCGGAAGGACGTGGCCCATTTTATCACCGATCCGGTTTTCGAATTGGATGTGTGGGAGCTTTCATAAGTAATGTATGGCGTGAAGGCCTTCCTGTTGTTTGATCAGACAATCGGATGTAAAAAACGGATGGATGCGCCCAGCCTGTGACACATCAATGTTTTCTTATTGCGTTATCACGTAAAATTATCGTCCCTAAACCGACTTTACAGACATCCAATTTTTCTTGGTGTCTTTAGCTTTGAGGCGACTGAAATTCTGGATGCTTACTAAAAACAATGGTCTGTACACGAATCGATGAAAATAACAATTTTTGGAGATCCATCATTTTTACGGGCGTTTTGTAAAGTTTGGGGTTGAACTTAAACAGTCCGTGACGGCCTCCGTGGTCCCGAGGTAAGACTCTAGACTCACAATCCGAAGGTCGCGGGTTCGAACCCGGCGTGCGCAAATAAATTTTATTTGATTTTTTTTTTTTTTTAAATATGTTTATTCAGTTTTAATTTTACAATATTTTATTTTACAAATCTTACGAAACTGATCAATCAGTTTGATTGTAAGAAATCTCTCATTTTTTTCTAATTATTTAATACAGTATACTTTTCAGTTTTACATAGTATATACTAAATATAATACTTAATATTAAAATACTAATTATGACGACAAACTAATTATCTCAATGTTTTAATGTTTATGAATTGCGTTGTAGTAAAAATATTTTACACAGTACAAACATACGGTGAGAAAATAAATAGATAGGAACTATTTTATTTGATTTCATGTTCTTCGGAGGTAGAAAGATTTAACTTTTGTTTTGATTTTTGAATAAGATGTCTCATTTTTGATATTTTCAGGTAATGCGTTAAATATTTCCGGAATTTTATGACTTTTTGTTCTATCTCCGTATACATTTTGAGATTTATTGACAATAAACATTTGTGCTTCTCTATGCCTAGTAGGGTAGTTGTGGTTTATAGGTTTTTTGAATTCTGTATTCCAGAATTCATCTAGTGTTAATTGGTAACTTACCTTACTGTGTATAGAGAGGACATTACACAAGGAGAACATTTTTTTATAATCACCTTCACATAACTGGACCTTTTTTTTGCCTGATATCAATTTTAGGAAACGGATTTGTAATTGTTCTATTTTATTTAAGTATGTTTTGTACGTTAATCCGTAACTATTTATTCCGTATCCTATAATTGATTCTGCTAATGCGTTGTATATACAGTATAATATATTTTTATTAACAAAATTTGTGTTATTTCACAATTTATTCATTTAAAATAATGTATAGTATGTTTGCGGCACGTTCCAGAGTGGAAGATACTATGAGTATCGCCCTGGTGTAAGACCACCATTCAGAATTGAAAAGTTGATTGAAATGGCTTTAAACGTGTTTAGTGACCAGATCTGAATAGCCAGGTACTTCCCCACCTTCCTCTTCCCTACCTCCTTCCCCTCCTCACTACCTTCAGCCTCACAGCATACCCCGATTGGGGATGCCGTAGTCTCAGTGGCTCCAGACGGGAGCAGTTGGGATTCTTGTGCGGTATTTCATATAAAAAAAAATAATAATAAAAAGTCGTTTTCTTAGTCCCTGCATCACGGAACTTTACTTTAGATTTTAATTTTTTTTCATAGCTCTTAAAACATAAAATAAAAAAAGTCATGCCTATGTATATTGTACCGGTACTTGGGACACGAAAAATGTATAAAAATCAATCCTGTTACCAAGAATCCTGTTACCAATCCTGTTACCAATCCTGTTACCAAGAATCCTGTTACCAATGCTGTTACCAATCCTGTTACCAAGAATCCTGTCCTGTTAACAATCATGTTACCAATCCTGTTACCAAGAATCCTGTTACCAATGCTGTTACCAATCCTGTTACCAATCCTGTTACCAAGAATGACCACATTGCTAAGACTAAAAAATAATAAAATAGAAACATTAAGGGTGGGTTTTATCATTTGCCCTGTACAGCTGTGCAGTTTACAGTTACTTTCGCAGTGCATTTGACGTTTACGGCAAAATGGGTTTTTTCACGACGCCAACTGCGAAAGTAAAGGTAAACAGGGATGGCAGCACGATAAACGGTCTAATTCCCAAACTTTTGTATTGGGAACTGTTCATATATTTTTTTCATGTGGCAACACGCACAATAAATGTCAAACATTCTGTGAATTCTCTGCGCATTGCGTTGTTTATGATCGCATCGGCTTTCGTAAATTTTGTGGTTAAATTGGGCATTGATATGAAATTTTTGTTGAGTGATGCTATGGCCTTTGACACATTAAAAATTATTTTACACACTATACTTTTATGTGCATTTGCAACATCTCCAAGTACTCTTTGCACCGACCCAGTCGCATAAAACCTCAAAGCCAGTAATAATAACTACTCATATGGTTTGACAGCGTTATTCCTAGCAGAGGAGAGAAACTAACTATAGAAGCTTCATTTTATTTACGTCATGTCATTTGAATAAATATTTGTAATTACACTTTATCAATCATTACTTTCATGTCACTGGGAGTACACATCATATCTGCAATTAATGTGGTCAAAAGTCGAGCAGTTTCTTTATTTGGAAAATCGGCATACGAAATCCAGATCTTCCATTACATAGAAATTCTGCGTATATTATGTCGTTTTACGCGTCGTGTCATATAATTAATCATAGGTTCATCGTCAGAAGTTGAAGAACTGTCACTTGTCGCGAACATAATGATAATAATATAATAGCAAATACCGTAAAATAGATAGCAAGAATATTTCTGAACTGTCACTAAAGTGACATTTAGACAACGGCCGCCATTTTGATTACCTTTACTTTAGCATTTACAGCTTCGAATGTGGGCTGTAAGATTGTAGGTAAAAGTAAACGGTAAATGTCAAATGAAAAAACTTATTTCCATGACTTTATCGTATACTTTTACAATTAGCATTGCAATTAGCATTCTCGGTAAATGAAAAAACCCACCCTAAGTAATTTTTCTTCAATTGTAAGATCTTGAATTTGTAGTACAAGCTTACAAATTAATTGTCATAATGTTAAAACCTTTGTACTATTATTTTTTAAGCATTTTTTTCTTTGGGACAAGTTTACCTGCGCAAAATTTGGAAACGACCCAATGACTTTTCAAAGAGGTGTTGAGTTTGCTTTATTCTCAGTTGGCATGGTCATGGCATGGCAGTCGCAGTGTAGTATTAAGTCTCACCTCTGCCATAGGTCACCCCAAGTGGTTCGCTGTGTTTGGTGATTTAGCAGGGGTGCCCGGGTTCATGGGGTGAGGTTTTTCTAGTTCTTGGAGGCAGATGACCAAGACACACTGAACCCCAGATTCCTACCCACCCCTTAAACCCTTTTCCTTCCCAGAACTCTCCTCGCCTTCCTTTCCTTAAAAAACCCTCCACACAGCATCCCCATAGATGACATAGGCCTTGAGGGAAATTTTCCTCGTCTTAAAAAGAAAAGTCTCATTTCTTAAAGCCCTTTAATGCAAAAACATTCTAGTAAAATCACTTGATAATTCCTTTTGCAATTACGTTAGTCATTCAAATAATTGTTTTGGGAACTCTAAACATAAATTGTATCCAAGTCCTATCTTCCTTCAGGATGTTTCCAGTGAATAAAAACAATTAAAATGCAATTAATTTTCACGGTGTTTATTTCAATTTTATCGTAAATTTATAATATATTTAAAATATTATAATCTATTTATTATAAATATACATGTTGTGTTTATTACATAAATTAAATTCATTAATCATATCTGTCGATTTTTCTGTAATCGAGTAGTCAAATATTCAGAAAATATTTAAAATAAAACAAAGCATCTTTTCAAATTATTTATCTAAATTCTCTAAATAACCTACATTAAATACATACTGTTGCCTTCTAAAGTGTATTGTTTTGAAAAAAAATAATATTTATACGAAGACTAGCATTTAGCATAAATTATACATAATTTCCTTAGTTTTTAAAGTAAAAAATCGTTTAACGAAACGAAACAAAGTATAATTATAATAAAATGAGATATGAATTTTTGCACGAAGAAGCCATCATTGATTGAATAAAAATATACACAATATTTAAAATAAACGTGATCATAGCTCATCACTGTAAGCGGGTCACATTTACATTTACAATGCGTTGGGAGAATCAGTGAACCTTTTTTCTGGTTATGACCAGAGTATACGTAACGTACCTTTTAAAAAGTGTTAAAGTTTGAAATTGCTTTTAATTGTTCTCACTTTTGTAAAATACAGATGAAAGAAAAGTATAGGTCACCGAAAAGATGTTCTCGGCGAATGTGGTTATGTGGCTGTCTAGCTCTAGATTTGGTTGTATGGCTTTGTCATGTGGATGTGTGGTTGGGTGGCTATGTAGCAATATGGTAGTGTGACTCTATGGCAGTCTGGCTGTGTGGCAGTAAGGCAGTGTTTCTATGTAGCAATGTGGCAGAGGGGGATGTGTGGTAGTGTGGCTGTCTGTGTGGCTGTGTGCCAGTGAGGCAGTGTAGCTATGTAGCAATGTGGCAGAGGGAATGTGTGATAGTGTTGGTGTTTGGCTGTGTGGCAACGCAGCCGTGTGGCAGTGAGGCTGTGAAGCAGAAGGCAGTACGGCTATGTAATAAATAATATGGCAGTGGATATGTGTGGTAATGTGGCTGTATGGTTCAGTGGCTGTTTGGCTGTGAGCAGTGTGGCTGTGTAACTTTATTTTCGTGTTCTAATGAACTTATTTTGAAAACAGCTTAGATTGAACTATTTCAAAAAAGAATTCTAAAAACAAGGAGAATGTATTATAGAATATTGTCGTAGACAGAAACCAAGAAAATTTCCTTCTGCATTTAAATCCCAATAGGTATGATTGCTTCCCGTAGAAAAATAATTTAAAGCAAAATTTTAAACATAGTAAAAACACAGAAATACAATAAAATCTTACACGTCACATTTTAAACACGATGGCAATGTTATCTATACACAATCTTAACTAGAACTAGTTTCATAGCACTAAACCTAACCTAAAGCAAGCATTACAATAATTTAATTTATTATTTTAACACCAAGAATTCAAACAACTCCCCGTAAAAATAAATAATTATGATTCAAGCTTTCAATTAAAGAATACTGCTATAAATTAAATTTTTTGGTGAAAATTGTCGTGTTTTGTTTTAAAAACAATGATTTTGTGAATTTCTTGGCGTTACAACATATTTTATGCAAACAAATTTGCATTAAATCTACAGTGAGAATCTTTTCATACATCATTTTTGTTATTAAAAACATTTTCAGTACAATCAACATTTCAAATGTCCAGATTAAATTTGCTGGGACAAAAGAGCCAATCGAAGAAAAACACATTTAAAAAAATTCATCTCCTTGTTCAAGATGCAAAAAGATCGGATGTATTTCATTACGTAAGCATTTACTAATTTGTTAAAAACAATAACAATACTCGTACATGGTTTTAAACCGCTAATTTTTATACTTACATCCATTGGCCAACTAGATTCAGTTGTTAAAATGTGTAACGTCAATGTTCCACGGTAGTTGACGACATCCAAAACTAGTTGACTTTTGTAAGTAAAACAATAAAGTGGCATGAAAGAATTATCAATTTAATTTATTATATTGTCAAGCCACAAAGTGTTTGCTTTCATTAAAAAATACTCACTATTTCACACCCCTTTACATGTAACGTCGAATGGTCCTTGGAAGATAATATTAATAAACCTTTTTTAATATTACCTTCTTTGGTATATATTCTTCTTTGTTATTTAGACCTTGTTGTAAGCTTACATGTTAATGTTACACATTCGAAGAGGCTGTTACGTGTAAACATGTTATTACTAAACAGAAAATAATTACATTTATTTTTATCACAAATTCAAAAAAGCCAATTTTAAAAATGTTATTGGCTTTGATCTGTTTCGCGTATTCAATAAAAAAAATTAACTGTCGCCTATCAAATTAAATACACCACCAGCTTTTTAAATAAAACGAAAGATAGCTTCAATTCAATATGGCTAAAGCTTGACAAAATGAATGGGAGAAGATTTTAATATTTTGCATGTGTTTATGGGCCTTTAAAATGGCTCCATTTATGTCACTACCCATCTAAGACCTCGCAGTGGTGAATGAATGCGTGAGTGTGTCCACCGTCCACTGTCTACTGTCCACTGTCCACTTTCCACAAGCGCAGGTGTTAGTAGTCAGTTTAGTAGCAAGTAAGTTGGTTAGTGTCTAGGACCCCGTCGCGCGTCGCCGAGACGGAGCGCGTTATGACAGCGAGAGCGCGCGCCGACACGCCGCGCAGCAGGACGTGGCGTAGTACTTGTAGGGGCAGAGTCGCGCCTGCACCGCCAGGTGGCAACTCGTTATCTTGTCGATGCATTCGCCTGAGGAAAACGTAGCATTTTATCAGCACAACTTGTTTTTAAACCATTTTTAATCGAAAATATCACATATTTATTTATTTATTTATTTATTTATTTAAACGCCCATAGGGCTTTTACATATAGTGCAGTACATGTGTTTGGAAAAATATAAGAAATAACATAATATAATATAAACATAATATAAATATAAGAAACAAAATAAAGATAACATAAGATATACAAAATATAGATAACACCAAGTATAATAGTTGACACAAAGCAGGTAACATAGAATATATGGTAAGTAAATTAATGTGAGATTGTTATTTTAATTAAAGAGGGAAATACGATAGGATTGTCAATACTTATGTTTGTAATTAGCAAACTTTTTTAAAGTATTTATTACGTGTTTATCGAAACAAAGCTACCATAATATTTCGATTAAGGTGCTATATAGTGCATGATATTAATAGATTTATTTTAATTGTTCTAATACACTGAGTTTAAATTTTGACATCGATTGATGACGGTAAACGTCTATAGAGGAATATTTGTTACCGAGTATATGGAGTCTTTGCAGAGGAGAGTTAACAAAATAATTACTAGCAGAATTAGTTACAAGGTAAATCGCATTAGAGCGAGTATCGCGCGTGGGTATTCTCAAATTAATTTTACTGATTAAATCAAGGGCGTCCAGTCTGCCATTTGAAATATTAAAAAGACAAAATAAATCGCTCGCTACGCGCCTTGACGCTAAATCGCTTATATTAAGTAACTCCATTAAATATACATAATTTAGATCTTCGACAGGTATACCGAGTTTATAATTAATAAATCTTAAGAACTTATGCTGTACTCTTTCAATTCTTAGTTGGTGTGTCTTATATAATGGAGCCCAGATGGTTGAATTGTATTCTAAATTTGATCTCACCAGCCCAGTGTACAGCAATTTAAACGAATTTAGTGATTTAAATTCTTTAACCGTCCTCAGGATGAACCCCAGACTTTTCATGGCCTTGTTAGTTATTACATTAATGTGAGGAACAAAAGTTAATTTACTATCAAATATAATACCGAGGTCCTTGATTTGATCTACTCTTTTCAGGAAAATGTTGTTGATGCTATATTGAAAATTAATGGGATTTTTGATTCGCGCAAAAGTAATTGTTTGGCATTTTTCAATATTGAGGAACAGTTCATTAAGGGCGCACCACTCTTGTAACCTTACTAGATTTGATTGTAATATACAGCAGTCGTTAAGATTCGTAATTGTTTTATATATTTTAAGGTCATCCGCAAATAAGAGTATCATAACTCCTTCAAAGATGGTAGTTATGTCATTTATAAATAAGGAAAATAACACTGGGCCCAGATGTGACCCCTGTGGAACTCCGGTGAATATTTCGAACTGATTTGAAAAGTGTGAATTTAGTTTGACTGATATTTTTCTTTTGTGTAGATAACTTTCAAACCATTTCAAAATATTCCCCGTTATTCCTAAGGATCTTAATTTATGTATGAGAATTTTGTGTGAGACTTTGTCGAAAGCCTTACTAAAGTCGGTGTATACTACGTCAGTTTGAAGATGATTGTGCATACTATTAAACAATTTTTCCTGATAGATCATGAGATTCGTAAGAGTAGACCTGTTTGCCATGAAACCGTGTTGTAGATGTGATATAACTTTATTAATCTCAGGTGAAAGTTTAGAGAGCAGTGCAGATTCGAATATTTTAGGGATTGTCGACTGAATACATATGGGTCTATAGTTAGATACATCAGATTTATCACCTTTCTTAAAAATAGGAGACACAAAGCTTGTTTTCCACTTTTCCGGAAAGGTGCCAGTTTTTATAGACAAGTTAAAGATTTTAGTAAGAGGATAAGTTAAAACTGATAAGCATTTCGATAAAAAGATTGGAGGAATGTTATCAGGGCCAGCCGATTTATTTAGGACGAGAGATTTTAATTTGGTTCTAATGTCGCTTTCTTCAAATTTGCACTGATTGAAGTCGATCTGGTTATAATTGGATGTTGTGGCATTGATCAATGGGGAGTTGTTTGTTGATTCATAGACTTTGCTGAAGAATTCGGCAAACAGATTAACAACTTCTTGGGGATTATCGGCCATTTTGTTATCTAAATACATGTTAGAGGGAATACCGGAGTCGTTGTTATTAAGCATTTTTGAAAATTTATAAATGTTCTGAGGGTTGGCAAGAGCCAATTGTTCATAGTTGTCAATGCACTTTTTATAACATAACATGGACATATTTTTGGCGGTCTTTCTGAGTTCACAAAATTTTGCGTAATCTTTGGGATCACGTGATGATTTATAAATTTTATGAGCAATTTTTTTGTCTCTAATTGTTTTAATGAGATCGTTACTGAACCATTTAGGGTAGCTATGAACATTAATTTTTGAAATGGGTACAAACAAATCAATAGAATTATTAAGAATTAAGTAAAATTTATCAACCATTACATTGATGTTTTCTTCAAAGTCTAAAAAGTTCCAGTCAGTTGAAGATAAAAGATTTGTGATTTGGTTATAATCAGCTTTGAAGAAATTCAATTTTGTTGATGCAGATGGATTTTTTCTTGTTATAGAACTGTTGCATTCAATTGTAAGAGGAGGGTGGTATTTGTCGATTGGGAGGATAGATTCGGTAGATGCGGATACTTGAACAAATAAGGAATTGGAAAATACTAAGTCAAGAAGGCGAGAATTAATATTGAATACATAGTTTAACTGCCGTAGATTTAGAAAATTTGACATCTCGATAATCTCATGAGAACCGTGGTTGATGTTGTCCGTGCAAGAAGTTTTACTGTTGTCTATGTCCCATGTGACATTTGGCAGATTATAGTCACCTGTCAATATCATGGTTGAGCCAGGAAATTTTCTTCGGATTGTTTCGATTTCAAGGTAGTGGTCTTTATATATCTGGGCGTCGGAAGATGGAGGAATGTAGATACAGCCGATAATAATTTTTTCTTTTTTGGTGGAGACCATGATGAATAGTTGTTCTAGTTGTGTATATATGCACTTGAGTTTTCTTGAGCTAAGTTTATTACTTATGGATACCAACACACCTCCTCCTCTAATTTTATTGATTTCGGTTCTATCTTTTCTGTAAACTGTATGATTAAAGAAACCTAATTCTGATGTGTCAATGTTTTTGTTCAGCCATGTCTCAGTGAAAGCGTAAGAGTCGTGGTTCAAAGTAGGTAAGTTTGATTTCAGGTCCTGTAATTTTGTTCGTAGTCCTCGTACATTTTGATAATATATAGAAATTTTACTGTTTAGTTTTTTGGGTGCGTTTTAACGATTGTGGGATTGTTATTTAGGTATTTAATTGTGATGTCCGTTTCGCCAGTAGACTTCCTTTTTTCTAGTTCTTCTCTTAAATCGTTTAAATGTTTCCGTTGTAGAAAAGACTGGTCTTGGTAAATTCGTATATTGTTTTTCAGAGTATCTTTCTTATATTATACATACATTGGCGTAACAATAACCAAACCACGAGATATTGATAATTCAAATCAGAAAATAAATAAAACACAAGCCAGTGATTCCAAATCTTACTTAAGGCAGTATTCTAGTCGAGAAAAAAAAATTTTTTTTCTTCATATTTCCAAAGTTTAAATATTCAAAAATATTTCCTTAAAAGGATTTTTCGAAATTCGCATTATTTTAAAAGTTATAACCATTTTAATGTCGCGGTTTAGACGGAATCTAACCAAAATCTAAATAGAACAAAATTTTAAACCCATTTTTCTCCAAACCACTTTTTTCAAGACGGTTGACACGATATCTCGAGTTCTACTAAACGAATTTTCTTTAAATTTGGTGTGAGCTTTTTCTATACATTCTTTTATGGCGGGAACTAGAACTATAGCAAAATTTCAATTTTTACTATTTTTGAAAAAATTTGGAAAGTCAAAAAAACTGGTATAAAAACGTCTTTTTTATTTCAGACAGCCGCCATTTCGCGAAAAAAATATTTTTACTTTTCTGAAGTACGGACCATAGAGCAGCATTTGTCTGAATTAAGAATTAATTTGTTTTTTTTTTCGGATTACTAGGAGGGTTGCAATCGTGTCATCCAGGGCGCGTCATTTTTTGAGACCCCCCACTTCAACACCCTGTAGCTTTTTGAATTTTGAATTTTTTTCTTTTGATTTTTTTTTAATGGATTCTTTAATGTTTAATTAATAGTTGATAAAATAATAGTTGGTAAAAATATATATAGTTATTTTTGTTACACCTCAAAAAACACTTACAATTCATGCTTCTAGACTAGAATAATAATAATAATAATAATAGTGTTTGTTTCAGCCGAACAGAGCGGTGAGTGCAATGCTCTGTCAGCCATATAAAAGCATACATTTATAAAATTCCATTAAATAATTACATTAAATGGGATATGCAAGATAAGATAAAAAAAAAACATAATAAGATGTAATAATCATAATAAAATAAAATCTAAAATAAAACATAATGGTAAACATATTTAGTATTTGTATACTACAGAGGCTTTAAGTAATTTGTTCATGTTTGGTGTAAGGGCGCGCTATGCCACTGTGCCACGGCCTGGATGAGAGTGTTTTGCGATCTTTGGTAGCGCTGACTCGTCCCGGCTATTCCCGGCTATTCCCGGCTATTCCCGAATACCCCTTTAACAAATTCTGATAAAAGCAACGAACTAAAAAAAAATTGCGTTGTCATTAAAATACGAGGCAAAGGTAGTAGAAACCAGCTAATGTTACGCAAATTAAGAAAATTAATAGAGCGATAAGAATAGTGAAATTTAATCGTCTAAAGCGAAATGGGAGATGTTTTAAAATTTACCTGATGAAGGAGTATCATCCAGGGAATTTTCGTTATCTCGTTCTCGTTCTGACTTTGGAGCTGGAGCTGGAAATTGGAAAACAGTTCGTTTCTAATTTTATTTTCGTCGAAAGCAATTACTTTATTTACTTTAACCACATGTTTAAACAACCTACCGGTTTAGCTTTAATTCAGCTTCACCGGGAATATACCCTTTTTTTGAAACAGGCAATTCACCCCAAATCTTTTTGCATTCTTGCGCCAAAAAAACTATCATAATTAGATTAAATATATAAATACATATACGTAATAGTATGTTTATTTTATTTAAATTATACAGCTGCATGACCTTTTTCAAGATAAGGTTCAAAATGCTTGTTTTCCATTTCATGGGGTAGGTGATAATTTTCAGAAACAAGTTAAAATCTTTGGTAAGACGATAAGTCAACAAAGATAAACTATAAGTATAGACCCTGATAGTGTGGGATTTTAACTTAGTTCTAATATAGTTTTCTTGAAAAATGCATTAACCACTGGAGCGACCACGCGAAATAAATAAATTTGCCTCGATTGCTCGAGATTTTCAGAAGAACATCTTTTAAATTTTTCGCTAACATAAAAAAATCATACCTTCGAATTTTAACATGGAGACATAAAAAATTATTATAGTGCTATGTAGCCAATGAATTAACCTGTATTTTACCATTTATCTCATATTTGTAGGATTTAAAAAAATATATATAAAAAAATCGTAAAGTTTATAACCGCACGAATCCTGCGTGTTTGTTACCTTGAAACTTTTCCGTGAGAGGTACTTATTTGAGTCAATATAGAATATTTTTTATTTCTATATATTGTCAGTAGTGTACTTGATAATGAAAGGTGCATTTCTATAGAAAAAGGACTTAATTTTAACCGTAAACAGCTGATCAGAAATTCTGCATGAAAAAAATATTTTAAAAATGTTTTTTAACATCGTTTTAAAATAGTCTACGAAGTTCGGATTTGCGACGTCTATGGTCATAATAGATAAAGCATTTTAATAGCTTTGTTTTAAAATAAACGGCTGGCCATGGAAATGTTTTAAATAATTACATTAAATGTTTTACAAATGATAGGTAAATGTGGTCGAATTTTGGACCGCTATCAATCGCAGAAAAATAAAAGTGGTCCATTTTTCGACCATAATCGCTCCAGTGGTAAATAAAAATTGATTTTGTTGATTTTATTAGTGATTTTTGTTAGAATTTGTTGAAGAAGTTTCTTTGGTAAGACAATAAGTTAACAAAGATAAACATTAAGTGAAGGTCCTAATATTACCTATTAATGTATTTTAATTTAGCTGAATAACTTTCCTCCAGCTTGACGACAGTGCAAGATAATGCAGTCCCTATTGGTTGCGGGGTGCAGACCCAGGCAGGTGGCCCTGGAGTCCCCGGTTGAGCCCTGTCAGATCACCAGGCGGCTTTGTTGAGTACTGCCGCAACTACCGTACATTCTATTCTTATTATGATCTTTACACTTACTGAAGCCTCCAGCTTGATGACAGTGCGAGGGAACGCAGTCCCTGTTGGTTGCGGGGCGCAGTCCCAGGCAGGTGGCCCCGGGGGCCCCGGCCGAGCCCTGGCAGGTCACTAGTCGGCCCTGCTGCGTACTGCCGCAACTACCCGTACACTGCAATAGAACAAGACTTTGTACTGACTGGAATCTGAGATTTAAACAAAAAGTGGTAATTAAAGACTTTCAACTAAAATGTTCAGAACAGTTAGTGTATCCACAGTCCTGATTAAGGATTCCTGTTCAAAGGCGGACTGCAGGTTGTTGGGTTGGTGTTATGATTTCCTCATCTTCATGTTTGTTCGTCATCTTAAGTTTGTAGCCTAAATTTATTGATTTTCTCATCTTCATGTTTGTTGATTTCGTCATCTTAAGTTTGTAGCCTATATTGGTTGAATTCCTCATCTTCGTGATTTTAGACCTCTTTTTCATTATTTCCTTATTTTAAAATTGTTCGTGATAGTATGATGTGTTGGTGTTATTTCATAATTTTTACTATTAACTCGAGATTAAGATAATCGACAGTGTTTTGGGATGCTTGTGGAATGTATAAAATATATTTAATAACATAACTTATCAAGGCAAAATGATATCAATCCTGAAATGATATACGAGTAACGGAATACTAACTTGTGACCAATCGCTCACGAACCACTGTGGCTGGCAGTCGGCCCTCAGCAGGTTGGGCGGGCAAGGCCTCTCCGGGTCGGGCCTCTCACGCGCCGGGCAGCCCGAGCCGATGCGGTGCTGGCCGCGGTTGTACACCAGGCACACCACCTCGCGGCTCATCTTGCCGTTGATGGCGCACGGGTCGGAGCAGGGCGACCACGGACCTGTGAACCACTTGAAGGACTGCGTGGAGCATTTCCTGTCGCTGGAGCAGGCCCTGGAGTCCACTGGCTTCTTCTTCTCGTCACAGCCTGAGGGGTCTGCACAGCGCACCATGCGCGTCTGCGCGCCCCTCCCACACTCTTCAGAACACTGCAAATGAGACACCATTCAAATGAAAGTCATTCACTGAACATTTCTACAGAGGCATAAGATCACGATAATACGATAATGTGAAGGGCGTGAAATCACCATAATCAAGTATTAAAAGCAGGCCGAATGGTAAGGACATCTCTGCAAGGTTTAAAAAAATAGGGGGAATACTATCATGACCTGATGACCTCGTAATGGTTCTCAAATTCTTAAATTTAATTAATACAATGAGTCATGCTTTTTCGTGAGTGCAGCCGGCGTTCATAGATTTATAAGACGTTATCACGTCAAAAAAATCCTCTTAAAATACGGGTCGTAAAAGACGAATTTATTTTTCTGGAAATATTTCGACGACGCAGATCGAAAGTGCAAAAAATGGAGAAATTAGATATTTTTAAATTTTTGGATTTTTTTTTTTACATGAGCTCCACACAGGAGGCCCTGAGGAAAATAATTTCCCTCAGGGCCTACGTCATCTTTAGGGATGCTGTGTGGAGGATTTTTAAGGAACGGAGGGGGAGAGAGTTCTGGGAAGGAAAAGGGTTTAAGGGGTGGGTAGGAATCTGGGGTTCAGTGTTTTCTGGTCACCCGCCTCCAAACCAAGACAAACCTCACCCCATGGACCCGGGCACCCCTGCTAAATCACCAAACGTAGCGAACCACTTGGGGTGACCTTTGGCAGAGGTGTTGGTTATACAATAAAGGTTCCCAGGGCGGCGGTATCCATTCCCGCCTTCCAAACTGTGATTTATTGTCCAATCTACTACTACCACCACAGCGAACACAGGAAAATATTGCTTTTGTCGTGATGGTGGATTTAGCCAGCCGAGGATTGAACACGGTGGGACCAAAACGCGATGCCAACTCAGCCATAACCGATGACCAGTCAAAAAAAAATTATGTAAGAAAGGGTTGTTTCAAAAAATTTGACGAATTCGTCAAATATTTGACGTTAATTTTCACGTTCTGTGTAAGTTCTATTCAAGTTCTGTGATGATTTCAGTTTTGTGAAACAGCTGGCCTATGACGATAAAAAAACAGAACTCGAAAAGAACTTACACAGAATCTGAAAATTAACTTCAAATATTTGATGAACTCATCAAATTTTTTGAAACAACCCGTCCTTAATAAATCAAATTACTAAATAACGCTTTCTTGAAATTTATAAAACCGCAGACCCTCGAAAAATCACAAAATCTCACTCAACGTGTCAAAATTAACCATAAGAAATTTTAAACACAAACATATATATGTATGTATGTCAAAAACAGAAAATAAATTTTTGACAAAAAACATTGTACAATAGGTAGGCACTTTTTTGCTTCTGAATTCTTGACACAAACAGTTCCAATTTTGAAATCCGAAAATGAGTTCTTTGAACCAGAGGAAAGAGAGTTACAATCACTCACAGAGAGACCTATTGCCACATGTCTGATGATGCAATGTCCAGAATTGTACAAAAATATTCAGCGATAAAATAAACCGATGCATTTACACCATCAACATTTGATTAATTAATTAATTTGATTAACACAATATATTTAGTTGTCAAAATGTGAATGTTAATAATACATTTGTTGTCAAAAATCAATGCATTTGCTCTTGGATAGCTAGTAGCAACAGTTTATTAAAAAATAGTAAAATACAACAAAATTTCATATTATTCTTAAAGTATCTAAAAGGTTTAGGGGCCAGTTGTTTCACGTAACCTGATCAATTTATAAAATTACAATGTTAATTTTCAAGTTCTGTAAAAGGTTATATTATTATATCATTTTAAAGGTCACTGAATATACATATGAAATAACATTCAGTGACCTTCATTATTATATCATTTTAAAGGTCACTGAATATACATATGATATAATATTCAGTGACCTTCATTTTTATATCATTTTAAAGGTCACTGAATATACAAATGTTATAATATTCAGTGACCTTCATTATTATATCATTTTAAAGGTCAATGAATATTTATAGCAGGAATACAAAATGAAAGCGATTGTAAAATAGTATTAAATACTTTACCTCCTGGGTCCACTCCGAATAGATCCAAGCGTTTCCTGCCTTCCAGTGTCCCCCGTTCCTGAAACCGTTTACTCCTCCGATTTCATTGCTCAAGTCGTCAGTTCTATCACCGACATCAGATGGCCTTAGTCTGGTTTCATTGGATACTCTGGTAATAATCGAGGTTCCGGATCCATCTGTGAATCTATCCACATCATCTTTATCGCGGAAATTTCTTGAACGAGATCCGACTCGAAGAATTGGTTCTTGTCCTCTCACTTGGTTGACATCGGGATTGGATTGCCTAATGGAAGGTTCAAACTGTCTACTTCCAGATTCTGGTTGCTTGTTTGAAGCGTCGTATTGGCTCCTTCCCGATTCAGGATGCCTACTCGATGGATCGTATTGCCTATTGTTTACGGATTCTGGTTGTCTGATTGACGGGTCGTATTGCCTATTGGCCGAGTCATAGTTTCGATTTGTTGGGTCGTATTGCCTATTCGACGGGTTTATCTCGTTGGTATTAACTGCCGTCTCAGGATCGCTGGGGCATTCAGATTGTTGGCATTTCTGAACCAAAGACAATTGTTTGTCCAGGCAAAGAAGGTCGCTGACCTATAAAATAAACACGGATGCATTATAGAACACGGTTAGCGTTTTCAGAAAACAAACATGCAATAATATTAATATATATTCATTTGTTGAAAAAATAACATTCTCAATGGCAACCCTTGTAATTGGGTTGGACGTAGTTTTAATCGCTACATAATATTAATGCAAAACTTGCACAAAACCTAACCCCACAACATCTTTAATTATTATCATTTTAAGGCATTTTTTTGTGTTACGGGATTAAATTAATAATGACGCCACAAAGTGATTTTGCGTATTTTGAAGAAAAAAATAGTTAATAATTTTGGCAAGCTTTGATTAAAGTGTAATAATAACTTCGCCTAATTCATAAGAAGTTCATCAACAAACTTCTCACAAAGGAACAGATCAAACGAAAGCCAAAGTTAAAATGGATACACTCCAGTTCGTATCTCGGAGCAGATCGTAATGGCTTCCTAACTTCTAACGTGATGCGTTACAACAGTAATGTTTATTACACAAATAAATTGGTGGCTAATGCGTGACTTAAGATCAACTAATCTTGAACATATAGTTATAATTGAGCTGCTCATGTGGTCATAGTTATGGTCATGACGCCCGTGTTCGTGAAAAATGATTCATATTTGCGTAATCACGTCAAATGTGGTATTGGTAATGAGTCTTTCTCGGTCCGTTAGTTTATTTGTATGATGGCACACAAGGTTTTAAGTGCACGGAACCGGTAAGGTCTTGATGATCCTAGGTTGCCCAGAGAAAGAAACAAAGGGATAGGGGATGAAGTGGAAGAAAACCGGTGCAAAGGATAAATCAGAGAGCAGATGGGAAACCTGAACAGTTGAAAATATATTTTTTTATGTCGTAAAAAGTTATTCATACCCACAATTCTTTTAATCAATATATAAAATTTCATAAAGATTGATCTGAGTTAACACAAACGTCAAAACGCACAGTGATCATTTTGTTATTACAATTGTCTCCAAAAACAGTTCCATGGCCACTTTTTTCATGGAAGTTAATGGTTTTTAGAGTGAACGGCTACAAAAACATTTGCATTAATTAAAATCTAAATTTAATGAAAAAAAAAATCAATACATTTCAAAAACTGTAGTTTTTTCATCAAAAGAAGAAACCATTGGTTTTCAGAAAAGTGGGTTCGTCTACCTCTACTAACGAGCCTTTACTTACTAAAAAAGTCATCAATAACATAATTGCTTCATCGGAAAATGAAAAACTCCCACCTTATTATCAAAATGTTTCCTTCACACTCGTGCCTTCGTTCTGCGGTCACCGCGGTGTTCAATTCGCAACTCCACCATATTAACAAAACTTATTTTTACATTCTTACCATCATACTGCGGTCACTACGGCGTTCAATTTGCAACTCATCATATTAACAAAACTTTTTTCACGTTCGTGCCATAATACTGCTCTCGCCGCGGAGTTCAATTCGCAACTCCACCATATTAACAAAACTTATTTTTACATTCGTGCCATCATACTGCGGTGTTCAATTCGCAACTCAATCATATTAACAAAACTTCTTTTTACATTCGTGTCATCATACTGCGGTGTTCAATTCGCAACTCCACCATATTAACAAAACTTCTTTTTACATTCGTGCCATCATACTGCGGTGTTCAATTCGCAACTCCACAATATTAACAAAACTTATTTTTACATTCGTGCCATCATACTGCGGTCACTGCGGTGTTCAATTCGCAACTCCACCATATTAAGAAAACTATTCTCACTTTATACTGCGGTCACTGCAGTGTTCGTTTTGCAACACTACCAAAACTTTACTTTCACACGTTGCGGTGTTCAATTTGCAACTCAACCATATAACCAAAACTTTACTTTCACATTCGTGCCATCATATTGCGGTCAATGCAGTGTTACTTTTGCAACACTACCAAAACTTTACTTTCACATGTTGCGGTGTTCAATTTGAAACTCCACTATATTAACAAAACTTTACTTTCACACGTTGCGGTGTTCAATTTGAAACTCCACTATATTAACAAAACTTTACTTTTACATTATATCACATCTGCGACCTAAAGTTTAAGTTTAGACTTACGGAATTCAATACTTCGTTTGTGTGAAAGCTCTATGAAACCATACATGATACTTCAATTTATATTAGCCATTAATAAAAAATAAATAATTCAATCATTTTAAATTGTTACTCCGATGAAACTTGAGAGAATCGGAATCGGTTGGTAAATAATTTTAAATAAATATTTGGAAATTTAAACAAAATTAATGTTGTGCGCTATGCACTGTGGCCTACCTTGACGTTGAGCGCGCTGTGCGCCACATCTTGTCGGCAGTGCACCACGCGAGTCTGCGTGCCACAGGGCCCGGAGCAGGGGCCCCAGGTAGTGGGGGCCCAGCGAGGCGCGCACGGGCCTCCGCAGGAACGGGGCGCGCCCGCGGGACGGGGCCCGCAGCGCCGCTCAGGCACGGCCAACTGCCCGGCATCGCGCACACAGGAGTACAATGGGCTTTGGACACCTGGGGAATTCAATTTAATTAAAACTATCATGTGTGGAAGCCAATCACATTCAAGAATATTTTTTATAATAGGCTTTACTTGTATTGGCTGACATCTCTGGCCGCGAGAGGCGCTAGTATAGCATGTCGCATTTCTTTCAGACTATGGCGGAAACTAATAATTGAATTTGCATTTTACTTGGTGGCGGTGGCTGGCTTTTAAATATATAAATTTTAATTTCTTTAATTTATATGCTTTTTGTATCATCCGCTTACAAAATTAATATCAAAGTTAAAGTTTGTACCCTCATGTGATGACTATGTTAAGCGAAACTGGTCGGTCGTAATAAATGAACTAAATTTCCTGGTTATAAACAAAGTAATTGTTTTAATACGTTAAGGCCACGTCCGCATAGGCAGGTGGTGCTTAGCGCCCAGAGCCTAGCGAGTCGCCTAGCGACGTGCCGACAAGCAAATGAGCAAGGCACCTATCGACCCACCAGGCAAACCACCTACAGTGCGGCCACCGTGTATCCTAGCGAGTAGCCAGGGTGCAAGCCACTAGGCACTAGGCGCTAAGCAAGCCACCTGCCTATGCGGACGTGGCCTTATACGTCAAACCTTGCACATGAAAAACTATAAAGAACCAGCTCCCTCAATGACTAAAAGATATTTTACAACCATATAAATCAACCTGAAAACTGTCAGAAAAGTATTTCCACTAAGTGATGGCTTGCTATACGTTAAAATTCGATATTATGATTAAAAAGTTACCCGCGCAAGGTTTAGTGCAGGGAGTGTATTTGATGATCTGCCACATAAACCTTCTCCTCCGATGTCTGGGACTCCCGTGGGGCTGATGCGGCTTTTCGGACTCCGTTGCCAGAACCCCCGGCCCAAACGGATATTTCTCTTGATCTGGTCTTGATCTCTGATCTATCCCATTGTCCACCACTTCATCCGCATCTTTCGGCGGATTCTGATTCTGGACTGGGGCTGAAATTGAATTATCATCTTGGTCTGGTCTCGGGCGGTGCTGTTGACGGTTTGGTGGGCCGTGGTGCCGGGGAGACGAGGAGTTGACGTGCAGCAGCACAGGAGCGATCACCGGCCGGGCCACCGGATCTCCCGGGGCCTCTTCGTCAGCTGGGATCTGGATTGTGTACTCGTATTTGATGCCAGGGTTGGGATGTTGGTATAAGATCTGAAAATAAAACGTATTAAAATCATTTATATTTATAAGCCCACGGAACGGGTACGGGTACTAGAAATCATGTTTTGGATAACCAACACCTCTGTTATAAGTCACTCCAAGGGATTCGCTGCGTTTGCAGTAATCAAAGGAGTGCTCGGGTTCACGGGGGTGAGGTTTGTCAAGATCTTGGCGATGGATGCCTCTGCCCACTTATTACGTGGCGGACCGGATCGGACTGGTTGAGGGAGATCATTTTGCCTCTCCAGTTGGTATCTCCCGACTTATCGCCTTGCACCGCGGTGAGAGAGATTGAATTAATACATTCGTCACCCCTGGACCCACTGACCCCCAGATTCCTACCCACTTCTCATATCTTTTTCCTTAAGAGAACTTCCTCTCCTTCCTTTCCTTTAAAAGACCCTCCACACAGCATCCCCAAAGATGAAAAAGGCGCTCAGGGAATATTTTTCTTGTGGCTTATTTTTCTATCCTGTTTGAGGCTATTGTTTTTAAAGGACTCTTCAAAGCATAGTATTTAAATTAATGTGGCATTGAAATTGGCATTTTGTTATTTGTCATACCATGACGTCCACGGAGTGCGTCAGGGGTCCCGGGGCGGAGAGGGCCTCCACCATGGTGCCGCTCTGCCTCCGGTAGAAGAACTTGGTGCCAGCGGCCTCGTACTCTCCTGACCAGCTGATTGCGAAGTTCCCATTGATGACAAAGGTACCGTTGGTGATCTTGAGGGCTATTGGACAAAGAAAAACATAATTGAAAATAAGGAAAGTAAAAAACGTTTTAAAATACTGATTAATATTAACCCCTCAGGCCTCGAGCCTATTTTGTCAGAAGGTAAAAATATTTCCGCTTTGCAATAAAATCAAAATAAATGGAATTTTTCTAAACCCATCCGAAAATAAAAAACTGTTTTGAAAGGTGATATGTAAAATACGCTTTTAAACTTTTTAATTCGAAATAAACATATATGTTTTAATTATAAAAATTTTTAATGCAAACATAAAAAAGTTTCAAAAATGGCTCACCTTTTTTTTCTAACTAAACTTACTAATAAGGAAACAAAATAAAAAACGCACACATTTTATTAAACACATTTATTGTATTGTAAACATTTTCATGAACTCACTTTTCTGTAGTTTCATGTAAAATATTTAACAAAAATTCCAGTTACACAATTTTTTTACAATTGCGGTCAGAAGCTTTGGATTCATAAAGGTGAACATTTTAACTATTTTGCGGTTTACTACTAGATTTCAATATAAAGCGTGATATTTTCTCTCTCTAACAGAGTGGAAGATACTCTCAGAGCGGAAAAGATATTCTTAGTATCGCCCTGGTGTAAGATCACGATTCAGAATTGAAACGTTGCTTAAAATGTGTTTGGTGATCAGATCTGAATAGCCAGATACTTCGCCACCTTCCTCTTCCCCATCTCTTTACCCTAAATTAACCTGAGGAATCAAGATACTTGACTGGCCTAATGCCTATGCGCTCAATAGCATCACACCACATGCCAAGTTTTAATACGTTCCACAATTTTCTAAAGTGTATTTTTGAAAGTCAAGTGAATATGTGTATTATGTAAAACAGGCTAACTTCACCTGCTCCAAAAAGATTTCTTAAACTCACCGGATTTGCTATGCAGCGATTTGAAATATTAAAAGAAAAAAATCAATTGGATATAAATTTCAACAATGTCAAAGCTTTGTGAAGAATTTGGCTAAATCGTTTCAAAAGACATATTATTTCAGTAGTGGCGGTCCTTCTCTCAGGTCAATTGGTCAAAAACCTGCCAAAATTATAATATGACAGTAAAACATAAAATGTATTATGAAATATTATGCAAAAAAAAACAATTGGTATTATTCTAATGTATTTTAAATGCCCCGCGAGATATCAGGCGGCGCCAAGCAGTGACATCTAATGTCTTAAATGGAAGCTTTCTTTCCCACGCACTATGATGATTGGCTGGGTCAATTTATCAAATTTCCCGATATCATGCCTTCTGTCTCTTTATGCACCATACCATAAACGAGATGGCACTATGTCACCTAGTAAAAATGTTTTCGGATTCTGAAGATAGTTTGGGTCATTGCCGTGAGGAAGAGTGATGAATAATACGCGACTGAAAGAGATGGTTACAGACATAGCTTCGCCTTAGTTCGTTTTTATCCAATAGACCATTAGAAAATTTTACGAAAGGAGAAGGTTTTTTTTCAATGAAACAATTTGATAGGTGTTGAAGGTAAAGCTATTTTCGTAAAGGTAAAGGTTTAATTAGTTTAAATAATTTGTAGTTAAGTGATTAAATATCATTTTTAATACTTCATTTTTAATTTTAAAGTGGAGATTGAACAAAAAGTAAAATGATCTGTTGGACAAATAAGAACTGAGGCGACGGGTTGGCTTTGATATTGTATGCTTGTCGCATTAAATAATTTACCATATTAAATGTAAGACTTTCAACTCGTGAGGTACCTACAAATGAATACTATCGTATTTAATTTATATAATATAATTTTTTTCTACATGAACTTCCACTTCTGGACCCCTAGAGTAACCTCTGTGTCTCAGAGTGTACAGATTAGTATTTATAATCAGACAAGGTTCGCTCACGAAAACCGGTAGATGCATTTTTCATTGAGTATTGGTTTTCTAATACGCTTCAAACAGTTATCCACTAAAAACCCACTGAGACATAGGGGAGAAAGCTTGGAATGGTTTGTCCAAAGTGCTTTCTCATTCCAACAAGAAATGAACCTCTCATTTCAAACTGTATTTGACAAAGGACTCTGCGCTGGAGTTTCTCGAAGCTTTTACAGCCATTAACTTCTGTAAAGCACTGATTAAAGAAACAAAACACAAATCGAGGCGATTCAACAAACGTTAGATATACTCTTAATTCTCTGTTAGGTATTTCCTTAAGAGTTAGTGATAACAGCGTACCTCTTTACCTCATTTTGTTTCAGTTTTCGACCTCCGAGAATCGACCTCCAGCATTAGTAGTGAAGGAAAATATTATTTTGGATTTAATTCAATCAGTGATACAATTTTTTTTTTAAATCGAGTGCAGTTCATACGCGGTAGAAGTGAAACCCTAATCCACAAAATCTCCTTACCTTGAAAAGTGAACTCATAATCAAAAGCGCTCAAACGCAGCAAAGCGCGGCGCTTCATACGTAGGTAAGGTTAAATCCTATTGATGTATTGTCTCTAATTAGCGTCACTAGTTTGCGTTTCAACGAGTTTCAAATCACAACGATGCTAAAGAAGTTTCACTTAAAAATAATCAGATTGCACGCATTGCAGCAATTCACACGCGGTAGAAGTGAAACCTTCAGTTAGACAAGAGTGGGGAGGCTACGAAGCACCGCACAAAGAGGAGACCGATTATACTAGCTCATTATCTCGCAGGCTAAATCCTGTAAATTAATGTGTTTGTCTCTTTTAAGTGTCACTATTTTTAGTTTCATCAAGTTTCAAATTACAGCGGTGATAAAGAATTTTCCCCTTCAAAAACTTCTACTTTAGGACAGATCCCATGAGATTTGCATTGCATTTTCAAAACTAATGCTAAACGCGGCGTATACATTTCCAGAAAGTTTTTGTGTCGTAGAAATTGTTGATATTTATTTATTTTTAATATATTTGTAAAAATTTACAAACCAAAGCAATATTTGCTTGCAAATTCCATAAAACAATACATGTACCTATTATTTATTTATTGCCGGACTTACAAAAAAAAAAACACGAAATAGAAGAAATTAAAGTAAATTATAAGTTAGTAGTAAAGGATTGTTGGAAATTGATGTATTTTCACTGTAAATATTAAATAATATTTTTGAACAATTTTTTTATGAAACAATCACTACCTTCAGAAGGAACTTATACTTGCATATACCTGATGATCTCCGCACTTAGAGCCACTTTGAAATTATTGAATCACTCACCTATGTACTTATACAGCTCTATATTATGTGTATAAGTGTATATGTGTGTGCGTGTGTATATGCACATGAATGCACATACACGTGTAGAGTTTGCACATGTGTGCTTATACACAAATATGTATGTACATATATATATACACATGTGTATAAATGTGTGTTACTACTATTTACTAATACTTACTACTATTTGATTTAATCCTCCTTGTTTTACGTACCAACTTTTATTACGTACTTACATTTATTTTATTATTACGTATTACAACTTATAGTCCTAAGAATAAGAATGTTGAAATAAAGGTGTGCTTAGCTTTGATAATTGGATCATCGCTATAACCACACTAAAAATTTAAATTAATGTAATTTAAATAATTTTTTTTTAATTAAAATAATGTGATGTTTTCTATTGCCAAGCCAATAAATAAATAAATAAAAACAGTATTAATTATTATGGTCTTTCCTAAATTTTGGTTGAATCATTTGCCTCGGAACATAATATTTAGCTAGTTGAACGATGATAGCTAATACTAATTAGTAAGGGGACAATATTATCAGCAAAATATGATTTTTTGGTAGTCATCTCCAGCAGCTGGTAGCAACTGAGGTCTACTTGTTATTCATGAACGATGTTAAAATTAAGCTCAAGGGACGATCGTTAAGTAAATGCTGTCTCACAACGATAATTTATTTAAAACCGTGTCAAAAATAATCTGTTTCACTATCAATGATATTCCAAACCATAAATTAGTGTGATTATCGTACAATCTTTGATTACTTTTAATGTACGATGTATATAATTTACTAGTATAACTTATGTAATCTTCAACCTCATTGTAATATTTAGTCTTCGAAAAAGATAATATTAACCCAAAAAGATAATATTAGTCCCAACTGGCTCCAGACGGGAGCAGTTGGGACTCTTGTGCGGTATTAACTATAAAAAAAAAAATTAACAAATCTCAATGAAACATTCAATTCAATTTATTTTAAAAACATCGCAAAATTAACATTTTAAAGCGCTTTTAAAAGAGAAAATAGACAATAAACAGATTTACACTAATAGAAACAAAACTTGCCGTCTAAATTATGCTTCATTGATGTTAAACACGTCGATATTCGAAGTGATTCTATTTAACAACACGATAGCTCTCCCGACTGGCACGACCATTGGCAACTTAATTCTGCAAGCCGTGAAACAGATAACGGTCTCTACCGGGATCTTGATTCGATTCCCATTGCGACCGTCACCTTTGTATTTTCTATCTTTTTCTGTTTCATACTTCATTGAGTTTTGTTAAAATTGTATTTTTCAAATAATGTGTATTCAACCATCAAAGTCTTTGAAAATGGTATCTTCCGAGCTTCCTGCCGAAAGAATCCATTTCATAAATGTAGCAATTGATTCACAGGTTTTCTTTTTAGTTTTTCACTATATTGTTCTATTAGTTTCTATGGCAAAGTTTGTTTACGATGTAAATATGAAGAGTGATCTCACAGTTTTCATAGTCCTCCGCACTAGGGTTTCCTGATCTGAGGCGGCCAGTAATTTGCATTATATTGGTATTTAGTTTGCAGTAGTCCGTAGCCCCGGATCTACAACTTTTTCAAACCGGGGCAGAAATTTGATAGTTGCGCCCCCTCTCGATGAGTGGCGCCCCATTTCGTGAGGTGAGTGATCGTCGCTACGCTTGACGTTCGACCGCTAGGGTTTACTCGGCTCAGCTCGTGTAGCCCCTAGTTCTAGATGCGACGGGGATTCTTCTGGCAGAGACATCACGCACAATACGCACGCGTTAAAAAACGTCCATAGAATGTGTTCAAAAACTAAGTGGCGTTTTAAAATTAAATAAATAATCGATGGAACAACGTGCGCTGGATGTCAGGCGCTTTGTGAATCAAGTTTTTTTTTTCAATCATACATATAAATTACTATGTTGATGCCCTCTAAAACTGCCGCCCGGGGCAAGCGCCCCGGTGTGCCCCACCCCCCTACATCCGGGGCTGGTTGTCTGTACATTGTTTGCAAGTTAGCTCAATCAATCTGTTCTATCAGACATGTTTTTACTTTGTAGTGTAGTTTTTACTTTTAATTGGTAGTGCAATATGCTGTTTCTTAGTATGAAATTTAATATTTCTCCGTCCAAAATATTATTACTCTTATCATGAAAAAAATTTCCGAATCCTTTTCATGTGACTTGGGTAAACTTATATTTGTAATACATCAGCGCCCTTGAGATGATTTTTCACAAAAACGGCGCTCTACAAATTATCCAATTATTATTATTATTATTTTATTATACTCGGCTTCTCTACATTATAATGTAGCAGTGGAAAAAAAAGAAGCGTAATATTAAAACAGAAATGTAATAAATTTCAATAAAAAAAAATTAAATAAATTTCGTACACCTGGAGCTTCACTACGATGAAATTGATATCTTTAAATCTTTACAATATTGGATCGATAAGTGCAACTTTCGATAATTTTATATCGACGTTCCTAGCACGCTTTCACCGTTGACAGCCAAACTGTTATTGGCGGGGAATAAATAAGAATTCGATTCGAATTATGAATAAAATATTACGTATGCTGGTGACCTGCTTGTCAAACGCAAAACAATTACGTAAAAATATTAATAATGTTGAATTCAAATACTAACCTAAATAGGCATTGATAGTTCTCAATTCCTTTTGACAGTAAATATATGTATCGCGCTGCGATATATATCATTTGCGCCAGATTCGTTTACGGGATAGCTACGCTCCTCCTATTTTCCCTAAGAAAGTTTTCAATATGGATATTAAAGCTTCAGATATGTACTTTAATCAGCAATTTTTTTATAATTTAACGATGTTAACGTAATGTAGATATGTTTTATGAAATTCTATTTTCATTAAAAAAATTTGAACATCAAATAGAGTTTAGAAAAAAGTTCCACCGAGTTCCACGACATTATTTTACCTTATACCTTTCAAATTATGTAAAAACGTAAAATATACCTCCCCTTTTTCCCCCTTTCTTAAACCGAGCGCATTCTTTTCAGGTAATCTTGGCGACCCCGCTCTAAAGGAAAGATGATTGTGAGAAAAGAACTACATATTTATAATGTTAAAAAATTAACAATTTTACAAGTTATCGTCATTTTACAATTTAATCATATGTTCATTCTTCATCTACCTAATTAAAAAAAATACTAAGACCACTTGACTCCAAATAACCCTTATAGGGTATTTTTTGAAAGATTTTTTTAAGTGACCATCTCATACATATTTCTGGTCAGAATTTCAAATAAATATATATATTTGAAATTGTAAAATGATATGTTGACCTTGTGTGCTTCGGTCGGAATATTTCTTATCTATTGTTAACCGTGATATATGGGTAACTAACCATAGATGACGAGTTTGGTCAATATCATATTGATATGATGTCTTATCTAGAGCTCCTGGTGCCGCTGAGGTCGGCGTACCTAGAGTAACCAATAATGTAGGTTAGGTAGGATATACCCCTTGTTTCCGGCTACCCACTTTAATCGCTTTACAAAGTAGTCTTAGTGTTGAGCCTTAAAATCATTAATAATACGAAAGGGATAATGTCACAACTTACGGAAGCCTCGAAAGATCACTCAACATTCCTTTACAAATCATTGTTTAAGTTCAACTTAAGGGTGACACTTTTGTAATTAATGACATTCCCCTTGAAAATTAAGGACAAAAAGGTATTCAGAGGCAACCAGTGTTGGACGAATGATTTAATGGTAGAAATATTAATAATTTTTTTAATTTTTCGGCAAGCAGGTTGGAAAGTTAAACAACTCCTCAAAACAATACATATTTTCCTAAACATAAGAAATATATATAAAATAAAACAAATTAAAACTATATATTTTGCACTTCGTCAATCAATAATAGAATACGGAATAATTGTTTGGGGAGGAGCAACAAACGCAGCAATCGATCATTTAGAAATATCGCAGAAAACGATTTTAAAAGTAATATTTAAAAACATAAGCTGATCGATACCGACCAAATATTCAACAATTGTGACGTCCAAGATATAAATAAACATTATACATTATAATATACATTAAAATATACATTAAAACTAAACTAGATATTATTGGACCACAAAAAAAATTCAATAAACACAAAATATCACTAACAGACCACTTAGACAAGCGTACAAAGAAAACATAAAAACTCCGACGATAAATACAAGCTTTGGACAAAGACACTATAAATATGATGCTATAAAAGCATTCAAACTTGAAAATAAAATTGAGGAAAACAAAAATAAATTCGGAACAAAATTACAAAATGGATTAAAGAACAAAAAAGACAATATTTCCGAAATTTCATAGCACGAAAGAATAAAACATGAAAAGAATAACACGCAACATCACTCACAAAAACACAACTTATAATAAAGGTCGATTTTTTAATTTAATTTTGTATTTTCAATTTTACTTTAATTACACTTCAATATTACTTTTACCTTTAGTTTAAAGTTATCATAAATTTATGTTTTTATAATCACCAAAATTACATTTTTTTTTTACCAAAATTTGATATGTATAAAAAAAAAATTCTTGCTTTATAAAATGGGGGCTTCAGCACGGGAAAGCCACCCAGTGAGGCCAACATCAGTAGATTATACTTAGAAATGTAAAATATTGCATCAAATAAACAAATAAACAAAGAAAATATAAATATTTATTTTTACAAAAATATAATTTTTTATAATAATATAAATATTTTAACTGACACAACAACAAAAACCAAGGTCTTCTCTGGGATTTATAACTGAAATCTCTCGCGTACAAAGCGAAAATCACACCCCTGGACTATAATTGCAATTTTATAATCGCGTTTAAAGTTTGTCAAGGTAACAATGAATTCAAATCTTATGTGGTATGTTAGTCGAATGTGATATGTTTGTTGAATAGTTGCCCAGGGGTCAAGAATCGATCGATTTTTATAATTTAAAACAAAATGACAATAATTATTAAATTAATCTATCAATATGGAAGGCGGGCCTGGGTACCGCCGCCTCGGGAACCATTTATTGGACTACCAACACGCCTGCCATAGGTTACCCCGAGTGATTCGCTGTCTTCGGTGACTTAGCAAGTCACCGAAGACAGCGAATCACTCGGATTCGTGGGGTGAGGTTTGTGTAGGCTTTGGCGGCAGATGGTTTTGCCCACCTACTGCGTGGCGGGCCGTATCGGGAGATGGAGAGGTTGAAGGAGACTTTTTGACCTTTCCAGTCACGGACTCCGTTCGTCACTCCTGAACACATTGATCCCCAGGTTCCTACCTTCCCCTCATACACATTTCTTTCCCAGATTTTTCTCTCCTCCTTTTCTTTAAAAAATCCTCCACATAGCACCCCCAAAGATAATACAGGCCTTGAGGGAATTTTTCCTCAGGGCCTCCTGTGTGGAGATTATGTAAAATAGATACTATCAAAACATGTGGTAAATATTTTTGTTAAAAATTTAATTATTTTATAAGTCATCTGATAATTTTAGATTTTCATGGCCATTTTTTAAAAGCCATGGTTAAAATCAACGTTTCGGACAGCGTTACAGTGGCCATCATCAGGGCAGATGTGTGATGTGTATTATAGTCTTCATTATTGTGACAACTGATTCAGCGTCCAAGGTCAACATCAATTTGTTGTTATTCCACATGGAGAAGACTTAGCAAATGATTTATTGTAAGATTTTATATTCACTTACCCTATTCGTATTTCTATGATATTTAAAAGTATTTTATAATTTTTTATGCACTACCGAAAATCAATCACCGAGGCAATTATCTTTGATGATTATCTTACAATGACAGATTTTTTCTTATTTTTTAAAAATAACTACTGAAGACAATATAATATAACCCGGCTATGAAAATGAATTAAAAAGTTTGGTAAATCCTTGAGTCATTATATTGTTTAGGTTTCTTGAAAGATTAATGTTTTCAAGGAGGAGAGAAAATATCATTTTCTTTCATTATCAGGGTTATTTTTGATAATTTATTTGTCATTTGCGTAGAAATTAGAAATTTATAAATAACGCAATAATTTTTTATTTACTTTTTTTTTTCTTTTTTTAAATGGAGTGTGTAACATATATTCTTGTCAGAAACCAATAAACTAGAGCAATCGACTACCATCTCAAGATAGTGGGGAAAAGGCTGAGGTCCAAATCGAATGTTTAAGTAAAAGAGTAGTTAGAGATATAAGAACAACTTAATTTATTACTTGAAATTAGCAAACCAATAGTTGTATAAAATATAAATACCTGCATTATTCACAGAGGTTGAGATACGGAAAGAGAGAGAGAGAGATTGTTTATTAGGCCGTTAATTAAAGATACGCCGTTACGGAATGTCGTCGCGGGTAGAATGGCCACCAGAGAAGAGGCTCGAGGCTCGAACCAGGGGGGCCACAAAGCAGGAATCTCGACAGGCCATCCGCGTGTCAAACGGTCTTCCTTCATCAACAGTAAAGAGGCTCGAGGCTCCCAACCACGAGGCCAAAAAGCAGGAATCTCGGCGTGCCATCCGCGTGTCCAAGCGGTCTTCCTTCATCAACAGGAAAGAGGCTCCATCAGCCTGGCGTGCCCAGAATACGATAAAGCCACCTCTCTTATATCGGTCGGCAGTCACACAACTATTATCGGTCGGCAGATTGTTAAAATTTCACGGCTTCAACAGCCGAAAACCACGCGCCATTAGCAGAACGCAACAACAAAATCTCCAGGCATCTGCCGACAGCTCGACGCGAAATCACTGGCTCCTTCGCCACTACACGGCATCACCAACTCGTGATCCAAAATAAAAATATTTAAGGCTTCCAGCACTTAACAAAAATCAAACTCGCCTTCAAGGCTCAAAAAAATTGACCTCCCCGGTCAAAGACGCAAACTCACACCTGCCGCCATCTTTCCCGAATTTCCGTTCTTTTCTATCTCCGGTTGACAGTTTGGCCAACCACACCAAGATAAAATTTAAAATCGAATTAAATTAAGAAAAAAGTCGCCAGTACCTACTGGCAAAATAGATATGTTACAAGTGTTCTTCTTCGAATTAATTCGTAGATTATGGAGATCGTAAAGCACGGTAAACATTAAAAAATTACGAAACACTTTTTGTTACTCTTTTGGATTTGTAAAGCTCTATTTCTTATTTTTTATCATGATGTCTAAATAAATAAAGTCTGGATCCAATATTTTGAAGAGTTTGTGACGGACATAATCCTACGTAATCCTGACACACACAATCCTGAGCCACAAAGAGACAGATCCTTGAATGAGCGTTAAATGGTTTGCATTTGAATTTAACGATACAAGAAAGAAGCACGTTTTCAGAAACCTTGTTAAGAGGGACTTTAGTACTCTACGAATGGTCAATAATTCTATTTTACACGTCATTCTAGTTAACGTAATACGTGCATAAACTAAGGCTTGTGAATTTACGTCCCCAGTCTAACTTAACTATATCACATTGGCGCGTGTATAGGAATTTATTTACCAACAACCCGCTCTTAATTAATTTCGAGGGAAATTTACGGAAATGTATGGGGATTCCCAAACAACCATTACGCCTCGTATTATTCCCGACTACTCTTCCGTCAAGGCTGTGAATGGAAATAGGGGAGAAGCGGAACTCGCTAACAAGGCGTAAACACTAAACATCCCCTCAGGCATCACTGTACACTCCATACATTCCATTCGATAAAATTCATAATTAAACAGCGGTAATAATGACTTGCTTTGAGTGTGCATTTTACGAGTGCTCTTACTGAACTCTTACCCACGTTTTCATTCATTCATATTCCAATAATAATCATTAGAACCCGCAGAAAAGACTTCAGTATTTGGGTATTAAAATTTATTTTTCCTTCAGCTGTTAATCTCTTCGCATATTATGAATGTGCTTCCCAGAGAAAGCTCTAATTTTTTTGTAAAATGCGCCCTCGGGGTGTTAAAACGTAGACATAGGTGTTAAAACTAGTGACCGACCGAAGGTCCAGTTTCGGTTTTGGTTTCGGCAAGTTTCGGCAAAAAAAATCTAGTTTCGGTATCAGTTTCGGTTTCCGCAGAAAATCTGCCGAACCTTCGGCCGCACCAAAACTCTGCGTTTGTGAATTATCGCGCGACGTTCGGCTGACTTCGGGTGAGATCGTCGTTTGTATGTCACCCGCCATCATCAGCTGAGTTCGCCGGCCGGTTAAGATACTCAATTAATGAGGTCCTTCTTTATAATGTATTGTCATCTCTGTTCCTGCAGACGCTTCTCACTCACTCACAAAAGGGTTACGAAACAGTTTTTGGATACCTTTTGATTCGGTTTTGTAGTAAATGAATAAATATTTCGCGGGCCACATTTTAAATCTCGCTTTTTCATCTGTTTTTTCTCACTTGATAAAATCTAAAGTCTCCTTTTTATCCCCACCAATAAGGGTTTTTTTCATAAATTAAATTATGAATAGCTTATAGCTAGGTGGAAAAGCGTAAGGCTACGACACCTTCCCTTAAACTGTGTATATGTACTACGCACTACCGTATGTATAACCTTTAAGGTATTATCCGCTCAAGGGTTTTTCATTGCGCTTCGTATTATTAATCTAGGGATTAATTAAGGAGATTCCGTGGAGCCATATAATATAACGGGAGGGGCAATATCTTGTGTCATGTTCCCTGCGTGGGATAGTGCAAGAGTCTTATTATTACTTAGGAAGCTGGGAGAATAATATGCACCCCCATCTTGGCGCAGAAGAGTTCACATAAAATGTGGAAGAAAATCGCGCCCTCTGCTTTTTCTGAAGCCTTGAGCTTATTTCGATGAAAAATTAAAGACAGGAAATCTTGAACAGTTTGCAAAGAATCACGAAAGGGATTTGACTTTGTAAACAACCTTAATTTTAGAATATGAATTACAAATTTAAGTGCCTGTTATATCGCCGAATTTCAACCATTCATCAAATTTCAAAGTTCATTTTTAAGTTCTATTCTAGTTCTGTTATTATTTTAGTTCTGTGAAAGAGCTGATCCATGACAATTTTCTTTGAAATTTGATAAATTGTTAAAAATCTGTGAGGCAAATGCTCCTAAAATTTAGTTTCACATAATACATATTATTATCTGTGTAACTCAGTTTTAATGTTGGTTTTTCGTATTTACTGTAGGTATGCGTAATATGTTGTTGTTCCTCTTTTATTTTTTATATTTTATTATTTGCCATAGTGCTCACTTAGAATAACACCACGAAGAAAAACAACTTGAAAACTGGTGGCCGAAGGGAACGGGGAATGGAAAGGATACGCAGGGAGAAACAATTTCTTTATTTAAGTGGCATTGCAACGCATGCCAAGAACTCGCTAGTATAAATATAAAATAGACAAAGAATATTTTCTTAGCCCTCCCAATACGAGATCCTTTGGACACAAGGTTTTGTTTAGGTTTTCTGCGACTTAACAACAACAATCCCATTGTTTGGGTAGTATTTTATTCTATCATGGTGTTTTTAAAATACTAATTAGTTAGTCCCTTTTCCGATAATTCCTGAAGCTAAGCTCTGTGTAGTTATTTAAAAAAAAAAAAAGTTTGATACTGGGCGGGAGTTAATAAACGAGTTAATGGCAAAAATAATGCATCTCCCAGTTCTTTTGATGACCTGTTGTTTTTCAAGTCTTTCAGACACATGTGAATGCAGCCGTAAATGGATCTGCTTGCATTTATAGTCACTGACACAGTCATGGCATAATCTGATATAGTGATGACAGCGTTTTTTGCAATGATAACCATTTGTATAAAGAGTTTACGGGGACCTACAGACAGAGGCGTAGCGTTGGGGGGGGGGGGGGGGGGCACTTTAAAGGGGGCGGTTAAATTTCACAAAAAATAATGTAAATATCTTGTAAGAAACTTATATTTTTGTCGCACCTACGATTCAGACGGATTGAAATGGGTACGGAATTTTACAAGACTTATTCTGGGACAAACCGGGGGATCCCCTTTCTTTAAATGAATTTATAATAATGTAATCTTGATCACTCTAACGACTGGCAACACTATAAAATTCTAGTTGCAGACTGTGTGTATGCTGCCAGGATCAAAGAAAACCATTTTCATGTTCTGAGTGTAGTTTAAATTCGCCGCAAACAGATTTAATTTAAACCAGTTTTGTGTCCAGAATTTAAGGATAAATTAAATAACAAGCTGCAGATTCATTGTTTACCGAGTGAAGCTTAATATTTGAGTTGCATAGCAAATGCTGCAAAATTCTGAAAAATTGACCGTTCTGTGTGTAACTATTATTTGGGAACTCTTACATAGGATCAATCTTAAGTTAAAAGCTGTCTTGTGTTCTAAACACAGTGCAAAAAATCGAGATGCAAAAACCTATTACATGGATACCATTCTTGATTTCTGAGAGCAGTTATAAATTTGTAGTAGAACTTATAAACATGATTTTTATTGGAAGAGTACACTCGTCACATGTGATTATAAAAATCGGCGTGAAATGAGGTCGTAATAAAAGAAAAAGATTTTTCTTTACCCCCCTCTCCCCCGGCGCTTCAAAATATCCGGTTGAAAGTACCCAAATAAGAGGGGGGGGGGGCGGGCGGCTGACACCCACGGTACGCCACTGCCTACAGAATAGCTTGGTAAAGCAGATAAGTTGTCATTGCAACGAGATATTTATAGTTTCAAAACAGCCAGCGAGTGCTAATGTGAATTATTACACTGCACATCATCACTTCATAAATCCTAAACTAATGGCTTAATGCAACGCAATTACTGCATTTATGGTCCCCATAAGGAATAAGACTTCTGGTCGACAAGTTGAAACATGCAAGTTATAATTTGTTCGGAAACAATGATTTTAAAAACTTTTAACGCTGGGCTAATTTGTTTGCTTTTCAGAACAACTACAGATCTCATAGAAATAGATGTGTCTCTTACTATCACACTGAGAAACATGAAATAAACGGTCTTTTAAAGAGAAAACACCGCGCTTTATACTCAAATCCAAAAGTTAACCACAAAAGAAGTAAAGTAAGTGATGTACATCTTACAAAGTTTTATGCTAACAAATTTTTTGAAATTTTTATTATTTATTTTTACATCAAATGTCGAAAAGTAAGGTGGGAAATCATTATTTCCCATTATAATTAATTATAATGAATTAATGTATAGTATAATGAATCTGTCTAATAAAATATTAAAGTGTTTTTTTTCGTTTTCAGTAATTTTAATTAAAAAAAAACTTTTTGAGCCTTACCAAATTCGAGTTAAGTATCAACGTTTAAATTCTGTAAAATGAATACAATTTGTCAGATTTTTTCAGTTACTCTCTTGGAACAATTGTTGTAATTTTTATTTTTCTGAACGAGAAAAAATTTAAGTGACCGTTTTCTTCCAAATTCATTAAAAAAGGGCTGTGTTTTTTATGTTGAATTTTCTAAAAATTTTCGACGTTTTAATAGAATACGTTTACGGCAAGGTTTTTTTAAAATTTTTTTCATGTTTGACGCTTAAAATACTGCAATTTTAAAGTACGAAAGTATTTTTCAGTCACAAAAATCTAAAAGTTAATTTTATCTTGTTTCAGTAGAGGTATGTTTTTATGACATCTTCAAAAATACGAAATAAACAAGACATTTAAAATACGTTGAAAAAATTCCAAAACTCGTTCAGAAATTATTTGTAAAACAAACGCATACAAGAGATGTGTATATCTTTCCATGAACAATTTTTTGTCATTTTTTAATTAGTTTTCACATCCACGGTCGAATATCAATTGAATAATTTTAAGGTATTTTAGTAAGGCAGTTGTTTATGGTTGCAAGCAAAATTTTTGTACTTACAAAATTAAAGGTTTATTTTGATTGATAAAATTTGAGAATGTATTTTATCGCCTTTCAAAAAAAGTTTTTAGTTTTCGGATATGTTCAGAAATATTCCATTTATTTGGATTTTACTGCACAGTGGAAATAATTTGACCCTCTGTCTAAAACGGTCGAGACCTGAGGGATTAAATGGTTATTTTAAATGTTGCTTTCATTGTAATGGAGGACTTAGCCAGCCGAGGAATCGAACACGCGACGCTCGGGTGGGACCCAAACGCGATGCCCACTCAACCACTGACCGGTCGAATTACATCATTTAATATAACGTGTCATTTAATATTTAATGTCAGTTGATCAGGAAGGAGAGGAAATGAAAGGAAAGAAAGGGTGGGGATAGGGAATTATTGGATTAATTTAGAGCACTCGTGGAGAGAGAAAGAGAGAGAGACAGTTACTCTATTGTACCTGTCGTTTGAAATGATTCACTGCGTTAGTTTAGTGATTCAAAAATGTCTAACGATGATTAATTGGTAGATTCTTTCCCCGCACGCTTTCTTCAGACGATGGGACCAATACACTGATACATCCCGTGTGAACTGAAGTACGCTCTAGTAGCAAAATCTAACTGCGGTTATAAATCTATCTCTCGTAAAACTATGCCAAACCACATGGCCAATATGCCAACAGACATGCACGCCAACAGGCCTAGGTACATCGCAACATTAGCGCCATTAAGCTATCCGTTCAATAACCAATATACGTATTACTATATTGGTAGGTTAGTAATACCGGCATAGAGTCATCGGCAAATTTGGTATAGAAACAAGAAAGTGAACTGTTTATTCTTTCAAGGAAATCCAAATGAAATACAATTATTAAAAAAAAAACTTATTCACATTGGACAACCAATGTCGATTCTGAATTATTTGTAATTTATATGGTTACATGCACCTACGCCGATGCATACATAGTATGAAGTATTTTGAAAGTTTAAAAAACCTTTAAAAACGCTCCGCCTTCGCTCTAACGCCATGGAATCTGCCCGGAACCCCATCGCTGACAGTAATCCCAACTAGAAGTCAGACTAGAAAAAAACGTATCCTTTTTACATAAAACTCCCTCCATTACCACCATTGTTTTCAGGTTCACCAAAATAGCTGGCGCTAACATTCCCAGCATAGTTGAAAGGATTGTCAACCAGGGGCGGGGAGTGAGACCTCAGGTATTGGTTTTTTTAAAACCTTATTCTCAAATAACGTAATTTATGTCTGCCTTTTTCCATAGGCAGATATTAAATAGGTGCAACAGGACCACCAAAGTGAAAACGATGAACCCAAAGATGAAATAATGAAATATTTACATGAATAAATCCGAATGGTGTAATTGAGTTGAAATGAGAAACTTTTCCTTTCTCTTGTCATTTGGATGAGATTTTTTCATCAAGTTAAGAATTTTTCCACCTAAAGCACAATAATGTAACTCAAAATCAGTCAAGTAAATACAACCGTCAGATGATGGTAATCGTAAAAAGGCCAGAGTCGCAGTACTAGTTAGTTAGAAACATGAAAGGGTATTGTTATAAGCCCTAACTAGTTAGAGGATTAAGAAATAATAATATTTTTTTAATAATAATATATACAACCCCCACGCTGAAACGCAAATTATATGAAATTCCCTCAATAGAAAAAAATCGCAAAGTATGCTCTCAAAAATTTTTTTTTCAAGCCTGTCTCTATTATTTAACAAGTATGAAAAAAATCACAGTGTTTCTTTGAACGTTGTTTTAAACAACCCCCACGAAATTTTTGCTATATTCTAAACGAGTCGTGTTTTAGTAAACATTTTCCCTTCAATTTTATCGTTCGAAATATTAGCGCGCTCTCTCCAACATTTGTAATTACATATCTCTCCATCTTCTTCTTTTCGAATTCGGGTACGGGGCCCTAATACCTAGTCTCTTACATTCTAATTTTATTCCGACCCTTGACAGACACGACTTGAATATTTTTTGATTCACTTGATCGAGCCATTTCCTCCTCAGGCATCCCTGACTTCTTCCATCATCCACGTTCTCGTCATATTATATACTTTTGGCAGTAATTTCTCTGTCTATCTTCTTTAACCTAACTTAATACAGTAAAGACCTTCCTCTCAATACTCGCGGATGTATGTGGAAGAGAAAGCAAGTGATAATCCCCCCCCCAGAGCTGACGGCTTCAGCTGAGTGCTGGTGTCGATCCGAGGGTTTTTGATAGAAAACAGACGCGGAGCTTTTTGCTCGCAAAGCTGGAAGTCATAATGCTGTCAGGCACATGAGGATTGAGTACCGCTGCACATTATGACGATAACGACAAAGTGCATGGTGCCCAACGAAAACTATACTATTCTAACAATAATTCATTATTAATTTACAATATTAATCTGTTGCACACTCGATGGAAGGCACTACACTCAAATAAATTCAAATATAGGTAATTGAACCTCCTAATGTATACAAATGATAAGTATTTGGTTAAAATAGTTACAAATCGTTAAATTAATATTAAGAAAGAGAAGCGGATGGAAGGACCGATGACTCTCAGGAGAACATGATGGGTGGGAAAGGGGACACAAGGGGAAAGACACGCAGGAAAGGGGTGGGTAGAACGAGGGAGAGTTAAAGGGAGGGATTGTAAAGGAGACGTAGTAGCGGTAGGAGCTAGCAGAGGGTAAATTAGGAAAATCCATGCTTCAGTTTAACGACTTGTCACTAAACTAAAAGCTGATAAAATAATGATCGTTTGTCTAATTACAAGGTCCGACTTTAGTAACATTTCGTAGAACCACGTTAGGAATTAGTCAAACTTCATTTTGAATTTTACGGTTAGCCCTTTTTAAATTCCCGTTTAAAAAAATTGAAATTCCATTCGACTTTTGACTAGCTAGGTTGTTTTAAGCCAGCGGTTTTCAACCTGTGGTACGCAATATAGCTTATAAAATTCAGCTCGCAATCGACTGAATGCTGAACCTATGTGAAATTAACCCGAGCTTTGTAAAACCTGCAAAGCAAACTCAAGGGCCATATTGATTGTATGTTAACATTGTATGATTGTTTATACAGGTGAAGCAGTAAATCAGGCTTTTATTTTAACTACCAAAAAAAATCCTCCGTTCAGCATCCCCAAAGATGACATAGCCCCTGAGGGAAGTTATTATCTTCGGGGCCTCCTGTGCGGAACTCATGTAAAATATTTTTTTTTTTTTTTTAATGTTTTTTGAGGCTAAATAATTCATTCTTCAATACTCTTTGTGAGTTTGGAGTTGCGCCAGTTTGTGAGTTTGGAGAACATTAATTCCGAGTTTGTGAGTTTGAAGAACATGATTTTTTTTTCGTTAAAATAAAAACACGTGGAACAATTTTTTTTCAATCTCGCTTGTAGAATCACTGGTTAAAAATATCTAAAGTCGTGTTACACTATGAATAAAATTGCTTTAATTGAATTTGATTTCTTTCTGGTTATTTTTTTATTGTAAAATTCATGTGATAATAAGAGTAGACATTAAAAAATTACTAATGAAACATGTCTTTCATCACACGGGTACGGGGTACAACAAATTTGTAGTAAAAGTGATGCGGGGGCTCAAAAAGGTTGACAACCGCTGTTTTAATCAATTAACTGTTTGTCGCTCGAAGTGTCCACTGATACACTAATCCACAAATGTTAAGCTTTTTTTTGCAGCCAACTCTCATTGCGTTGCCAATACCTATGCAGATAAAAAGAATGGCATGACGGTTGATGGTTCGATGATTGCAACAATTTCGTGACGATTCTAAAATAGTTTCAAATTTGTTCTAGAGGGACTGGTAACAGTGGTAACTGGGAAAAGTAATTATTTTTCACGACAAAGCAATACAAGCGTCCAAAGGCTTTAATCAAAGTACAACAAAAATTTACAAATACTCGAACATATATTTTTTAAGTATGGAATCGAAGAAAAAATGATAATACAAATATTCTATAATTAATAGATTATTATCAAACAATTATTAAATTCACAGTAAGAACTAAAATATTTAATTAATTACTAGCTGGGTTACCCGGCTTCACTCAGGACATCATTCGAGAGTGTTACGGAATGTTCCATAATTTATTTATTTATTTATAGCGGACCCGACAGACTCTGTCCTGTACTGTACACAACTGTCGGGACAAACTAAAATATAATAATATTGAATATTCGATACTGCGATGGTAGCGCTGTCTGCCGGATCCAATGTAAAACATTCCAAAATCAGAAATAAAAATAATTAAAAAAGAACATTTTCCAGTGGACCAAATTGTTAATCTAAACCATTATCGAATCCCCTTGAACCCACACAAAAAATTCATCAAAATCGGTCCAGCCGTTTAGGAGGAGTTCAGTGACATACACACGGACAGTATAAATATATTAAAGATAGTGCTTACATTGTAAACTGCGCGTGTTATCAACACAGTATTTTCTAGTGAGGCAGGTACAGCATATTACCAACCTAATGCAATTAATAAAGACGAATAAAAATAATGAAAAAACAAAGAAAACATACAAATAAAAACAAAAAAATGCGTGCAGTTGTGTAGACCTTTTCAGGATTCCTTAGTTTTCCCTCACTGAAGCAAATTAAGAAATATCGATATCAGAAAAGATTTTGTTCAAGAACAATGCTAATCTACTTATCATAACAAATTCTTCGGCCACCTGCGGTGAAATCAGAAACTAATTTTTATTCGCAATTTAAAATATTAAAATTTTGGTCTGTTGTTTCTATTCTTCCACGAGGTGGCGCCATACCGGTGCATTTTGGTGGAAATAAATAATTATAATTAGGGGGTATTTCACCATCTTGCTCACAAGCACTACCAATAGGATAAAGCATTTTTTCGATTTCACCATCCTTCAAGGATGCTTATGAGGGTAGATAAAGTTTATTTTTATTAATTGGTACTTTGACCAGCCAGTAACGTTTACCGGGTACAAATTAGCAAAGTTTTCTACCATATTAGCAAAGTTTTCTACCACGGGTTCAATAAATATGACAGACAGCTGCTGTCAAATCGTATTTGCATTACCCGAATTTTTCACGATTTCTACTTACGAAAATGCCGTTCTTGTAATCCATGACCAGCCTAAAGACAAAAACTCTCAACCACTTGGTGTGTTATTTTAATATATATATATTGAAGAATAATACAGAATTGTAGTACTTACATCATATTTCAACAACAATAACAAGTATATTAGGTTTTATGTCATTCTATAACCATATAAATTGCATTCCAACAATTTCCAACAAATAATAATTTCATTGTTGTCAGCCGGAGATTTTGTTGGTGTCTGCTTGCAGATTTATAAAAAGATAGTCGGAGGCTATTGGATATAGCCGTCCAATGTGTATTCGCTTCCTTCTGGACCCGGCTCTTTTAAAAGGTTTTTATAATTTGACCCAGTTCCCGAGGGTCAAGGGATTATGGACTGCAATCATGTTGCAATGTGACCAAGTAAGTACCTCTGAATATCATACTACTGTAACGGATATTTTTACAATCAATATTTGTACTATCAATGAATTCACAGGAACAGGGAAGGTATATAAAATGTACCTATATCCTCACTACACACCTGTAGTATTCATTTCCTTATTCCAACAGTATTCGATTTCCCCAACTGAAAAAACCAAGTACTGAAATGACTTTCTTCTTTCAGACGGAGAAAATGCCGAAGTAACCTTAACCAGTAACTGCTACAGAAAAGGTGTCTTCTCCAGGTGGACGTGCTGATTGAAGTGATTCTGTATGAGACCCTAGAAATTTTGTACAACTGTGTTTTAAAGAGTAGATTCCCTGTACTTTTATTGTGAAAAACACTTATTTAGCTTTATGGAAACTGTAATAAAACTTCAGAATATTTTGGTATATCTGTACAATATATTTATTTAATAACATGTGAGAGAAAAACATTTCTCTTTGTAAGAACATACCTAATACGGTAGATTATACTTAGTTTTTATAAATATATGGCAACATTATCAGGAGTCAGTGGGACGATGGCAGCCATAATATTTTATAATATTGTATGGATGAATATGAATGGTACAGACAAATGATTGTATATTATTTATAATCATTGTCACGCAAGGTCATTTAGTAGATGTTGCCCCATGTGTAGGCACGGTGGGGCAAGGTGGGGCATTTGCCAACTCTGGCTGGGCGATGCATGACCTCTTAGATTGTAGACCAAGTTGCGTTTTCAAATTTACAGCACTTCAAATGACGGTTTTTCCGTCTTCCGTTCATGTTGATAGAGCCCAAAGCATGAATATGTTGTCGAAGCCTACTGTTTTTGGTATCTACTCTAGATTTTTATTTTTTGTCCCACCCTAAATCAATACCTAGCTACACCCATTTGTTCAACTACAAACATTACAAAAATTTCAATGAACTAGAACTAGCTAGAGAATAACTAGCTTCGTGTTGGGAACACCTTACTAAATGAATATTCTAGATTGTAAAGTAAACAATACATTCTGTTTTATATAATCATTATGCTAGCAGCTCTGGAGACTCTGGATGGCTGATGGCTATTCTTTTAGTCTTCCTCATCCACAACGCACAGCGGTGTACTCCTCAATTGCATTCGGTTTATCTGAAAGTAATAATAAGGGATAAAACATTCATGAAACACTAACCACCTGCCACATTCCACCTGTGGATCAATGAGCATGCTCACAAATCAACAGCCAGTTGATTTGTGAATGGAGGGAAATAATTATGCCGAGTCTTCAATTTATGATGGTCCGATGCTTTGTGACCCCCTTGCACAACGTGTGAAACGCTTGTAAACTGTGCGACCCAAAATTTAAGTTTCTTGTTTTTGTAAAAGCGCAATGAAACCATGCATTATTTTAATTCAATGGCAAGCCAGAATTTAACACTAAACAAATACAAAATATTGTTACTGAAGTCGCTCAGTTGTACATAATATTGTATATTTTTTACTATTTCTGTGTAAAAGTCCCTAAAAAGCGTTTTAATAAATACAATAGGAAATGTACAGGTTGATTTTTAAATATGCAATGTAAATGTTTTACCTAGAGCAGAGGCATCGATATTCCAGCCGCTGGTGGTGCCTCTGGTGAGGGAGATCGTACATTTTGTCATCGTCTCTATGTTGTCCAAGGGAACAGCGTTGCTGGGTCCCTATCTGATGAGGGTGCACTTTTGTCTCTCCAGTCCCTCATATTTCACTTTAATGTATTGGTTCACCTGAAGGCTCTGCAGACAAATACACAATAGATGTTAAAGACACTGTACCTAAACGATTTAACAGCAGAAAATCACAAAAAATAGCAATGAGGAAAGAAGAAAGAGTAAAACATTTTGTGACGCATGAATGACAAATCTACAAATTCAACTAAATTCTTTAGTAATATCACTCAATAATCAATAAAACATAACAAAAACCCGTTGAACTTACCTTATAGTTTGCATAAATAAACCAATCCCGTTCGTAAACAACAATAAACGAACACTGTGTTGACACCATGTTGACACTTTTGACGTTTGTGATTTCATAGAAACAATGGCGTCTAAGCACGTCTAAGACAGGCGTGGCAGTAGACCAAAATAGCTACTTGGCACCATATTTTCTGTGGCGAAATGCGCACGGGTTTTTGAGCATGATTCTCCTACCAATAAAGTTATGTGACCGGTAGTTAAGAGCAACATTTAAAGAGATTGGTGAAATAGCCCCTTAATCTAAAATTGAAACAATAATTAAAATAAGTATACATTTTAAAATAAACTTTAAAAAATTTGGGCTCGTCCGGGATTTGAACCCGGGACCTCTCGCACCCAAAGCGAGAATCATACCCCTAGACCAACGAGCCAGCTGATCGAACCGCCAACAAAATGTCTTAAATGCGCGTTCAAGATGCGCTGATTACGTACATGCAAAGAACGAATTTCACCTGTAAAAGGTGTGAATCACGGATAGTAAAACCGGTCCTGCACACGGGTGTAGCGCAATGTATTATAATATAAGACGAACGTTCGCTTGGCCCGTTTCATACAAATCTTAATTTTGGATTCGAGATCAAAATACCCAACCCAGCTGAAAAATTATTTTTGTAACCAAAAGTTTTGTAAAATATGAGAGCTATTTTATTTGTTTTTGTTTTAAATTATAAGATATAGGCCATTAAAGTTTAAAATGTTTCATGATTTTAGAGGCAATTATTCGTGAGATACACATAAAAAAAAACAAATTTACTATACGCAATTATTCGTGAGATAACACATAAAAAAAACAAATTAACTATATTTTAAAAATATGATTAAAATAAAATAAAAAAAACAAAACATCGCTAGCTCGTTTTTTGGGCAGTGATTTATAAAAGATATAAAAATATATAAAAGAAAAAATTTTGATCCGATGTATATAGATAATTTGTAATTTAAATTTACACCCTTCAAAATTTACACCCTTCTCTTTTATTTATTTTAATTTTTTATTTCATATTTCATCATATTTTAAAAATAAAAACCGTACATTTAAAAAAAATGTTTTTCATTTACTCACAAATAATTGCCCAAGTTGCTTCTAAAATCATGAAATATTAAAAATTTTAATGGCCTATTTCTTATAAATGAAAGCAAACAATTAATAAAGTAGCTCGTATCCGTATCAGATGTTTAATATTTCTTTTGATTATAAAAATATTTTTCCAGTTTGGTTGGATATTTTGGTCTCAAACCCAAAATTAAGATATTGTGTGTGAATGGGCCGCGCAAACGTTCCTCTTAAGAGGACATTTCATCAAACTGTCGACGTGGCGCATTGGTCTTGTGGTATTCTTTGCACTTGTGATATGACTCGGTTTAGGGTTCAAATCCCGCGTGTGCCGGTTTTCTTTTAATAATTTTCATCCAAAGAACAATATTGTATTGAGAAACATTTAAAGACGAGGGCGATAGTATTAGGGGGCGCCAAGATCGTAATTAATATATTTCATTGAAAAAAAAAAACTTGATTTACAAAGCGCCTGGCATTCAGCGCACGTTGTTTTAACGATTATGCATTTGTTTTTAAAACGCCAATTGGGTTTTAACACATGCTAAGTGAGATACGTTTTTAGATTTTCACGGCCAAAAGTACTTTCGTTATTTGTTTTTGGGATGTTACGCCGTATTGCGCTACCTCTTTCTTAGCCAACGTTTCGGACAACGAAAAAACATACTCAGTTAATTTATTGACGTTTCCTAAGTCGATTTGAACGTTTGCGTGATGTCTCTGCCAGGGGAATCCCCGTCGCATCTAGAACTAATGAACCACACCCTAAGTTGATTTATCAACGTTTCTTAGTCGATTTGAACGTGTACGTGATGTCTCCAGGGAATCTCCGTCGAATCTAGAACTAGGGGCTACACAAGCTGAGCCGAATAAACCCGAGCGGTCAAACGTTAAGCGAAACGACGATCTTTCACCTCACTCATCGAGAGGGGGCGCCTCTATCAAATCTCTGCTCCGGTTTGAAAAATTCGTAAATCCAGGGCTGCCTAGGTTAGGCAGAAAGTTTCAACAATTATTGGTGCTTGGGAAAACATCTGTGCAAGCACCCAAAAGGAGAACGAATGATTTTCCGTCGAACGCGGCGACAATTAAAAGCGCGTATTGGAACATTCCGAATAAAATAAATTCCTTTGATAATTGTGGTGGATACTCGTTGCGTCAAAGCGCTGCTCGTTACTTGAGGCGATAATTAACAACTTCGTTCATTTCGCTCTTTCAACGTGTTTTGTTCTGAGATATCCTTATTATTTCACGAGGAATTAAATTATTTACCTCGAATTTTCATTTAAAATACACATTTCGGAAATTCAAACCAGGTTGATAATATTATCAAGAATTTACACTCATTCGCAAAGCGAAATGTTGTAATATCTATTTTTGAGACTGTTTATTCTTGGTAGAATTCAATAAAATTAAAAAATCACTAAATCGCTTAAATTAATATTTAAAAAGGTCATAAAAACTTAAGACTACAATATATTGTAGATTAAAGCAAGTATAGAATTTTTATTATCGATGTAACTACCTATAAAAAATATATAATTTAATTATCGAAGAAAGCAAATACTTTGTGGCTTGACATTATACAGAATGAAACAAGTTTTTTTGTTTAAAACCACTTTATTTTAAAAAATAACGGTTTCGGTTGATCTTAACCTTCTTCAGGACAATAAACGTATAATGAAGAAGGTTGAGATCAACTGAAACTGTTAGACGAATATAAATTAAAATAATGCGCTTTTAAACAAAGAACTTGTTTCATTCTATATATTATTTACTGTCAACGGTACGCTGAGAACAGAGAACCCTGATCAGTACCAGTGAACAGTTGAAGAAGAACATCCACATTGACCAAAAAACCGCCGGGTCAGCTTGTCGGAAGACTATTAGAGGGGACCCCACCACTTTCCCACGGCGTTATAAGGAAACATATCGTTTCCTCCTTCGCCGCACACGTCAAGACTCTACTTTTTTATAGAACGAAGCTACATTTATTTGATCGACTCTAGACCCTCCAATGTCCATGCATACGTGGTAATTAAGCAGTACGCAAGTACTTACATTAACATAATACAAAAAATAAAAAAAATAAAAGTGGTAGCCCGTGGAATAATTCTTCTGAAATTCAAAAACTTAAATAAATAAAGATAAATATGTTAGTAAAATAAAAAAGAAAAATAAGAGCTGCACCCGGTTGAGGAAGCCTGGAATACGAGAAATAATGAAAAAAGAAAAAAAAATAACAGTAATAATATAATGCAAGTATTTATAATTATAACAGAGAGAAAGTAAGATGGATAAAAAATAGTCGGGTAGGTTTTCCACAAACCACCCGGCAGTCCCAATGACAATGTGCATGGCTATCGGCCCGCCCGCTGACGGAACCCGAAGTCCGCGCCCTTTAGCCGGCTCCCCGATTTTGCATCGAAGAAGTTTGGAAGTTTGGAATTTTGCCTCGAAGAAGGAAGGAAGAGAAAGTTTTAGAAGACCCATTGTCGGAAGACTGTGTTATCAGTTTAACACAGCACTGTTTACCTCAAAGCGACATCTGTTTTATTTTTCTTATAACGTTTTGCAAATCATTAGCCATTAGTTCTTTATTCTTCCGCTATAAGAATGAAGATTGCGCACCGGTTCGAAATTTCACACGCTGCGTAAACATTTGCGTACATGCGCGCAAGTCGAGTCAAGAATTATGGGAAAGTAACAAAGCAACTGCAAGCGCGGTTGCTCTATTCCTTTCTCATATTTCCTGGGTCGGTTCGCGTGCATATACGCAGCCTAACGTAAGTAAAAATAAGAAATACGGGACATTTCGTTGGTAAACACCGCGTATTTTCAGCAGAAAACCTAAAATAGAGGAGGCAACCGATATACAAGAATGTGAAAATTAACGGGAAGAATAAAAATAAGTTAACATTAATTTCTTATTTACATTCTCGAAGGCTTGTATAAAGACGGTATACCTGTGAATAAAGTTTTTTTTTTAATTTTGCCTTTCTCCCATTTTAGAATACACCAGCTTTTTTGTTTTTTTTTTATTTATTTTTTATTAACGACTATTAAAAAAATACGAAGTACATGAAATTATTATTTTTTTAAATTTTTATTTTTATTTCTTTTATATATTCAATTATATTATTATTCAATTTATAAACAAGTTCTGCAATGTAATTATTATTGCGCGTGACAGCTGTTTCCCCTTCTGAAGGCATTATCAAACTGATTATCAAACTTCAGACGCCGAAACAGCTGTAACGCGTAACGCGTGTAACGCTTATAAATTGAATAATAATATTATTGAATATATAAAAAAAAATAAAAAAATTAACTGGAGTTCTACAAATTAAACTTGATAACAATCAACAAAGTATAATCACAGTCCTCTTCACAAGGAATTCCTGTTCCGAGGTGGTAGCACGGGTATTATATCATTATTTCCTCTTCTTCATTTATGTTGATTTCCACAAAATAAATTTAAAATATATTATGTTTATGTTAACGGTATGTAGTGTAATATGTGTTCATAATTTGACTGATTTCCTTATCTTCATATTTAGTTATCCCTATTTTTATTTCGCTTTTAAACTTTTTTTATCTCCATGGAGTTTTAATTTCATTTTGGAAGGGCATTACATAATTTCGTAGCATGTAAATAACGTTTTTCTGGCCTAACGTGGCCTAAGAAGTAGTAGAAAGTAGTAGAAGTAGTAGAAGAAAAAAAAAAAAATTTTTTCTTCATATTTCCAGAGTTTAAATATTCAAAAATATCTCCTTAAAAGGATTTTTCTAAATTCCCATTATTTTAAAAGTTATAACCATTTTAATTAAGAATTATTTTTTTTTGTTAGATTACTGGGAGGGTTGCAATCGTGTCAACCAGTGCGCGCCATTTTTTTGAGACCCCTCACTTCAACACCCTGTAACTTTCTGAATTTTTAATTTTTTACTTTGACTCTTTTTTTTAATGGATTCTTTATTGTTTAATAAATATATATATATATATATATATATATATATATATATCATAAAATAGAAGTTGGTAAAAATATTATTGTTTTTTTTTTGTTGCACCTGAAAAAACACCTAAAATTCATGCCTCTAGACTAGAATACCCCCTTAAACTTGCAGTGTAGGTGTGTTTGTCAGTAAGGTACTCGCTTTTCCCTTTAAATTTGATTAGTTCATGGTTTTCACTTAGTGGTTTTGGCTTTCGCTGAATGGTTTTGGTTTGCAAAACTGACGTGTAAATTATTAATTATTTACCTAATTGTTATGATGGCAGGCTAATTTATCCGGGGATTAGGCTTAATGGTACGCAGTCGTACAGTTAATAATCTTACTAATCTCTCCAACTGGTTATTGGTCATTGGTTACTGAACACACAATAATTCATTGTTTGATGTATATTATTTTCTCCTTCTTTTGCCGCTAATAATATTTTTAAAATTTATCTACATCACATAAACACCAAAAATAATACATTTATAAACTTGGTTAACTTATTAAAATTTTATTTGATTAATTTGTGTTATTTCACAATTTATTCATTTAAAATAATATATAGTATATTTGCGGCACGTTCCAGAGTGGAAGATACTATCAGTATCGCCCTGGTGTAAGACCACCATTCAGAATTGAAACGTTGCTTGAAATGGCTTTAGCCGTGTTTAGTGACCAGATCTGAATAGCCAGGTGCTTCCTTACCTTCCTCTTCCCCATCTCCTTCCCCTCCCCACTACCTTCAGCCTCACAACATACCCCAATTGGGGATGCCATAGTCTCATTGGCTCCAGACGGGAGCAGTTGGGACTCTTGTGCGGTATTTCATATAAAAAAAAAAAAAAAACTACTTTTGGGAGTTATAATAACTGTATCTCAATAAATTAAAATAAAAATAACACCGAAACTTGTTAACGATATATCTCATTTTGGTTCCATGCCAACTCGGAATCAACACAACTCAACACCTCTTTGAAAAGTCGTTAAAAGCTATGAAAAAAATAATTTAGAAATAGCACATAACCTATCCTAACCTAACCTATTTAACCAATTTTTTGTATACTTAATGACTTTTCAAAGGAGGTTCTTAGATGCTTTCATTCTGAGTTATCCGGTCACCTCTCAATCTATATCTAGTATAGCTCAACATGCTCAGGTAAAGGAAATCTTAGAAAATCCTTGCTCGTACAAAAATACAAAGAAATAACGATTAAATGAAGTAAATACCACTATTTAATCAAAATTATCATAGGAAATTAGGAAAAGTGTTAATAGTAAATTAAATATTATAAATAACCAAACGTTTTTTAAAAATAGTCATATTTATAACAATTAATTTTGTTATTTAGACTTCCTGCTTTGTTTTAAAAGATTTGTTATTATGTTAATGTAATTTTTTACCCATCCTAAAATAATTTTGTTTTTATTTTTAATAATTGTTTTTTATGATATTTTAGGTAATTAATAACCTCTCCTTTCTAATATTTTGTCTGTTCTAATTTGTCTATACTTGTGTTTGTCTTTTGTTATTTTTTATTAACTTATTATCCTGACGAAGAAAACAGTTTTCGAAACATGTTGATATTGTTAATTAAATAGTGGTGTACACAAAGTTATTTGTTTTCATTAAATTAATAATGAGGCCACAAAGTGAATTTGCAAAAATCGAAGTAACAAAATTATCATATTTCGAAACCAAAAATTTCTTCGTCAGGGTGAGAATAAAAAGTTAATTATTATGTTAATCTTATCCCGACAAAGAAACTTTAGTTTTTAATACATGTAGATAAATTTGATTTAATACTGTGGTAATAATAATTAAAAATGATGCCACAAAGTCAAATTACAAAGATTGAAGAAATAATGAATGTTCAACAGTTAATAGGATAAAGGTACAAGACGAACCGAAACCAGTTAGTTCTATAATAATACATTTGATATGTATTTTTTAAGGCAGTATTCTAGTCTAAAAAAAAAATCTTTTTTTTTCTTCACATTTCCAAAGATTAAATATTCAAAAATATCTCCTTTAAAGGATTTTTAGAAATTCGAATTATTTTAAAAGTTATAACCATTTTAATGTGGCGGTTTAGACGGAATCTAACTAAAATCTAAATAGAACAAAATTTTAAATCCATTTTTCTCCAAACTACTTTTTTCGAGACGGTTGACACAATATCTCAAGTTCTACTAAACCAATTTACTTGAAACATGGTGTGAGCATTCATTATCTATGGCGGGAACTAGAACTGAAACACAATTTCAATTTTTACTATTTAAAAAAAAATTGGAAAGTCAAAAAAGCTGGTACAAAAACGTTTTTTTTATTTCAGGCAGCCGCCATTTTGCGAATTTTTTTTTTAACTTTTCCTTAGATTGGGCCATAGCCCCATTTGTTTGGATTAAGAATTTTTTTTTTTTTTAGATTACTGGGAAAGTTGCAATCGTGCCAACCAGGGCGCGCCATTTTTTTGAGACCCCCCACTTCAACACCCTGTCACTTTCTGAATTTTTAATTTTTTAGTTCGACTCTTTTTTTAATGGATTCTTTAATATTTAATAAATATTTCATAAAATAGAAGTTGGTAAAAACATCATTGTTTTTTTTTCAAGTTATTATTTAATATATTAGTTCAAGAATACATATTTCTGAAATGGATTCTCCACATAGCATTGCCATCTAATTTTGAATCACTTGACCACCAAACTTGATACCAATTTATTTAAAAAATTCGTCAGATTTTATGATGGTACCAAACCATCTGCTAACTACCAAGCCTTTTAACAGATCAAAGACATACTGACCGACTCACACTGGGAAGCATCGCATCAAGAGAAATACAATGGACCACACGAAGTGTAATGGTATCACCGAGTTCTAAAGGAACTATTAATCCATCGATTGTAGATAAGTCAGAATAAAGGAATGCACACAGAATTAGCTCTTTCTCATTTCTATTCTAAATATCTCTTTGCTAACCTATCAATAAATAACCAAAGTTTTATAAATAAACTGCATGGGAATTTCTGGAATTCAGATCGAATGGCCGTCGGGTTCCTACGCAATTTTAGCGGTGGCCCCGTCGTTTTAGATTGATTAGTAAATATGAGTGCGCATGTTATTGGTAACTACCTGCCTAACTCCTACTGATATGGAATGTCAGCTCCTGAAATAGTTTCCAATCAGATGAATGATTCGACGCAAATAGCGGGACTGTTGCTGCTGGTGCATAAATCGAGAACTTTGGGACGAGGCAATATTGAACACTAAACAATGGAAATACTTGAGATCGATTGCGAAGGACGAAGTGGGGACATTTCGGAATTCAGGTTTCAACCTCCGTACTCAAGTAGGTACCGAAAAGCAATAAATAAATGATTTAAAAAAATAATAAAATTTGTAAAAGTGTGAAAAACATAACACCACGAAATATTTAGTATTTTCTCAATCCTTACAATTGCTAACAAACATTAATTTGACTTTATCACTTTTATTGTGATGAGATTTGGAATTACTAATTTTAATATTCAGTAGGTACTCAATTCAAATGGCGTCCGGCTTTTCAATTATGCACGACGCTGGTACAACTTCTCTTCAAAACTGTGGAGAATTCGGGTGAATGATTGCCTTTATAATTTTTATACCAACACACATTAAAAGTGACACGAGAGCATCAATCTGCTCGCAATGGAATAGTAATTGGCATTTTTAACGCCGAAAATGCTCATTTTTCTCCGTCTTGTTCCTAACGATTTTTTTCCTTAATGATCCTTTATTTATGTGATTATAAATTTCCCTTGAGCGATAATAATTGATGTTTATGTATTATTACATATTTTTAATTATTTCGCTCTAACATAGCTAGTATTAAAAAGTTTTGTGGTTAAAGATTCCAGTTCCTGTTCCTGTCAGTTCCAATTTCCGCAGTACCTACATCGAAAATCGCATAAATATTTTGATTAGGTAGTTTTATTATTAAAAAAATATTATACGAAAAAGAAATAAATTTGAGAAAAGTTACATGATTTAAAAAAAAACAACTGTGTGTCAAATATTAAAAAACCATTGTAAATTTTAAGATTTCGGAAGACGGATTTTGAAGCAGAATTTTCTAATATCTATTTTGAATTCGAGTGTAGAAAATTAACGAAAGTTTTTGGAATCAAAATAAAATTACAGTAAAGGTTAATGAAAAAACATGGTAATAAATGAAAAATGCATTTTTTTATTTTTTTTTTTAAATTATTATTATCTTATGAAATTAATAGCATACACTTTTGTCAGCACAAAAAAAGTGCTCAAGTGTTTACTCTAAAAGTGCCCTGGTTTTAATAGTAATTGAAGTTTTTTGTATGATTGTCACTAATATAACTGGATGATTTGTATTGCGCCATTTTTGTTAAAAACCACTATTAGTATAATAGTTCTATGTTTCTCTGTATTATTACGAACTTGTTCTATTGTCTGCTATTTTCCATTTCTCAATAATATAATTTCTACTTCTGAGAGTATTTTGAGTAGTGATGTAGATATACGTCGTAGCAACTTGTCCAAGTTTTTTTCCTTTTTGATGGTTATTTGACCAAGTTTTTCTTTCATTTTGGATAGTGATATTGAAAGCTTTTCGTCCAAGTTTTTCTTCCATTTTGATAGTGATTTTGATGCACGTCTTAAAGTAACATGTTCAAGTTTTTCTTCCGTTTTGATAGTTATTTGACCAAGTTTTTCTTCCATTTTGGATAGTGATTTTGATAGCTTTTTTCCAAATTTTTCTTCCATTTTGATAGTGATTTTGATGCATCTTAGAGTAACTTGTCCAAGTTTTTCTTCAATTTTGATAGTGATTTTGACAGCTTCTTGTCCAAGTTTTTCTTCCATTTTGGATACTGATTTTGATGCACGTCTTAGCAACTTGTCCAAGTTTTTCTTCCATTTTGGGTAGTTATTTTGATGCTGTATGATTTTGATGTTGTAGCAAATTTTCCAAGAGTTTCTTCCATTTTAGAATGTGTAAGTCACTTTTGTCCATATTGACAAGGAGTGGAAAACTACACTGGACGCCTCATATATCTCCGTTGTTGTTCATACAATGTGCATGAGTTTAACGTGTATTAGTATTGGCGATCCAATTTCCAACGCATTCATCATTAATGTGAATAGGTACCTCTTTCAGTGTCCATTGTCATAAATCTGTTCGCAGTAAATAATATTTGCGAGTCTGTCCCAACAATGTGGCCACACGTTCTTTTGTATGAATATGTTATTGCACCATAGCCGCAGATAAACATTATAAGCGTAGACTAAAGCGTGCGAGAACAGAAACTAACTTATTGTGTTTGGTGGGGCTATTTGTCACCGACACAAGACCGGTCTTATGTTTTCTTACTGGTTATTTATGAACTCGTGTACAGGGTGGAAACACTCACAAGAAGTCAAAATAAATGGTTCTCTAAAGATGAATTTAAAATTAACATTACCGGGCTGTGTTTAAAACCGTGTTAGAACCAACAGATGATATGGTAATAAAAACAGAGTGAAGGAAGATAACTGACTAACTCACCATCGAGTTATTTCGAAGTATGCAGAAAGAATGCAATTTTTCTTGACACACCGAAATTAATTATTTTATTCGGCAAAATAAACGATATTTTATAAAATCACACAGCTCTAATACCCATTTTTTAACATTACCTCCACACAGGAAGTCCTGAGGAAAACATTTTCCATCGGCCCTACGTCATCTTTGGGGATGCTGTGTGGAGGGTGTTTTCGGGGAAAGGAATGTGATGATGTTCTAGGAAGGAAAGAGGTACGAAGGATAGGTTGGAATCTGGAGGTCAATGTGTCGAAGAGTGATGGATGTATGAATCGATCCCTCCCACTGCGGTATAAGGCGATGGATCGAGAGAGTACGGCTTGAGAGGTAAAATATCTCCTTCAACCAGTCTCTCCCGATCCGGCCCGCCATGCAGTAGTGAGCAAATATGTGTGCCGCCAAGACATAGAGAAACCTCGTCCCATGAACCCGGACACCCCCTTAAATCACCAAAAGTAGCAAACCATTTGGGGTAACCTACGGCAGGGGTGCTGGTGATCCAATAAATGGTTCCCGAGGCGGCGGTACCCATACCCGCATCCCAAAGAGAACTCATATTCTCATTACATATTTTCACAGCTCAATGTCACCTCACCTTAGTTTCAAACTATTTTACCCCTGTAAACATTGACCTATCGAAGCCTGTAAAGTGTTTATTATTGTATAATTTATTTGAATATCCATGCTAATTTGGCATTATTAAAGGTACCCATGTGCTACACCAAGGTGCGTACTTGCAGGTCGTAGGTCGTAGATATTTAAAAAGAAAACTGTTTGGATTTGATGGATCTGAGTCTCTTCAGATAATATTATCGTCTCAATTAGTGTTGCTGTCAAGCAGATAGACGCCCTTGAAATGTGGTGCTCGAGAAAAATGCTTAAGATTCCACCGGCAGCCACACGCACGTGTGTAACCATTCTGGAAGAGATGGCATCCACAATAGGCTTTCAACTTTCAAAATTTAATACCAAACTAATGCAAAACAATTACATCTATTTAGGAATAAAGTATTTCAACAATCTTCCAATTGAAATAAAAAAAAACAAAGACATTAATAAACTGAAACTCAAACTGAAGCAACACTTCATCAGGAATAATTAATTAAATAAGTACCTGTTTTTCTCTTTCTTTCTATTTATTGTCAATCTATATTCATTTCTATTTAATTCAGATTTTTCGAATTTCTCTATAGCGCACAATATTTTAGTATGTAACCATATCCCATGTATGTACACCTTCACATATAGATGATCCAGAAGTTTCAATTGTTCCCATTATATACTTACCTATTGCATAATGTTATTCTATTTCTGTCATAATAAGTGTAACTCGCTCATCAAGCACAAGAACTAGCTTCTTCTTGGGTGAGATTGCAATTTTAAAGAATTTCTGAACCAATATGTAATTTATATTACCACCACTGTAAACTTATATATCTATATTAAATCAAAAAAAAAAAAAAAAAAACTATTTACCTACAATTTCTCTTAAGGCTGTTTTCTAGTCTAGAAAAAAAAACTTTTGTTTTTCTTCATATTTCCAAAGTTTAAATATTAAAAAATACCTCTTTAAAAGGATATTTCGAAATTCGCATTACTTTAAAAGTTATAACCATTTTAATGTTGCGGTTTAGACGCATTTTTCACAAATCTACTTTTTTCGAGACGGTTGACACGATATCTCAAGTTCTACGGAACCAATTAGCTTGAAATTTGGTGTGAGCTTTCTCTACACATTACTCTATCGCCCATACCAGAATAAGAACAAAATTTCAATTTTTATAATTTTAAAAAATTCCAAAAGTCTAAAAAACCCGTAAATTTTTTTTTTAATTTCAGACAGACAACTTTGCGGTTTTGTTTGGTGACCAGACAACTCAGAATAAAACCAACCTAGAACCACCTCAGAAAAGTCTTTAAAAACGATGAAAAAAATATGTAAAAAATTGGTTTATTAGGTTAGAATTTGGCTATTTTAAATTTTTTTTTTTCAAAGCTTTTAATGATTTTTCAAAGAGTTGTTGATTGCCTTTATTCTCAGTTGGCATGGAACCGTTTTCTTTTGGGGAACACAGCCTCTTTTGGTTGTCCGCATTTCGGCTATTTAAAGTTTTTTACAAATCTTTTTTCATTCACCTAAAAATACACGCGTTTAAAGGTAATGCACTGTGCTTGTATCCCTAGGAAATCAGTGTTGAAAGTAAGTGCGTTTTGAATCAATTCAACTCAACACCTCTTTGAAAAGTCATTATGAAGAAAAAAAAATAAAAAATCGAGTGCAATTCTCATGCGGTTGAAGTGAAACTTTCGCCCACACATTCTCAGCCAAAGGCCTTGAAAAGTGAGGTCAAAATCAAAGCGGCCAATTAGCGCAGTTTGACGCTTCGTAGGTACTGTAATGCGTCATTTCCGTTTCATTCGAATTTCAAATCAAAATGGGGCTAATGAAGTTTCACTTCAAAAATAGCCCATATCCTAACATAACCTAACATAACCTAACTTAACCTATTTAACCATTTCTTTTCATCATTTAATCACTGTACACTTAATCAAAGGAGGTTTTGAGTTGAGTTGATTCTGAGTTGTCCGGTCACCGTATTGCCACACCGCTATTACTGTCAGAAACGCAAAATCACAGACAAACCGTAGAAAATTTGTAACTATTGTTCTCAATACGTCGAGGAAATAAAGCATCTCGTGCAGCATGTGGCTGTAGTTGACAAAGCGCCGCGCCGAGGTCGTATGTCAAAAGGTGGCGGTTAAATTGATTTCTGACCGTTTGTTTTGTAAAATCATTCTGTAAATCGGGGTTAACATTGCGACGCACAGTGCTGCGGTCTCATAAACGACTTGGACAGAGGAAGTCGCATCACAAATAATTTACATTTTATAGGCTGACCACGTATGCGTAGCCCTCATTTGCCAAAAAATCTCAGAAATAATCACAGGTAACGTTAAACAAGGCCATTAAACACGGAAAGTCCATCCCTAATCAGTCGTTTTGAAAAACTCAGCTCTTAGTTTTAACATCTGTTTTTTGATGTGATAACGTCGATGAACGATGAATGCCAGCTGCACTCAAGAAAAAGCATGACTCATTGTCACGTTCCGCCTGAGCCGAGCGTGCAAGCGAGAGCGCGGAACAAGCGTTCGGCTTGTGACGCATCTATCTCTCTTCCACTTATTATATGACGTTATCAAGTAAAATTATCGTCCGTAAATCGACTTTACAGACATCCAAATTTTTTGACGTGATAACGTTTTATAAATCGATGAACGCCGGCTGCACTCACGAAAAAGCAATACTCATTGTCACGTTAATGCGAATTTCGAAAAATCCCTTTAAGGAGATATTTTTGAATATTTAAACTTTGGAAATATGAAGAAAAAAAAAGTTTTTTTTTTTAGACTAGAACATTGCCTTTAGTAACAGAAAGCAGCTGAATGCTGTTTAACATTCATTATTGTTTTTTATTAATTCCGATATTTTTTTCTATATTTTTTGATACGTAAGTAATCCGTGAAAATACGCGTGAAGTTAGGTGATTACGAAGGAAAATATGATGAATTTCCCTCCTAATTTATGTTTTATTAATGACTTCACTAAGCGTACACGTTCCGCTCAACAGCTGTGATGTATGCGTCTTTCCATCTTGTTTATTTCGTGAAAAACTTTTTAAAAATTTGTTTTGTAAATAGTGATCCATCACTAAATAATCACTTCACTCAGATGCTCAAAGACGACAGAATTATATAAGTTGATGTTTTATTATTAAATTATTCAATTTTTTATAAGAAAAACTGTTTTTTTTAATAACTTTGACGGTTATTCCTATCAATGTAATATCATTGAAGAAGAAGGTAACAATAATAATCTAAATTAAAATATGAAAGAGAACAAGAACAAGACACAGAAAAAGAGAAAAAGATTATGTTCGCAACTAGGACTCGAACCCAGAACCTCTCGTCTAACCGGGATGTGCGCGTTTGCCAATTCCGCAATTGCCACCTTCTGTCAAACCGTCGTATTTCAAATTTTAGAATTAACAATATTATCTTTAACTATTATTATATTTCATACTTTCGCTTAGATTCATATTGTTATCTTCTTCCTCAATGAAATGGCGGCCGGCGTGGTGTAGCGGTAAGGCTCTTGACTCGCAATCCGAAGGTCGCGGGATCGAATTTCGGCGTGGGCAAAAAAAATTTTTTTATTAATTTGTGATATTTCACAATTAATTCATTTAAAATAATATATAGTATATTTTCGGCACGTTCCAGAGTGGAAGATACTCTCAGAATCGCCTTGGTGTAAGACCACCATTCACAAGTGAATGGTACTTCCCTGCCTTCCTCTTCCTTATCTCCTTCCCCTCACCACTACCTTACAGCGTACCCCAAATGGAGATGCCATAGTCTCACTGGCTCCTGACGGGAGCAGCTGGGACTCTTGTGAGGTGTTCATATAAAAATAAAAAATAAATTTAATCTTTACTAACCACATATTTGTAAGTATTGAACCTAGATCATAGACCTTGAATATTTGTACAGCGGAAGAAACTACGAAATTGATTAGTAGATAGTATATCCTTCAAAGTTCAATTTCACTGATATAATTTATTTATTATTTATTTATTTATTTCTATTCTTGTACACACACTTTACAAATAATTACATAGTTTACATAGATAATAGGTTATTAATAAGAAAAAAAACATGTTAAAGATCCGTAACTGTATGTAATTAAAATTAGTAATTCCAAATCTCATCACAATAAAAGTGATAAAGTCAAATTAATGTTTGTTAGCAATTGTAAGGATTGAGAAAATACTAAATATTTCGTGGTGTTATGTTTTTCACACTTTTACAAATTTTATTATTTTTTTAAATCATTTATTTATTGCTTTTCGGTACCTACTTGAGTACGGAGGTTGCTGAACGGTTTTTTTCACACCTACCTATACCTATAAATTAAATAAAATTGGGGTATTGTAAAGATTTTTCAGTTCACTTTAATGTTAGGGTTGTTCTTTTTTTTAACCTACACAACTTTTACCACTCTGTCACATGTTTCTTTACCACTGTTTTTATTATAAATGAATTTTCTGTGAATCTCAGAGGGGAAATTGTAGCAAGGTGGAAGGAGGCCTAAAATTCCTATTGGGGGTGACACACACGAGATGCGTGTATACCTATTTCGAATGAAAACCCACGTGACAGAATTAACGTACGACATAAACGTTGCAGGAGATAAGTTTCTGAGATTTTTAAAAATATTTTATTAAACGGCATTAAAAATAATAATCGCTGTTACTTGATAGGTTATATATACCTTTTGGAGTTTAAAAATAGTTTTATATTTTATGTCGTCATATAATTTTTTTGTAACATTATAGAATATAGCAAGTCGAGGTGGCAGAAGACAACCGTAATCATGAGGAGTTACAACTCAAATTACAAATTTTTACTACAAAAATATAAACACTTATTTTTTTAAAACGCACACAGTTACGTCTTTAGTACAATAGATTTTATTAATTTTATTTATTATAGAATAATAATATTTTTAATTTTGTTGATTTTTTCTCCACCAATAGAACAACGGTGGAGAAAACTTTACGTAGGTTAAAAAGAAGAACGACCGATTATCCCAATTAAACGAAATGTTACTTAAGTGTGTGAATAAAAATATAAATATTAATTTAAATGATTTTTTACAGTTTTATATATAACATGAAAAAAAAACTAGGGAGGCGAATTTAAATGAAAAATTCTGGCCAATTTGAATGGGGTGAAGTAGTCAATGATAATTTCGTGTTTTGGAAAAAAGCATTAATTTCATTGACATTATTTTCGTAATTTTTCTCCTCTTTCCTTCTCCTAGCTCCAGCTTCTCTTCGCTCCCTTTCTCAAATTATAAATACCTACAATCCGATTAAAGTAGGGCAATTGGCAAAAAACGGGCCTTGTTTACTTTGTTTGTTTGTTTACAAAACGCTTAATTTATAAACAGATTTAAAAGTAAACTTGACGGCCTTCGTGGTAAAGGGTCTTGACCAGCAATCTCAAGGTTGCGGGCTCAAATCCCGGCACGTGCAAATACATTTCATTTGGTTTAATTGTGTTATTTCACAATTTATTCATTTAAAAAAATAAGTAGAGTGAGAGATTCTCTCAGATTCGCCCAGGTGTAAGACCCCCATTCAAAATAGAAACATTGCTGAAAACGGATTTAGCCGTCCTTTTCTTCCCCTCCACACTACCGCAGCCTCAGAACATACCTCAATTGGAGATGCAGTAGTCTCCCTGGTTCCTGACGGTTGGGAGCTGTTGAAACTCTTATGCGGTATTCACAATAAAAAGGTAAAAATGTACGACCCTATGTTAAATTTGAAATTGATAAAGAGTAAATTTCCTTTGAAATAAAAAATAAATACTAATATGTCCTTTGGTATTTTACAACGGACTAACATCCATTATAAAAATTTGCTTGTTATAATTTGGTTAAGTTTGTAGATTTTCATGGCCAAAAGTATTTTCGTTATTTGTTTTTTGGGGTATTATACCGTGTTGCGCTGTCTCCTTCTTTAGCCAACGTTTCGGTCAGCGTTACAGTGTCCATCATCAGGACAGATTACAATTACACATCTGCCCTGATGATGGACACTGTAACGCTGTTCGAAACTTTGTCTAAAGAAGGAGGTAGCGCAACACGGCATAATACCCCAAAAACAAACACCGAAAATTGTTATCATTTTTTTAATAAATTTAATTTAACCTTATTGTTAACTTGCTTAGTCCAAATTTTCAATTCGCAAAGATATCACGGAGAGATTTCTGTAAAATGTAAGTAAATAATGTAATAAACAATGTCATCGACAACAGATATTTTTTATTATAAAATGATACAATGAAAACTGAAAAACGATAAAAGAATGAAAAGCGACATTAGTCTTTTGACTGATTTAGATTTACAAAAACATCCTTCATCAGAAGAATGAAAACCATAAAAGCGTCGGTTGGGTACCCACTTGAAAGGTTTTATGTGTCCTTTATGCGGCTTGCCCAAGCAATGGGTGATTTACGATGTAAAAATAAATTCTGAAAAGGAAAATAATACGTATTTAGCCCTCCGGAGACTCGAACTAGGAACCCAAGACCACAAATCAAAAAAATTTACGAACGGATTGGGGGCGTTTGGTTGGCTTTTATTGCCATTGGTGGATGGTTGACGGATGAAAAAGGTCCTTTAGAAAAATGCAAACCCAAGGTCGGAGGTTCATTTCTTCCCTTAGGCACACTAAAATGATAACAGGCAAAAGAGAACTAAAACAATTTTTGCTAGTGAGAATTCATTATTTCAAAGTCGAATTAGGTTTAGATTTAATGAGTCGTGTTTTGGTTAAAATAATACTTCTCTTTTTATTAATTTATAACGTACGAAGAGTTTTATTTCATGCTCTTGATGAGCCAATCACGTTGTTCTTGTTAATTTTTCCATTTATTTTTTTATTAGATACTAGCTGAAGTTCGGGCGGTGCCCCGGCTCTCTTTGACAGACCAACGCTGAGATGGGAGGATGCTGTCAGAAAGGATGCAAGGGGACTACTCCATGTTGCAGATTGAAAGACGACGGCCGAGGACAGAGAGCGGTGGAGGCTTTTTTTTTTTTTTTTTTTTTTTTATATGAAATACCGCACAAGAGTCCCAACTGCTCCCGTCTGGAGCCAGTGAGACTATGGCATCCCCAATTGGGGTATGTTGTGAGGCTGAAGGTAATGGGGAGGGGAAGGAGATAGGGAAGAGGAAGGTGGGGAAGTACCTTATCCTGAAGTAGGCCAAGGCTCGAAATGGGCTGTAGCACCATTGAAGAAGAAGAAGAACAGACCTCAATAATAATTATTGTTTGGTTATTATTACAAGAATGCAATTCGTTGAACAGTTTTTTTTTTATGTTGACGAGTAATCCTTTCCTAAGCACCAGCTATCACTGGAAAATAACAGCATTGCATGAAATTGTAAAATTTATAAATAGGTGACCATAAAAAAGACGCATATTCAAGCTGGGATCTCACAAGATACAAAAGATTTCTGTCATGGTACGATTATAATATATTACTTAAGAACTCAATATGTTTTTGCACTTAAAAGAGCGCTCCTGACGACAACAAGGGGAAACTATGTCGCCACCTTACTTACGAAGGTATTTTCGTACACTAATACCTTTTCTGGATTATTCTCTGAGCTCCATACATAAAATGACTTTATGGAAAGTCAAAGTGTCGGACAACAGAGAGTTGGTTGTTTGGGGAGCAAGTGTTTGAAAGATGTAAATTCAACCCCAGATTATTCAGTCCTTTGAAAGGGTTAGAAATGTTTTCGAGGATCATGTAGGCGTTGCAAAAAGGAAAGTGACAGGTTCGCTGCCATTGTTTTGTCAAATATCTACCTATATAAACCTGCAAGGGTCACCCTCTGAACGTGCCGGTCAGGCTTTCTGCGTTTTTTGACGGAGGGTCACCCGCGTCGCGCGCCTCGCACCAGAATTTACCCATCTTTCTTTAGTATGTGTGACTGAGAATATAACATTTCTTTAATGAATTTGGCTGACTCGACTGCCGCCAACAGGGCCAAACGTAAACCAAAAGGGGCCTGCCGCGAATACAATTTTGGAACCCTCGACAAAACCATTTTCAAGGAATGGTATTTTTTTTTTTTTAAGAAAGACAAACATTCCCGGGTTACGTTTTAACGTTTAACGTTTAACGTTAACGTTTACGTTTTAACGTTAACCCAATAATGTTTGAAAATCTCCTACTACCACCACATAAAGCCGAAAATGTTGCTTGTGTTGTGATGGAGGACTTAGCCAGCCGAGGAATCGAACACGGGACGCCCGGGTGGGACCCAAACGCGATGCCCACTCAACCACTGACCGGTCAATGGGTACTTTGTAAATTGTGAGGCTGGGAGGCGGGTATGGGTACCGCCGCCCCGGAAATCATTTATTTGATAACCCGCACCTCTGCCATAGGCCACCCCGAGTAGTTCGCTATGTTTGGTGACTTATCAGGGGTGCCCGGATTCACGGGGTGGGGTTTGTCTCGCGGCGTCTTTGTCTGGCGGCAGAAGACCTGGACACATTGAACCCCAGATTTCTACCCATCCCTCATACCTTTTCATTTCTAAAATATCCTTTTTATGGTATAAAGTATATAATTACATAAAAACAGACATACTCGTACACCCCACACACACACAATGCAGGATGTCGTACACCGAGATCACTGAAGGTCGACCGGTTTCATGTTGACCGCCGGCCGAATCTTCCTGAATGAGGCTTTTCATGGTTTCCTCATTCCCAAAGGCAAATGCGGAAGAACTCCAAATAAAAGGACATGACCGCCTCCTCCCCATTCCCAACATAATACAAACAGACAAGTATGTATTTACGCTTCCAGCTTTCTGATGCTGAAGAATTGATGATGATGAAAAAGATGCAATTTTAGTAGGGTTTTTAGGTAACAATTTTTCTCTACCGATTAAATACAGGACCTTAAGTCTATAGTATTTTTAAATACCCACATGAGATAGAAATTGCGGGGCGCAAAAGAAGCCGTTCTATTTGTATAAAGATCATTAACTTTAAATTCAATAAATTTAAATGATACACCTCTTCAAGGATTATTAGAATCTAGAAAATGAAAAAAAAAAAATACTTTATGGATTTTATTTCGCCATAAAAATACGAATTTGAAAGGTTCAACTTTACCCCCAGTATCAGTATCAAATCGATAAAATTTTAATTACCACCTTGGTTTAATGAGTTTTCTTTTAAATTAGTGAAGAAACTTTTTGTGAAATTTTCGGCCCTAAGCGCTCTTTTATTCATTTGATTCGATCACCGGCGCCGCAAAAAAATCTAATTATTCCCTTCCTAATTTTGAGTCGTTTCAATTACAAATTAATACATTTTCAGCTAGTTTGGCCGACTTACCTTATTAAAGAAAAATTAATTGATACTATTTTATTAACGGTTTAGGAATACGAAATATATAGGTACGATACTAATTGAACTACGTAAAATATTGATAAAAATAAATAACTTAGATGAATGTAATATTAATATTACATTCATTTAAGGATCAAAATAAGGATCCACGAGTATTTACAGTCTGATGTGGGTGGGTGTGAGGTGGGTATGCGTGCCGCCGACCCGGTTAACCAACATCTCTGCTATAGGTCACCCCGGTTCGCTACGTTTGGTGACTTAGCAGGGGTGCCCGGGTTTATGGGGTGAGGTTTGTCCGGGTCTTGGCGGCGGGCTTGTTTGCCCACCAGCTGCGTGGTAGGTTGAGGGAAACCTTGTAACCTCTCACGCGGAACATCGCCTTGCATCGCAGTGGAAGGGACGGATTCCTACGTCCGTCACTCCCGGACCCACTGACCCCCGATTTCTCACCCACCCTCTCATACCTTATCCTTCCCAGAACTTCCTCGTTTTCCTTTCCATTAAAAGACCCTCCACACATCATTCTCAAAGTAGGCATAGGCCCTGAGAAAAAATATTTTCCACCTCCTGTGAGCCTGAGAGCCTCCTGTGTGTAGCTATTGTAAAAAAAAGCCAAAAAACCACCTTACTAATAAACATGTTCTAAATTTTACGCAACTGTTAAACCACCATTTACTATACATTATTGGTTGCTTATCGTTTGTGTGAAATTTAGAACATACTTTTATTGGTAAGGGAATTAGAGTTAAATAATGGCTACGGTTTGCAATAAAAGTTTTGCGAAATCTTTTATTTTGATCATTTAATCGGTCCAGATCGTTCAGATAAACAAAAAAAAGAGAAAAATATCGGATACAACAAAATGAGGGATGGATTAATGTTATTTTAGACGCTAAAAAGATTGAGTTAGATTCCAGGTGTTACAATAATATTGTAATTAGCCAGTTTCAGTTGAAAAAACAGTTAAAGAAAACTAATTTTATAAATATTACCACCACACAAGGAGCCCTGAGGTTTTAGTAAGGGCCGATGACATCTGTGTAAAGGATTTTTTGAGGAAAGGACGGATTGAACTTTTTCTAATGAGCGGAAAGAAGAAAGATTCGTGAAACGACCCGTTCTTACAAAGCAAAGATGACGGAGGACTAACAAATATTATGTTGACGAATAAAACCAAGTTGTGAATAATGAATACTTGGAGCAGGTGAATAAGTTTGTGTACCTGGATAGTACGTTTACGAGAGATGGGTAGGCTGATAGAGATATTAAAAGAAGGGTAAATGCAGGTAACTCCATTAATGGAGGACTGAACGCCGTTGGCGCTAATAAAAAAAAACTGTCAAAATAAGCAAAGCTAGCAGTCCACAATTGAGTGCCTATACCCTGAAGTATGGCAGGGAGGCGTTGAACTGGCAGAGGAAGGATGAAACTAAACTGTTGAATGTGAAAATGTGGAGAATAATGCATAGTTTAAGAAAGAGACTTCCAGATGGTTTGGACACGTAGAGTGAATGAAAGAAGAAAGTAATGTAAGAAAAATATATTATGCAAATGTGAATGGTAGAATAAGTCGGGGACGCCCGAAAAAAGACATGGCACGATCAAGTGAATCAGATATTTGAGTCGGGCCATGTCAATATAAGGATAATTGAGTATGTAGACGACGATGTATGAACGTGAGTGAGGCAAAGAGTGTGTGCAAGACCGAGTTGTTTGGGATAGATAGTTAGTTAGTTATGAAGGTTCTTGTATGTATATACGAAAATTGGGTTTAAAAATTAAGAACGTAATAAGCAATAACGATCCCCGCATCGCGTGTTCGCTTTCGTGTCAGCAGGAATTAAAATTTACCTGGTTCGAAAATCAGCTTATAGAAGCCACGCATTCAATTGTGGACTTTGATTTAAAAACTAACACGGATGCGAACACCGAGGTATTTAAGAAATAACAGCTTCTGAAGGGAAAACTAATGGCATTTTGAATAAGACATTAATAATTCTACTGCCGTTGGCCGTTCACTAATAATTTAATGTCCGCTCTTTTAGTAAATGGATTTTTCTTTCGATGATTGAGATGCACTATTAAGTATGATAAGTTATACTGAAGTTAAAATTTACAATAAATTTCTCATCAACCTTGGCCAGACGACTGCCCACGTAGTAATGAAAGAGCGAGAGAGAGAGAGAGAATACGGCAATTTTTTTAATAATAGGTGACCTAAACATTGTATACGGTTTTCACACGTATTTTTTTAAAAATATTTGCACGTGTGTGGGGTATAATATACTGTATGGGATGTGTGTAGGGTTACCATTTAGAAAATTGAAAAGTCCAAGCAAAAAGCCGAACAGTCCAAAAAAGGTCCGGACATTTTAATCACATGATGCAAATATATGAGAGCCAAAGGTGTTGTTATCGATAATGTAATGCTATTCTATGAAGTAACAGTCGTCAATTCATTCATATCCCAACAAACGATGCATTTTTTAGTATGATGGTTCATAAAATGTGGGTTACCATTTTTACAAACTTCACAATCGCCAGATTGCTCATTCTATTGAGTATTTGCCGGTTCATTTTTGCTATCCAAGCTCAAAACGCCAGTGTAGAAAGAGTGTTTTCTCTAATGGAAGCTCAGAGGACAAATGAGCATAATAGATTATCTATACTCTCGGTCAGATCGTTGTTGATGATTCAATACAACCGTAAAACTAAGAGCTGCGAAGAATTCTATAAGAAAACTTTGAATGAACGGGAGCTGCTCCGTCAAGTATTTTGCGCTGAAAAATATTAAAATTTATATATTTGTCGAAAACAAGTGTTAAGTTTTGAAGGAGATATTTTATGTTTGAACTTTAACTTGTTGATTGTTTGCAACTGCAATTAAAATTTATTGTTTGATCTCCATGAGTTGGTGGGATATTAAGATTATTAATTTCCCACTATTTCCATTAAAGAATATTTGATATTACTTATATTTTATTACTTTTATTTCCATTAAAGAATATTTGATATTACTTTTGTTTTATTACTCATTTTCCATCTAAACCAAAAAATCCGAACAAATTAAGGGGCCGGACAAAGTCCGGACAAAAGGCTAAAAGGCTAAAAGTGGGCGGAGATGTCCGGATTAATCCGGACGGATGGTAACCTTAGATGTGTGGTATTCACCAACCTCCCAACGAACAGGAACAAAGTAAGAAATTACAAATTAACAAATAATCGTCTCTGACGTAGTGAGTCTAAATCCAAAACATTTCTGTAAGGCCGTCGTCCCATTGGTCGGTATCGGTAAGCTATCGACATAAACCGAAGACACTGCTCAGAAAAGTAAGGTTTTCTACGGTTTGCAGCGCAGCCATTGTGGGAGTTTTCTTCGCTGGGTTTTCGGTAAATGTCGATTGTTTACCGAAACCGACCCAGTGGAATGACGCCAGACATGCGAGAGATAGATACTGATAGCCTCTTTGGGTAGCGGTGTTTGGATATTTTGAATATTGCTATAACGAAACTTTGCTTGAATGGCTTTAGCCTTATTTGGTTACCAGATCTGAATATCTTCTCCCCCTCCCCACTATCTTCAGCTGGACAACATACCCTAATTGGGGATGCCATAGTTTCACTGGCTCCAGACAGGAGTGCCTGGGACTCTTTTGCGGTATTCAGATTTTAAAAATGGATGCGATCGCCGTTCTGATTAATTGTGACATCATATTTGGCAACTTTGGCAGTTTACCGGGAAGTTGGAGTAGATGAGTGCAGACAGCCGATTAGCGATTACTGCGTGTCTTTGGGTTCACGTTCCAACACGTTAGATGTCTTTAGTACACATAACACGTATGAAAAATATGCAGTAAAAATTATTAAAAATATTTCATCGTCATAAAGATTGATTAGTTTGCTAAAATCTAAACAATCTACATTACCTATCATTGATATGACGATATATCTGTTAGGTCAATAAGTGAAAACTAGCTAAAGTACTAACTGTTGGTCCTTCCGGCAACCACCGCCACTCATCAGCAAGGAAACAGAACCTCTCCAACTAAACTTCTCTGATAACATTCATCGCTTCACGACCAACTACCCCGGAAGATAGCAAAAACCCTGACAAAAGCTAAGCGCCAAGTGAGAATTAAATATATATACTGTAGGTATATTATTATATTTAAAAAAAACACAGCATGCTTTATACATTTTGAGAGCGCACCCTTCTGAGCTGGTTTGGGGCTCTTAAGGCTTGTTCAGACTAAGCCAGTAGTTTAGTCAAGTGGCGAGTTACTCGCCACTTGACTCGCCGAAAATCGTTCGCATTATTTTCAAGTGGAGTACATTTGTCCCCGCCGCCCGTCGCAAGATCACGGCGGTTGACGGGCTGCTACAAAGCAAAATAAATACGCTAATTAAGCATATTGTAATGCTTAGAAGAGGTGAAATTTTAAAAGACGTGGAAGAATAAACTAGTAAAATGAAAATAAATAAACTATGGACACGAAAAGAGATTAATAGCAGGATTAATAAATAATTTTAGAGTTGCATCTTTGCTCCAAAGCCACGACATTTTCGCGCGTCTACAAATGACTCTTCTAAAACGGCGAGTTTGCGCATGTTAGAACGAAATGGATTGAATCGACTAAAGAGCTGACTAACCCACTCTACTAAAATTATGGTGTTCGGACGCGTTTAGTTACTACTATACTCTCCACTCGACTAAAATACTCTACCAATGCGAACGGGTCATTAGTTTCTTGAAACACTCACCACTAAAAATGACACCGGCTCCCGACTGTAAAAATAATAAGCCCCTGAATGTAGAGTTAAAATGGAGCTTTACAAAATTTGCTCACATATCGGTCCTCCGCGTTCCTCGGCAAATGAATGTAACTGGTCCGTGTTACACGTAGGTATTATAGCGTATATCCAGCTGTTGTATCCCGTCCCGTCGCATTAACATTTTTCATGATAATCCTCCGGTAAGTCACCGAAAGACCGAAACACGGCCGCGAGCCGAACGGCCGTAAATCGGAATCCCGAGTTCCGAGTCCCGAGTCTCGATACAGCAACTCCCGCCATTGTCTCGGCATTAGCCTCAACTGCGCTCGCCGCTCTCCGTTTGACAGTCGGCGCTATTGTCGTGCCCGTCTTAGATTGTGAGCATAATATGGAGGATGCTGCACGACGATTATTTAACCTTTCCGGTTCCTACCCTTCCCTGCTCAAGCCGCGGCACTTATTTATTTATTTGAGACACAAACATTATTTTGGTTAATGTAAAACAAATTTAAATATCCCTAGACTAATGTGTCTGCAGTGATCACATTTGCATATACACAGACACTTGAAAAACAAAGTAAGTTCATTCCGTACAAAATTCAATCCATTCAAAACAAAGTAAATTCCGAATGTATACCGTTTTATAACATATTTCTCTTGAACAGTTTCTAAAAAAAATTATATTTTTTCAAAGATAATATATGCATTTACCACGAAACGGTACTTAAATGAAATTCTCTCGATAAAAAGTATGCTCTGAAAAATATTTTAAACACGTTTTTTTCTATTAATTTACAAGTTAGTTATTTATAAATTGTTTTTGTGTTTAATTCGTAGAACGCCATTTAGTTGAATTTAATTCTTCAAAATTCGCAGCACATCTTGTTTGCTGAGGATTGGTTTGTACTAGGTCCAAAAAAACTCGTATTGAAAAATAATAGTTTTTGAGTTTCAAAAAATTAAATTTTTGTTTCCTTTTTTTCAAACTAATTGTAATAAATATTTTTTTAAAAATCAAGGGTTAATCTACCTATAAGTAAAAGAACAACATATTTGGTTGAATTTTGAACGAACTAAGGTGTACTTCAAATCACAACTTTAAAAAAAACTAAAAATACAGGAGTACAGACCAATCCTCAGCAAGCTTTCCTTGGTGAAAAATCACGTTCCACTCAAAAACAATAAATCATATATACCAATACCATTACATATAGAAAGAAAGAGTCTTAGATTAAATTTGCTTGAACATTTGACATCAATAAAGTAAGGAAAATTATTTATTCCCAGTATATTTATTCCCTAGTACATTTACAAAACCTAACTAACGAACTAACTAAGATATTCAGGAACTTCAAAACAATACATCTAACATATGCAATGAAAATTTTAACAGACACTTCAAATTACAAAATATTACAGAAGAAGATACCAATAAAACAATTCATTCACTAAAGATTAACAATACTGCGGGTCCTGATGGTATAGACTCTAAAACTATCTTAACATTAAGCCAACAACTACTTATACCACTCACATATTTAATTAATCGTAGTCTAAAAGAAGGAATTTTTCCTAGCTTACTAAAAAAAGGCCTTATTATTCCAATTTTCAAATCAGGACAAAAAAATAATGTTAACAACTACAGACCCATTACGCTTCTAAATACCATTTCGAAAATCCTGGAAAAAACTATTAAAAAACAGCTCCAACACTATTTAGAAGCAAAACAAATACTCTCGGTAAACCAACATGGCTTCAGGAAAAACAGGAGCACAGAACATGCAATAGCTACCGTAACGGACTTCATTACACATAATCTAGACGCTAAAAAAAAAGTTATCTCTATTTATTTAGATCTATGTAAAGCTTTCGACACAATTTCACATAAAAAACTTTTCAAGAAGTTAAAAAACATTGGCATTAATGGAGTAGAATTCAATTTAATTAAAAGCTTCATGTCTGACAGAACGCAACAAGTTAAAATTGACAACAAGACAAGTGAACCACTTTCAATTACGTACGGAGTCCCACAGGGGAGTGTACTTGGCCCTTTATTATTCCTCATTTATATAAATGAACTGTGCGACATTAAAATTGAAGGTAAAATCGTGACCTTCGCTGACGATACAGTTCTTCTCTGTCAAGCAGCCACATGGAAAGATGTATTTATAATAGCCGAAAAAAGTTTATCAATCGTCAAAAAATGGCTAAACAGTAATACTCTTACAGTTAATACAATCAAAACAAAATATATAACTCATAGTATTACACAAAGAGGTCAACCTCCATCAAACATAGGCTTGATTCTACATGACTGTACTTTATCCAACTGCCAGTGCGAACATATAGAAAGGGTAAAACATACAAAATACCTGGGGGTTATTATTGATTCACACTTACGCTGGACTGACCACATTAATTTCATCACAAATAAACTGAAACGAGTAATGCACCTAATAAAGTACGTTAAAAACATCTTCCCACTAATAATACTAAGATCGATCTATTTTGCACTTTGTCAATCCATTGCCACATATGGAATACTAGCTTGGGGAAGTGCTACAAACATAGCAATTGACCCAATTCAAAAAATACAAAAAGCAATAATTAAACTCATCCTGCAAGTACCATTTCACACAGATTCTAGCGAAATCTACAAAGCATTAGAAGTCATGTCAATAAGACAACTTTATGCCAAATCTGCTATAATATACCTTGTCCAAAACAAACAACACATTCCAATTCAACCAAAAACCATAACCAAAACCAGGTCCTCAACAAATAAAACACTGAACATACCGATAACCCACACCACACATGGACAAAGACACTTTCAGTATTATGCAACCAAACTTTTTAATTGCATGCCCATTACTTTGAAACAAATACTATCTGCAAATACATCTACAAACATTCATAAAAAACATATCACTGACTGGATTAAAAATCAAGATATTAACTTTATACAAAACATTATTATTCCCAACCAAACATAACAAAACTATAAAAAGTATAAAATTAAATAAACCTAAAAATTAAGTAGTTTTTCAAGTATCCAATAACTATACATACACTTACAATTTATATATGTGTGTACATATATATATATGTGTATGTGAATGTGTATGCGGATGTATACGTATGTACATATATATTTATATGCATGTGTGCAGGTACATGTATTTATATGGATGTGTATGTATGTGTATGTTTATATATATATATATTTTTTTTTTTATATTCCTCTAATATATTTAAATACTTTTTTTTCTCTTCTATATAACCAATGTACAATAACTGTTAAAATTTGAAAAAAAAATACATATAAAACTTTATATTACAACACATAAATACTTGTCACACATAAACATAAATAAACACGTAAACACCTCAGCACAGGTTCTCCTAGTGAGGTGTTCACGAAACATACAACAATACCTATCCACAGTTTCACCTTCACAAACCTACCTTACACCCAACATAATAAAATTATAAAATATATTATGTAAAAATGTTTTCGAAATTCTATAGGTAAATACTGTAATGTATAGAAATAAATAAAATAAATAAATAAATAAAACCATCACGCCGTTTCCCCGCAGGAGTAGGCAGAGAGGACGGACCGCCAAACAACTCGATCTTGGCACACCCTCCTTGCCTCGTTCACATTCTTACATCGCCTCAAACATGCTCTTCTATTATTCTGACTCATGACATCGCCCGAATTAAGTATTTGATTCACTTGGAAAACATAAAAAATATAACGCACTTAAATGAGTCATAGCGATAACGTCATTATAAAACAATTAAGAAATATTTATTTGGGGAAACAGATTCCGGACCCCACATAATTAGTGTATCAATAAATTGGTTTGACCGGCAATAAATCAATACAGACACCTTCGAAAGATATTTAAAATATTATAAATAAGTCAGTGAATTTAACCACAGTTTGAAAATGGTCTTATAAACCGAAACAGCTGTAACAAAAATACATACTAAAGTATTTGCAGAACTTTAAAATAAAACTATGAAATTGAATTTTATTTAAATATAAAAAAAAAGTTAGTATGAGTATAATTCACAGTGTTTCACTAAATGCTTTATAATAGACATTTCCCACGAGATTTTTGCTCTATTTCAAAAAGAGTGGTGTTTTATTAAACATTTTCAAAATTCACTCTTAAATATTATCGTTTCTTATATTCGTATTTACATATATCCCCTTCTTCTTCTTTTTGAGCGCTTCCTACCGGGCCCTAAAACAGCAGTCACGAGATTCCTGACGCACCCTCCGAACGGAAATATTAAAAAAAATACTTTCTTATCACACATTTGTGGAAAAAAACACACAGTAATGTTCTTCTCATATATTTTTGTCACAACTTTCTTTTAATAGATTATTGTATTTTTTAATTAAATAAGTAATTTTTAACACACGCTTAGTCCTAGTGATAGAGGTAAAAAAAGAATTGTAAATAATAAAATTTACCACGCGAAGACCAATAAACACAAAATTTAAAATTTATGGTAGTGCATCGGTAGAATTTAGAGATATGAACCAAATATAAAGAGCCATCGCCTTTTTCCGATCCCACTACATTAATTCTAAAATTGTAAAAAAAGCATCTTTAAAATTTTAACCAAATATTGCAAGGAACCAACATAATTTGGAAATTGGGGAATGTTTATGTTCAATACCGGAAGCCAGAATGAAAGGACCAGGTTTTTCCGGAAGTAAGTGAAAGATTTACTGGAGTAAAAATAATCAGATTGAGTTCTATATATAAATGTTTAATTCTTTCTTTCGCTAGAGCATGTCGTACTTGGTTTTACCGGTATACTATGAGAGCTCGAAATTTAAAACGTGTCTCAACTATGAAAGATCTTGGTATTGTATTTGATAGTAGATTTTCATGATCATATCGTAATAACTGAGGATGCTGTGTTTTGTCCTAAGCGCTGCGAGAAATTTCAGAGACACCCGGGTTCTCACAGTACTATACAATGCTTTGGTTAGAAGTAGGCTTGAGAGTGGTTCGGTGGTTTGGAGCCCGCACCAAGAATTCCCTCATGTTGGAGAAGGTTAAGAAGAACTTTCTGAGATTTTTTTTATCTGAGGGAGTACGGCTACTACCCGTGCATGCTCGGTATGAACCGTCTACGATTCAGAAGAGATGTGCTCATTTTAACACATTTCTTCAGACTGATTCGTGAACGGTTCGAAAACTCGTCTATCGTGGAGAGCATTAGTTTCTATGTTCCAGATGGTTATCTCGTCACCGACAGCTTACGGACTATTTTATCTTCCGGCTTGCAGAACTAACTTGCCAATGGTTATGCCAGTCGGGAGAGCAGTCTTGTTGTTAAATAGAATCACTTTGAATATCGATATGTTTAACATCAATGAAGCACAATTTAGATGGCAAGCTTTATTGCTGTTAGTCTGATTATGATTTATTGATGTTTAAAGTGATCATTGATGTTTAATATGCTTGAATATTTATATTTTCTCTATTTTAAAAACGATTTGAAATTTTAATTTTGTTATGTTTTTAAAGTGAATAAATTGAATTGCATTGAATTGAAAACTGAGATAGTTGTTTCCACGAAGTATCATGCAAGTCCTAGAATATTATTTACCGTTTTACCTTCTTATCGGATGTGCTGTGTCTTCAATAGTTATTTCATCAGTCCTCCATAGACACGGAATTAAAATAATAAAATACGAACTCTTTCGTTCTGCTTGTTGGTTGTTGGTTGGCAACACTCCTTTTGTCATTGTCTGTTGGGCGATTTAAATAAAATAAATCTTGCCGGGTGGCTTTCGCCCAATTGACTAATTGAATGGAGGATCGGTTTGTAGAGGCGAACGGGAAATCAATTTGGGAAAATGAATCACCGCTCGAGAATCGGCTTTAATGGCCGGAATACCAAAATAAGAAAAATTAAAACACGGCAGTGATAAATTAAAGTATTGCGAATACGCGACAAGCAGTGGTTGTAAGTTGTTAAGTAGGAAATAGATTTAAATTCAACGTTAATTTCTGGTTCATTTCCATAAATTCAGGTATCCTGAATCGTTTCTTTTTTTCTTGGTACCGACGTAAAGACGTTATAAAATAAATTGCAGAAATAATTTGGCGTCATGTTTTCTACTTTTAAAAAAAAAAAAATTTATTAACATTTTTTTCGTACATTGATTTCTTGCATTTCTCCCTTGAATATTTGAAGTTTATTAGCTCTTAAAAAATATATATGTTATTTTTGAAGATAATATCTATACATTCCCCTAGCAAAAATGAAACGCAAGTTATATGAAAATCCCTCGCTAAAAAAAAATTGCAAAGCATGCTCCGAAAATTTTTATTTTCACGTCTGCCTCTATTATTTATCAAGTTATACGTATGAAAAAATTCACAGTGTTTCTTTAAATGTTGTTATATACAACCCCTACGAGATTTTTGCTGTATTGTAAACGAGTCGTGTTTTATTAAACATTTTCACAATTTTCGATTCAATTTTATCGTTTTAAATATTAGCGCACTCTCTCTAACATTCTTAATTACATATCTCTCCATCTTCTTCTTTTCTGGCGAGGATACGGCGCCTTAATATAAATATATTCGAAAAACTTACCGAGATAATTGTTGGAATGGTGCATCTCAGTGACGTTGATCCTGCACGCCCCTTGAGGAATGGTGGTCAGCAGCGTGTACCCCAAAGGCATCTGGGGGCGCGTAAACAGGCCCGACACCAGGCGGGACCCGCAGGCGCTCTGCCCCGGCGGGTTGGGGCCCCATGCGGATACCACTCCGTCAAGTCCCACAGCCTGAAAAACAAATACATTAACATTTTTAACAGATAATATCTTAGGAGTAAGCATACCGCTAAATTGCGCAACGAAATACTTTTTCATTCTGCCATTTGGAATTTAGAGATCAGGATTAATTAGATAGTTAGAGATTAGGATTTAGATCAAAAATATATTATTTGCAGCATAGCAAGCAGGTAACTCAGGATTATTAAGGTGATCCAATAGTCCAGGGAAAAATCGAAATTGGAATTCACGCCCCTTCATGAGAGGAGTTTAAAAATACCTGAGAAAAAGCTTTTGGAAAGGTTGGCAAAGGTATTTGAGATTTTTTTTTACAGGTTGATTTCCTAAAGGCCTGTAAAAAAAATTAACTCCTTTTTTTACGCATTGTTTATACTAATAAAACGCAAATTTAAAATTGATTTCACGGAACCAAGCGACGTGGAGCCTACGCTCCACGTCGCTTGGTTCGCCGCTCCGTCCGGGGCAGTACTGAAAGAAAGTGGGGTCTGGCAAGCCAGTAGTCCTTGGGTAGACGACATAATTTTTCTTACGTTTGTACTCTATTATATGTTTATTTATAAAAGGCAGTCTAGCCGTTTATGTATTTAAAATAAAATAAAATAAGGCTCATTTTGAAAATCCAAATTCGTCGACTGCCGGCCGTATTGTGAAATAACAACGCGAATATGCATATTTTATTTTATTTTGTGAATATCGGGCGTAAATATAATTTTTTTGCGATTATCATAACAGAAACTAAATTTGCTACGGTAAACAATAAAACCATTTCCGAAAAGGGGTTTATAAGTGGGAGAGTTTGCACTTGAAAGTGTTATTTTATAGACCTAATACTTTATTTTTTTTCTAGGCTTATTAAAATGACCGATATTTTTAAGGGCCAAGATATGTTCTAGACGCAGTATTTAATTGAAGCATCTATAATACTTCTAAGCCATCAAATTTTCAAAACTAAAATGCATGATTTTGCATGATTTTACATTATTACGCTTGGCTTCATCTTAAATTCCCTTTCATAGAACCATTCCCTAGTTTTACCTTTTATTCATCCAACAAGTCCTGAATTTAAATCCGCTTTCGTAACCGGCCAATTACTGAGTGACAAAGTTACATAGATTAGAGTAAAAGCACGAGTAGCTTATCTGCCATCATCAGTAAGTAACGGCACACTAAAAAACAACCACTTAGCTATGAACCATCGTAAAACTGTCTTGGAACAATGAGCCAATAAACCTGCTTCTGGATATGGAAAACACATCACTTGTAAAATAGATACAACCACAAGAACAAGATTTTCTCGCTTACTCGAAAAGAATACCACTCCTACTAATATCTGAAATATACAAAGGATATTACCATTCCTTCAGTTTCCTTTTACCCCCAAAGTGATTTTCCACGAAGACATATAGAAAGATTTTAATTATTTCCCTGTGTTACTTTTACTTGCACTATAAGTTACAATAAGGAAGTCCAGTGAAAAATATTATGGCTTTAAAAAAATATGTTCATATAGACCAATATACGCTGATTCTGAATATATAAGTTTTATTACATAATATTTAACGTAGAGTTTTTAAAAAAGTATTAAAAAGTCCATTTTAAAACGTGTCATTAAAACACCTTGTCAAGTTGGTATTGCTGGATTTTGGCGGCGTGACGTCACCGCGCCGCGTCACCTGGGTCAAAGTTGTATAGAAATCAATAGAAATTTAAGACGCAAGCCGTTCGATATTCCGTGTTATTGGTTTATAGAGATTTGGACATATAATAGTTTTTGTTTTTATTGAAACATTATTTAGGCCTAAATAATTAGTATCAAAAATAAAGTATCTCTATTAGTTTATCTATATTATTTAAAATATTCAAAAACTCCAACTGTACAAAAAACGACCATAATTCATAAAAAAAAATTAAAAAATTGGGCTGGAGTTCTCTATTGAAACACTTAAAATAATTTATACGTCACTGGCAGAATTTATTATAAGATATGGATTAACAATATGGGGAAAGACTTTCTTCAGGAGTGCCCCAGGATTCCGTTTTAGGTCCACTTCTTTTCATCCTTTTTACAAATGATGTCGCCAAAATAATCGAGTCATTTGGTCTCTTATCACACTGCTACGCTGACGATCAGCAAGTTTATTTTTACTGCACTCCAAACGAAGTCAGCAGTCTCAAAATTCGTGTAGCTGAATGCCTAGAAGCAATAACTCGTTGGATGTCTTCAAACAAGCTAAAGCTGAACCCATCTAAGACTGAGTTTCTCTGGGCGGCCACAAACAAACGCCAACATTTCATAGACGATTCGCCTATTTCCATTTCCGGCAGCGATATTATTCCCAAGACAACCGTCAAACTTCTTGGCGTTAATCTAGATTCAGACTTTTCGCTTAAAAGTCAAATAAATAGAACTGTAAGCACCGGTTTTTTTCACTTAAGACAACTCAAGTCCGTCCGAAGAAATCTTCCTACAGAGGCGACAAAACTACTAATCAACTCTTACGTAGTCTCGCGACTTGATTATTGTAACGGTATCTATGCTAGCCTTCCAAAAAAAATATCAAACTGACAAACTTCAATCCGTTTTTAACGCAGCGGCACGGCTCATAACCGGAGTCTCTAAATATTCACACATTTCAGAACACCTTCGTAACCTTCATTGGCTCAAGTGCCCTGAAAGAATCCAGTACAAATTGTGCTGGATGGTGTTTAAATCAATCAATGAAATGGCCCCACCTTATATCTCTGAACTATGTGTCCCGGAAAATACTGGTCCGAGGCAGTCAACCCTTAGATCAGCAACATCATCAGCTATAGGCAGACTAATGGAACCTAAACGCAAGCCAAATACAAAGTTTGGAGATCGCGCTTTTGGAGTATCTGGGCCTAAGGCTTGGAATAAACTCCCTCCGGAACTAAGATGCATAACAAGCCCAACAGAATTTAGGTCCAAATTAAAAACCTACCTTTTTAGGCTCTCATATCCTTAATTTAAATAAACCTATCTGAGAGTATCATACTTTTTTTTTCTATGATATGTTTTAATTACACTTTTCTAATTAATTTTCTAATTACTTGAATCTTTGCACATCAATCTGTCTCGTTACGAATCACATTTAGGAAGATCAAATCCTTGTACTACTGTACCGCCCACTATAAAATGTTGCTTTTGATTTCCAAAATACACTCATCAAAGAATGTATTTTATACTAATATTAAAATATATTTCAGGATTAAACACATATAACAAGTGTACCCAATAATGTCCCCTGCGTGCGAACTATATCTAAATTTCTTAATAGACAATAAGTGTTAATTTCAAGCGACCTCCCAGGTAAGTATGGACCTGTATACATTTTTAAGAAGCATCGCGTTCATTGGTCGAGACATTGTACATATATTTTCTTATGAACCTGTGGATGCAATTTTTAGCCATTAGTTGTTTTAATTGTTTGTCTAGTTTGTAGTTTTTCTAGATTTTATAAATGTATTGTAAGTTTGTGCAGCGCCCTTGAGGTGATTTTTCACAAAAACGGCGCTATATAAATCATCCAATTATTATTATTATTATTATTAAATACTACTGTAACCATCTGAAACATGTTCAAGGTGTACAAAACGCAATTGTAAAATATTTTCAAACAGAGACACAATACTCCGTTGCTGTTTCAGAGTGCAAACATTTTACCTGTTAAGGCAATACTATGGTACAAAATTATAATTCAGCAAATATTTACTCCGCAGCATAAGGAGAAACTAGAAAATAAATATAGCACTAGATTCACGCGCAACGACGGGTTAATAGTCCCGAAATTTTATAATAAGTACGGACAGAGAACGTTTGATTACAACATACCGAAGATATTTAATTTATTACCTGACACAATAAAGCAACATAATTCTATGAATAAGGTTAAAAATATAGTGAAAAATTGGTTATCAGAAAAATATATTTATATTGATATTTATGAAAAAATGTGAATCTGTAGATGTAAGATGGAAATTATAACTCTTAAAATATATATGTAATTGAATCATAAGCACAGTTTGTTGATATGTAAAAAAAAATATTATGCTTGATATTTAGATATTATAAAGTTCGTTCGTTAATCACCAATCACCAAGAGTGATTCAACATTAGTGGTCATCCAATTGGTTCAAGTGTTTTCATGAGCTTTGAATATATTGTGAAAACAAGCACCAGGTAAGCGACCAATATTGGCAGAAGAAGAAAATACTATGATGATTAGAAGCCAAGCTTTTCTGGCTTGGAATTGAAATAATCTTAATATATAAATTGAATGTTTCTTTGTTTGCCCCTTATGCGGCCCCTAAACTATTCATTCGATTGCGATGAAACTTTGGTGATTTGTTGTGGGCTCGCCCGCGATGGTTTCTACATATAATAGTGAGCTCTGGCGTTATGAAATTATTTCCTATACTATTCATCCGGTTGTGATGAAACTTTGGTGATTTGTTGTGCGCGCACCCGCTAGGGTTTCTCTGTATAATAGTCAAATCTGGTGTTATAAATTTTTCATAAAAATTTGATACAGGTAGTGCGCGAGTAGTGTGAAGAATGTGTGAATTTCACATAGTTTAGCAGCAGAGAGGGAAGGCGGGAGGGGGAGCAGAATGGGGGAATGGGGGAATGGGAGGAAAGTGGAAGGGGAACGCGGGAGAGTGAGGGGAACGAGTGAAGGGAAACGGGGAATAATAGGAAAGGACACGCAGGGAGAAACGATTTCTTTATTTAAGTGGCATTGCTACGCATGCCGGGTACTCGCTGGCATTCAATAAAAAACCAACACACATTCTGCAAAACAGATTCACTCCGTTCCATCTTTCAATAAGTTTTTTTTAATAAAGTGTCCAAAAATGCGTAAAGGTGGCACCTAGGCTCTCTGCATTTTGTGTTTTGTTTTTCTTAAATTATTATTTTCTTTATTTTACACCAAATTACACCGTTCTCATTATTAAACAGGAAAATTAACATAAAAAAATGATTCCGCCCATTCAGGTTAACTTTGGTACAAATCTACATTGCAGGTATTTAGTATCAACGAAAAACAAACAAGATATTAAAATTTTAAAGATAATATTAGCCCTAGAATCCAAGAAATATGTATTTCTTTATTTGTGAAACACCAAGAAATATAAACATTCTATAAAACTTCAAAAAATATCCAGCACAAGCATTTATCTATACCTATGTTATAAATTTTACTATAACCAATATCATTCTCTTTTACTGCCTGACTAAATCACCGATTAACGAATCGAATGTATATTTACATAACCGACCTTCCTTATGGCCACTTTTATAGCAGTTACGTTTGAAAAATATAACATCTATGTAAATATTGACTGATTAAATAATATTCATTGAGAGTTCACGTGTTTGATTTTAAGCGTGATTTTGTGACGCTAATCGATCTATATTGGACTATTATTTGTATGGTCAATTAACGTAATCCGGAGGTCAAATAATACGTAATCGAGTTTGAGTCGATGTACTTGGAGCCCAAGATGAGTAGTTATCTGAACGGCCTTTTTAAATTTTAATTTTGGATTTGACCCCAAAATACCCAACCAAACTAAAAAAATATTTTTGTAATGAGTAGGTATATCAAATATGATCATTTAAGAGGGAAAAACCAGATAAAACTGGAAATACGTCATTTTTAAATCAAATTTTAGACTTATTGACTATTTTCCACAAAAAATTCTAAATTGATTTCGAAAGACTGTTCTTTACGTAGAAAAACTTTTAAATTTTGAGAAAATGTGTTTGTTTTTAGTATATTAAGGTTTTACTGTAGGTCTTTGACAGATTAGTTAAATTTTCAAACAAAATTGTGTATTATACAACATACATTTCAAATCATATAAGCATGTAGTAAAATAAATCAATAAATTATTTGGGAAAGCTACTTTTCAGAATTTTAATTTTAGTTCCAATAAAATCATATAAAAAAGATCCGCGCCCTTGTTTTGTGACGAAAATACTTCAATTTGTACATTTTTATTTACGGTCTTACAAACTAATATATTAAAAAAAAATTACGATCTTATTTTGCTAAAACTTCGTTGAAAAATTATAAATACTTATGATCAAATAATTACAAAAACAACATAATTTTAATTATTTTATCATGACGAGTTTGAGCATTTTTGAATGTGGGTATTTATCAAATCAAATTTGGAATGAAATAAAACCGATATCGAGTTATTATGTTAAAATGCAGGTATGAAGAATAATTAATCTTTCTCTTCGGAACCGCCCTGTACGGGTTGCAGGAGCACGATTGCATGATCATCGTTTGACGAAATTTAAATTCTCGGCCACTGGCTCAATAAAATAGCGCATATCCCTACCAGATACTTAATTAAATTTTTGATTAAAAAATATTTACCCAAAATTAAGTTTTGTGTGAAAAAGGCCGCGCAGCCTTTCCTCTTAATGTTACAACTTACTCATCTGGAGTTCCAAGTACCTACCTACGTATCTCCAAATGCGAGGCTGTGAATTTTTCCGATTTCAATAAAATATCGCAATGTACGAGGGAAAAGACTAGAAAAATTTGAGATCCCGAACTACAGTTCTGCATGCACGGCATGTAACATGTAAGGCTTCTCACCTCTTCATAGAGAGATTTTACCAGAATATCGCCGCGTTAAAACGGTTTATGGTAAAAGTGACTTAATGACATACCAGTATATGGATTAGTGGTTAGTGGGTTCGGGTGATGGATATAAATGGAGTCGCATGAATAATTATAATTATCGCTGGTGGATGTAGATCAATTGCCGGCGGCTTTAATTACAACAGGTGGGTTGTTGACTGTTGTATTGATAGCTTGATTAAGCGTTTGTTTGATTAGATTCCCGCCATGAGAAATGTTTTGTAAACACGAAATTGCGTAGTACTCGTGTACCTACAAATTGGAATTATGGTCATGTTAGACAAACTGGTTATCCTACTGTTGGGTTAATTGACTGGAAAGGATGAAAGCCATAGCACACCTACGGTCGTACGGTCGAATTCGCCCTAGCAGGCCTGGAGATTTGACCTTTCCGCTGGGTTTATTTTAATTAATTCTGAAGAACGTGTTACTAATATTTCAGATGTTTCTAAATGAATCCCTCCCAAAGTTATTAAATCATCGTCTAGAAAAATAAAATCTGGCTCACCGCTAAATTTATAGTTTTGTGCGGGAAATAAAATTTTCAAACAGTTCTACGTAAAATATATAAAGGTATTGTTTTTATTAATCTTAAATATAAATAACTTACATCCCCAGGTGCTGTTTGAAAAAAATGGTTATTATATTTACGAATTCGTCGGAATTTATTAAAATGTGAGCCTTGAGCAATCCTCCAATATTAGGGTTTTATACCGCCTTTAGGAAATAGTAATAATCCCAGTTGCGACCATTGTGTTTTTCTATTGGTCTGATCTTGTTCTCTTTCATATTTTCGTTTAGATTATTATTGTATCTTTTTCTTCGATGATAGAATAATAATCTTTTGGGGATCAACTGTCCGAAGGATCAATTGGCAGAGGGATGAACTGTCTGGCGGGTCAACTGCCCAGGGGATCAACTATCAGCAGGCCAATTGTCGCCGGATCAATTATCATGGAACCGGTTCGAATGGCTGCTTATCTTTGCAAACATTTTCTAGAGAATTTAAACATCCAATTTATTCTACGATATATCAAAAATTCCTTCACATAATTTATCTTATTCCTTTATGCTAATTATTATCGAGACCTTCATTTAAATATTGAATAATATCGGCAAAGAAAATATTATTCAAAAATCTGATAAACAAAACCGAGCAAATTTGTAAAAGAAAAAATACAGATTATATGTACATAAAAGTTATGCTGTCTTTAGATTAAGAACCTTGCTCGGTGGAAATAATAATATGAATTTGAATTTAGAATGAAACGAAGCAATTTATTATTTAATCGAATGCTGACAAATAATTACATATTGATAAATTCGAAAACAAAATGCAAAAGTTTTGCTATCAAATGTTAATCGAAAATTAAGTCTTTAAAAAAATTGGTCGGAGTTTTTCAGAATAAATTCTTTTTGATTAAGTCGAAATTGATAATAAAATCACTATAATTTGTCTATAATCACTACAATTTGTCTAAAAAGTAAGAAATGCCAATCTTGTGTTGTAGATTGTAGATTTAAATATATTGCCAGAGTACCTATCACATTATGAGGTTTACAGTCAAATGTATTATATTATTAACCAGCGGCCAAGAATTTAAATTTCACGAATCTTGCGATCGCACCCTTGCAACGGTACAGGGCGGTTTCGATGAGAAAGATTAATTATTCTCCAAACGAACATTTTAACATAATAACTCAATATCGGTTTTATTTCATTCCAAATTGGATTTGATAAATACCCACATTAAAAAATGCTCAAAATCCTGATGATAAAAAAAAATAAAGTTAAGTACTTTTTGTTATAATTTTTTGATCATAAGTATTTAAAATATTCAATAATGTCTAAGCAAAATAAGATATATTTTTTTAAGTACTTATAATTAGTTTGTTAGAGCGTAAATAGATAGACAAACTGAAGTATTTTCTTCACAAAACAGGGGCGTGGATCTTTTTTTATTATTTTATTTGAACTAAATTTAAAATTCTGAAAAGTTGCTTTCCCAAATAATTTATTGATTTATTTTAATGGTTGATTTGAAATGTAAGTTGTATAATACAAAATTTTGTTTGAAAATTTAACTAATCTGCCAACGACCTACGGTAAAACCTTATTGTACTAAAAATAAACATGTTTTCTCAAAATTAAAAAAAAACTTTACCTAATAAAATAACAGTCTTTGGAAATTAATTTATAATTTTTTATGCAAAAGAGGCAATACATCTAAAATTTTAATTAAAAATGATATATTTCCGGTTTTGTCTGGTTAAATTCTTCGTTTTGTAAATACCTAACAAATATGCCAAGGGGATTTTAAATGTTTTTCTTCAAAATGAAAAAATTAAATACATTAAATAAAATTTTTAAATATTGAGGATCAATTTGATGTCTCGTCACTATTGTGAAGTCTTGCACATCACTAGTATGGTCTCTGTCTAATATGTCTAATTTGAAAGTCTTTATTACATTATAAATCAGTTAACAGTGTTATTATAATAATATTACGTATTACAACATAATGCGTGGGTTATGTTTTAAATATGCTGTAAAACAACACGGGGAGGCGAAACGGTCCGGTATATTTTTAAACATCCGACTTGTGACCCAGTCAACATCGACATTTCGTACAATTGACTAGAAGTTTTTTTCCTGAATTATAATTGAATTTGTGGTGTTCATGTATAATCTCATTGAAGACGGAAATATCACTAAAAATCTCACCGAAATCAACAATTTGGGAGGCCGGAATGGGTACCGCCGCCCCGGGAACCTTTATTGGATAACCGACACCTCTGCCATAGGTCACCCCAAGTAGTTCGCTACGTTTGGTGATTTACCAGGGGTGCCCGGATTCATGGGTTTGTCTAGGTCTTGGAGGCGAATGACCAGGACACACTGAACCCCAGATTGCTACCCACCCCTTAGACCTCTTTCCTTCCCAGAACTCTCCTCTCCTTCCTTTCATAAAAAAAACTCCACACAGAATCCCCAAAGATAACAAAGGCTCAGAAAGAAATTATTTTCCTCAGGGCCTCTTGTGCGGAGCTTATGTAAAACAAAATGAAAAAAAGAAAAAGAACAAGACTCAGAAACATAAAAAGATAACGGCCGCAACTGGCACTCGGACCCAGAACCTCTCATTTTATCGAGTCAAATGCCCCAACTAACATGGCTACTGAGGCATCTTATATAAACGTCATGTTTGTCAATCTTATGTCTCAAATTTCAGAATTAACAATATTATCTTCGCCTAATTTTTTCCGGTAAAACGGAAGGTTCTGGATTCGAGTCCCAGTTGCGACCGTTATCTTTTTATTTTTTTTTTATGACTTATTCTCTTTCATATTATCATTTAGATTATTGGTGTAGTCCTTCTTCTTCAATGATATACTACATTGATGGAAATAACCTTCAAGAGCTATAAAAAGGAGTTGTGGTAAAAAAATTAAAATAATGCCTTTTTAATATTTCTATTTTTGAAACTGACAATTCATGGTAGAATTCCATTATAATATATTATAATAAAAACAAATATAAAACTTTTTTTAAAGATATAATTTAGGTCATTAATAATTCATATTACTTGTAAGGTTTTTCCCTGAACAATATTGAAGTGAGCTACAACCCAAGGTAATTAGCCCACTGGAATTACAAAAAATATTTAGAAATTTTATATTAATATATAGAAAAAAGTTTTAAAATTTGTTTTTATTATAATATATTAAAATAATGCCATCTATTTTTAATTAAATCAAGAAATTAAATTACAAAATCAAGTGTTCGGTTATAAATATTTTAATGATATCTTTGCAGTTCAATTTTGAAACAACTAATTTGCATCACAACAAGTCTCTTTGTGTAAACACACAAATGATTATAAAAGTGGTTCTATAAATCAATACTTTATGTGTTTCTTCTCAAGTTTGTCTCACTGTCGTTTGCTTTCAACACAACAGATAAACTTGTCAGTATGCAAAGTTTCAACTGTCCCAAGCCTCAATTTACCAATGAATCACTCGGCTTGCAATTTCTTACATCATTGCAATTGAATTGGCCTATGGACTGCGGCGTGCAGAGCGCACTGTGCACAGGTTAATGCACAAATTCTCAGTACCTGCCGTAATTATCATTGTTGAGCAAATTCATTGGTCTCGTTCCATTGACATTAAATTGTTTGTGCGGTTTCATAGACGATTTAGTCGCAGCCGCTTCTTATTTTTCGCTATATTCCTACACATGCTATATTGGCTACAGATTGCATTTCTTCTTAGCACCCGTTACGACGACTTCGTGTTTGTTTTCATAGCTGTTTTGAAAATCATTTTAGTTAACATTTAGGTACAGTAAGAAATACGGTTCAAAAGTGGTCGAAACTTTGCATACTGACAAGTGTATTTGTTGTGTTGAAAGCAAACGACAGTGTGACAAACTTGAGAAGAAACACACAAAGTATTGATTTATAGAACCACTTTTATAATCATTTGTGTGTTTACACAAAGAGACTTGTTGTGATACAAATTAGTTGTTTCATAATTGAACTCAAAGCTATTATTAAAAAACATATCACCGAACACTTGATTTTGTAATTTAATTTCTTGATTTAATTAAAAATAAATGGCGTTATTTTAATTTTTATTACCTACGACAACTCTCTTTTTATAACTTTTGAAGAGTATTCCCATCAATGTAGGATATCATTGAAGAAGAAAATTACACTAATAATCTAAATGATAATATGAAAGACACAAAAAAATAAAAAGATAATGGTCGAAACTGGGACTCGAACCCAAAACCTCTCATTTTCCCGGAAAAAAATAGGGTCAATAAAAAATTTTGATAATTCTGAAATTTGAAACATAAGATTTACAAATATGACGTTTATATAAGATGCCTCAGTAGCCATGTTAGTTAAGGCATTTGGCTCGGTAAAATGAGAGGTTCTGGGTCCGAGTGCCAGTTGCGGCCGTTATCTTTTTATGTTTCTGAGTCTTGTTCTCTTTCTTTTTTGTTTTTTTTTTAAATGAGCTCCACACAGCAGACCCTGAGGTAAATAATTTCTCTCAGAGCCTTTGTTATCTTTGGGGATGCTGTGTTGAGGGTTTTTTTAGGAAAGGAAGGAGAGGAGAGTTCTGGGAAGGAAAGGGGTCTAAGGGGTGGGTAGCAATCTGGTGTTCAGTGTGTCCTGGTCATCCGCCTCCAAGACCTAGACAAACCTCACCCATGAATCCGGGCACCCCTGGTAAATCACCAAACGTAGCGAACTACTTGGGATGACCTATGGCAGAGGTGTCGGTTATCCAATAACGGTTCCCGGGGTGGCGGTACCCAATCCCGCCTCCCTAATTGTTAATTTCGTTAAGATTTTTAGTGTTTTTTTCTTCTTCAATGAGATTATTCATGAAAACCACCAATTCAATTATAATTCAGGAAAAAACTTCTAGTCAATTGTACAAAATGTCAAAAGTTGGGTCACAAGTCGGATGTTTAAAAATATACCGGACCGTTTCGCCTCCCCATGTTGTTTTACAGCATATTTAAAACATAACCCACGCATTATGTTGTAATACGTAATATTATTACTGTTTACTGATTTAATTTAAAGAGTTTGAAATTAGACATATTAGACATATTAGACAGAGACCATACTAGTGATGTGCATGACATAATAATAGTGACGAGACATCAATTTTAATCCTCAACATTTTAAATTTTTATTTAATGTTTTTAATTTTTCATTTTGAAGGAAAACATTTAAAATCCCCTTGGCATATTATTTGTTATGTATTTACAAGACGTAGAATTTAACCAGACAAAACCGGAAATATGTCATTGTGGTTGATTCATCTAGTTCAATACATTTCAATGTTCTGGATGTAGTACGATCATGTTTCCGATGAAAAATTATATGTACATTCCAGTTTAAGTGTCGAGATTGTCATCATTATGTTTTAATGTCTAAATTATTGGTGATCGGACGACGGCGCAGGTGATTGTAAATTGAAGGTGATTGCCGATAGCGAGTGGGTAAGAGTTAGAACACGATTAAAAAACGTGTTCACATTTGCTGCACAATAATTATGATAATAAGATGTAAAAAAAAAAAACTTTGATATTTTATTTCATCAATCACGAAGCAAAAAGTTGATGTCCACGAGGTGCAAACGAAGGCATGCAAATCAATAACTGCAAGGGAAACAGTGATAATAAATATACATATATATTTTTTTTAATTTTCCGGCCACCCTGGCGTTTATTGAAATAACATTGTTTTACAAAAAAAGTAAGTAACGATGTCTGTTCTGAGACGGTTACATAAAGATGCGTACATTTACACAAAAATACATACGCATACATATACATATTTTTCAATATAACACATACACACATAATATACACATACATATACATATATGCATACATACACACATGTATACGCAAGCGTGCACATAATTAAAAACATAAGTGTGCAAAATTAAATAAAATTATTTGAACTTGTTAAAAGTTTATCTATAAAAAGAATTTTTGGTAATTGCTAAATGGGTTATCTTGAAGTGAACATAGTTTCATAAAACCATAAATCTAAAAATAACTATTGGAAATTGTTACAAGGTTATGTGGAACGTACATAGAACCAAATAAATAGAACATAATACCAGAAATCTAAAAAGAATCGTTGGAAAATTTTAAGAGGTTAATTTTAATCGTTGAAAAGTTTCATAAAATCAAGAGTTAAAAAATAACATTTCAAAAAATAATGTAAAGTATTAATAAACTAGACATGCGTAAAACACAAGCAATATTAATGAGAAAGAATAAATCTCTACAAATGTAAATATCACATATAAGTAAATAGAATGTGGATTAGACTAAGATGGGATTATTAGTAACTTGGGGACGCATGCCCTTTTTTGTGTAGTGACCATATGTTAAAATGTTTGTAAAACCCTTTTAGGTTTTGTTGAGTGATGCATAAAGTAGTTTCTTTTAGGAATATGTACCTACCTATTATTTGTATAAAAATGCTAAACAAATATCAGTTAACTTAATGCTTTAATCCAATACAATTTTTTTATTCTTTGTGTGTTTCTCTTTTTTTTATACAAAATATTACATTAATTCATTTAGATTTGACTATTCTAAAAAAGGAATTCGTGCCGTGTCTTCTTTGGACGTTCCAGATGACCCTTCTACATCCACTTTTTCGTAAAATAGTATATTTCGAAGTTCTAAAACTTCTTTATCATTTTAAAAACAAATCAAGGTGTACTTGTTAAAATCACCGATGCAAGGTTAAATAATTTTTCATACTTTATATATATTCCGATCAATATCAGACCAATGAGTGCGTGGAAATCATTATTACCAACAAATTATGCCGTCTGAATTCTACAGAAGCCATCTCTAGCCTCTAGTAGTCGCGTATTGGCGCCATCCATAGTAGTCCTCCGGCAGACAGGTATTAATCGAAGTTTTAATATCAATAAGCTGTGAGAATGAAGCTTGATCATCAATAATACATTAACCCATTAAATTTGATTTGAGACCAGGTTATCGTGAAACAATGCTCTTAAAAATGTGAGTCCGTGGCAAAACGCAATGCTTTTAGAGAAGTTCAAGAATTAAAAAAATGCAATTACAAGGGTTGAAAACCACACTAGTGACGATTAATTTGTTAATATAATATCCGTCCATTTCCACAGCTTTGGTCCACCTTTTAACAAGAGCATGTATCACAGTGTAAAAAGCACAATCACATCTAGAACACCATCGCCATAACTTTCCCCGCCGATCACACAGTTTTGATTTTTTTGTCCTCGGTGTGTCTGTGTGATGTCATTCCATTGACTCTCTTTGATTTAGGTTAAAAAAATGAAATGAACTAGTGTTTTTCTTGTTTCTTTATTCTGGCCGGTTAACTTTCTTGGTACCCATCTTGCACGAACTTTTGTCGAATAATCAGTTGTCGAATAATCGTCACCACATGGACTTTACTGGGAGAGAATGCGACATCTGTAGTTATCTAGGGTCACCACAAATGATGTCATCAACTCGCGTGCAGTCACTACAATCAACGGCCTGCGTCGTTTGATTTTTGTCAGCCAGTTGTGTTTTTCTTTCAGCTTCGTTACAGTGAAAACCCCATCATCTAGCAGTGCTGACATGCACTGTTGCATCATGGTACACATTTTTTAGTCTTTCATGAATGTGAATGGGCTTTTCACCTTCTTCAGTCAAGAATCAATCACAGAACGCTGTCTATTACGAACATCGATATCGGCCATTTTGCAAGCGACTGTAGTGCTGCCAACTGTTGACGCGAAAAGTTACTATTGCATTAGAAAATAGAAGAAGGTTTAAGGAACAGCAACAAATTCAAAATTTTCACTTAACTAACTTTACTTACTTAAGTAGAAAAAAATAGGAGGCATTACTTTTTGAATAGGGTTCTAACTTTACTTGCACTGCATACATATATGAAATGTCAAAGTTTGAAAAAAATAATTCTCGTAATCTATTAAAAAATTTCTGATTTTGAGGTTGAATCTCGTGTAAAGTATTTTAATTGATTATTTCAAAAAGAAACTTTGTATCGGACGTTTATTTACCTTTTTAGAACATACTTAAAATGCAAATAGAACCATATGCAACCAGCTAGGGCATAATAATTGATGGCATAAGGTTCTAACTACATTTCCCTAATGCATTAAATACCAAGTCAGGGCAACGTACTATTTATATATTTTCAATTAAAATACGATAAACTCAAATATTAAACCTAAAAATCAAAAATTGTTAAGTAAATTATGTAAATTCGTCTTTGCAAGCTTTAAAACCTAAGAAGAACATGGTAAGGCGAAGTTAGAACCCTATCCAACCAAAGTGACAAACTATAATGTGCTTCGTAATAACGATCAAATGTCAGACAAACAAAATAGAGAGTATGTTAGAACCAAATGGAGCTTGATTTTTTAAATTTCTTCACACAAGTAAAGGGTGTTTTTTTTAGAGGTTTGATTTTTAAACTGGCAAGATTGTTTCTACAGACTGTCAATTTGACAATTGTAGTCAGAACGTTTTGCCATTTCACTATGAATAGACTGACGTCAGAACGTGCGCTTGCAAATTGTGCAAATTTATTTTGAAAATCATGATTTGGTTTGCCAAACTTATCGTGCACTACGTCCATTTTACTGTCGACATCCGAGCAAGTTATTCGGAAGATCATGGATCGTTTACGCACCACCTCTAGTGTATAATACGCATCCACAAAGACGACAAACAATGCGCACAGAAGAAGTTATTGCTGCTGTGGAGAGTAGTGTTGAGGAGAATCCGAATGAGTCGATTCGCCATCGTGCACAGCAATTGCAGCTGTGCCCATCCACTTTGTGGAAGATTCTCCGGAAAGATCTGGATCTAGGCCTCCACGATCGTGTGATTTCACACCATTAGATTACTTTCTTTAGGGGTGTGTGAAGTCACTAGTCTATGCTGATAAAGCAGAGACGTTGGACCATTTGGAAGTCAACATTCGCCGTGGTATTGCCGATATATGGCCCCAGTTGCTCGATAAAGTTGTCGAAAATTGTACTTCAAGATTGCGCTTCATTTGAGCTAGCCCTGACGCTCATATCCACGAAATCATATTTAAACAATAATGGCATAAAATGATCTATTAAATACAGCCAATATCATAGACGTTAACATTATTATAATGTGTTTTTTTTTCATTTTGAATTTGTATACCTGTACAAAAAACACCCTTTATTTATGGAAATACAAAACATATGGTTCTGAAAATTGGTTTGGTTATAGAAATGAGCAAAATAAATGGTTTTGCATTCATATATCATTTTTGAAAAAAATGTCAGATAGAACCTTGTCAACAAAAAAAATTGTAAAATAAGAAAGTCATTAGACAAAATTAATAAAATTAAATCTCTCAAAGGCTGCGTAATCCTGAACGGATTCTTAATTTTTGTACATTTGTGTCATATTCTCTTTTAATATGCATTCATTCCTAATAATCTTGTGAATTATCCAATTAAATGACTTTCATACAATAATCGACCAACCGTAAATTAAACAGTCGGGCTATGTGTTTAACACTTAATTACTTCAGTAGGGCGACTAAACTAGAAATTTAACTAACGTCTTAATCGGAATAACTTATCTCAGGATTGAGGATGTGAATAATTTATTATCTAAAACCAATTTAAAAGCTGCATAAATATATTTCGGCGAATTTTTAAATTTAAAAGGCAGGTAAACTACTGCTTTCTAGACAAGATTGTTTCCTGTTAATTTGAATATTCAATCATAAAAATTTGATATTTATTTTAACATGAACGATGTTAGTAGTTTTATATCATTAAATTAACATTGATAATATATCGAATTGGTTTACAAATATTTGTATAGAGAAATAAAATAAATTTGTAAATAACGCTCTGTTAGCATCACTCAATGTAATGAGGTACCTAACCGTGAAAAAGGCATTATAAATGCATTTGTCATAAACGAGCTTTATTGAAAAATATACGATTTTTTAAGCGATTATTTTTTTGGTGAAAACTTCTTTAGCACTGTTGCGATTTGAAACTCGATGAAACGAAAAAGCGACACTAAAAAGAAACACACACATACATCTGCAGAATTTACTGATTCAGATAGTGTAATTGATGTTCTCTTAGTGCGGGGTTCGTAGCCTCCCCACTCTTGTCTACTTTAGTTTTCTGAAGGTTTCACTTCTACCGCATGTGGACTGCATAACTGTTTTTTTTAATATAACACGGCGAAGCTATTTTGAGCAGGCGGGTATGGGTACCGCCGCCCCGGTTTTTGGATAATCACCTCTGCCATAGATCACACCAAGTGTTTCGCTACGTTTTGTAACTTAGAAGGAGTTTGTTTAGGTCTTGGTGGCGGATCGGGTGAGACTTGTTGAGGGAGACTTTTTGATTTCTCCACACGGAATCCCTCGACCCATCGCCTTGCACCGGAGTTGAAGTGATGGATTCATACGTTCGTCACTCCTGGATGACCCGCAGATTCCTACTCACCCCTCATATCTATTTCCTTCCCAGAACATCCCCTTCTTCCTTTCCTTACAAAAATTCTCCACACAGCTGGCCCTGAGTGAAATTATTTTTTTCAGAGCCTCCTGTGTGGAGCTAATGTAAAAAATCATGTGTGCAGTTCACACGGGGTAGAAGTGAAACCTTAAGAAAACTAAACTTCAAAAGAATGAGACGAATATATAAGGAGTAGGATAATTGTAGGGCTTATTTATAATAATATTGTTACCAAGTTTAAAAAATATTTTACATTTTATTCTAAAAGTATCGCACATTAGTCTACCTCATTCTCTCGCAGGCTAAATCCTATGAATGTATGTGTTTGTCTCTTTTTAGTGTCGCTCGTTTCCGTTTCGTCGAGTTTCAAATCACAATGGGTGCTAAAAAAAATCTGTAAATACAACTTCGAAGTATTAGAAAAAATACACCTGTATAATACAGATAGGAAATCTTTCAGAATAATACTAGTATGACGAACAGCCTTATAATTAACAAAAACAATTTTTACCGTCTGGCAACACCACGACCTACCAATAGGCTGAGTGCACGAAATTTGCAAGCTCATTCTGCTGCTTACCCCCCGACCTTCCGGGCGTTATCAATCTCCTCCAGTGTACCGTGCCTTATCTTAATTTGTGCAAAGTTATTGTAAATAAAAAGTGACTTAGTAAATCCGAATTCACAAACATCTCCATACACACGATTGCGGCTAAGGCAATTGAAAAGGGCTAGCTGTCAATCTGAGGAGGTTAACATACAGCTCACCATAACAAACACCCCTTTTCTAAACTAGTAATAATACAAAATCAAATATGCAAATTATAATTTAATAGTTTTGAGGAAAGTTTCACAGATTAATGGCATGATGCCTATTTCGTGCAATTCAATTAGCTTGGTCCACATCGAGTCTTGTAAAGCTTCCGACCACATTTCCATTGACTTATGAATGTAAGCCACGAATGCCCGTTTCATGTTATTATTATGCAAATTGTAGGAAAGTCAATTTGATTTATTTAGTATCCGTTGTATTATTATACTGTCCTGGTGAACTAATCCATCTCTCTGCACCGTGACATAAATACGGAGGATGAGTTACAAGCTAAAAAAAAAACTGCTTCTGAGAGTTGATGAGTTGTTCGCGTTAGGGAACATACGAATCACATGTTATCCATACATTATAAATGCGAAACTGCTAAAGTTTGTTTGCTACGCTTTCACGCATTAACCAATAAAAAATCTTTCACCAATAGAAAGCTTAATTATATGCGAAGACTATAGGCTGTATATGATGGTAAGCTCTGGCAATATTATAAATGCGAAACTGCTCGAGTTTGTTCGCTACGCTTTCACGCATTAACCAATAAAAAGACTTTAAAAATTCTTTTACCAATAGAAAGCTAAATTATATGCGTAGGCTGTATATGATGGTAAGCTCTGGCAATATTGTAAATGCGAAACTGCTCGAGTTTGTTTGCTACGCTTTCACGCATTAACCAATAAAAATACTTTAAAAGTTCTTTCACCAATAGAAAGCTAAATTATATGCGAAGACTGTAGGCCGTATATGATGATAAGCTCTGGAAATATTATAAATGCGTAACTGCGCGAGTTTGCTTGCTACGCTTTCACGCATTAACCAATAAAAAGACTTTAAAAATTCTTTCACCAATAGAAAGCTAAATTATATGCGAAGACTATAAGCCATATATGATGGTGAGCTTTGGCGTTATGAAATTATTAATATTAATATATTATATTAAATTTGTTATACGTTTTCCGTCGCTAACAAAAGCGAGTTCTTGATAACGTAAGAAAAAAAATCGTTTCCATGGAAACGATGTTGATATATTTGTCGGCTCCATGCTGGCCCCCTATCTACTGGCCGGCTACCGCTCCAGAAAATTCAAATATTAGAATATGTTTTTTTTTTTGGACAAGCTTATATTTTGGAATAAATGTCAGATGAGAGTTCCTACATTAAAAATATAATTCGTAACGATTACAAAGACTGAATAATAAATAGTGTAATTTTTTATTATATTTACAAACTTCCAAATATTTAAATAAAAATAAACATCCGAAATGTTGCAAGCGCATAAATTCCGAACGAATGAACAAAATTGGATAATTCTTTTTTTCTTTGAGCTATAGCATTATGAAATTTAGGTGGCAGGCGAGATGTTTTAAAACTGAATGTAAGGAAATGAATATATGGAATGCGTGAGGGGGTGGGGGTGGGGGAGGGGGGATAATTGATAAGTGCAAGCGCTACAGTAATTTCCCCTTAATACCATGCGAGCGAAGCCACGGGTAAAAAGTAAGTTATTTCTATATTTGAAACTGACAATTCATGGTGGAATTCCATTATAATAAAACAAATATAAAACTTTTTTTCACTTTAATTTTATTGACCGTCACCAGTTTCAGCTCGTTGAAGCCATCTTCAGACTGGTACAAATTATTCTTAGTCTACGGTTTATATACATAACGTATGGGGGAGGGGGAGAGAGGTGGTTTACAAGGATTTTAATCATATTGTTATTTTCATAATATATATTTCGAAATTAAAACATGTATTTAGTTTATATAATGACCATTGCCACTCCAATGAAAACATGTATCCCTTCAAAAAATAATAAAAAAATGCCATACATCAAAATAACGATTTGACAATAAAACAGCGTCATTAATAATTCATATTACTTGTAAGGTTTTTCCCCAAACAATATTGAAGTGACAAACCCAAAGTAATTAGCCTATTGGGAAAACTAAAATAATTATAAATTCGACAGTCTGAAACGACTTGGTAACAAACATAATTAATATAATTGATTAAAATTCTTGTAAACCACCTGTCTTGCCCTCCCCCATATGTAATGTAAATAAACATTAACCGTAGACTGTAACCGACTGAAACCGTATACATAAACCGTAGACTAAGTATAATTTGTACCAGTCTGAAGATAGCATTAACGAGCTGAAACCTAACGGTCAATAAAATTAAAAAGAAAAAAGTTTTTTATCTGTTTTATTATAATGTATTATTATTAAATGGGGAGATTTTCAACTGCTATTAATAAAGGGTATACCACTTTTTTTTCTTTAGCTTTATACTATAGGAAAATAATTTACTATAGTATGTAAAAAAAAAAAAAGTTTTTGAAGAGTTTTATGTTACGATGTACTTGTTAATTATTTTTTTATAATTATTCGCTACCGGTTCTGTCATTCAAATCACTCGTGCTTTACGCTGCGTCCTGTAAAGTTATAGAATCCGAGATCTCTTTGAAATAATAGTGATTGCATTGGCATTCTAGATTGGATTTGTCTTGAGATCAATTAACAAAGTGGGAACAACATAATAATCAATTTACAGAAATCACGACCTGTTGGCCGTCGGTTTCGTAATTCCACCTGACGCGCCAGGTACCTAACATCTGGGACGAGCTTACGGACATTGAGCATGAAACAATGTCATTTGTTATGATATCTACATTATCGTGCTTAAAACAGGTGCTGTGGGAATACAAAATGTTCCGTCGGCACTCCTTAGCAAGATTACAAGATGTTCCGTCGGCACTTCTTAGCAAGATTACAAGATGTTCCGTCGGCATTCCTTAGCAAGATTGCAAGATGTTCCGTCGGCACTCCTTAGCAAGATTACAAGATGTTCCGTCGGCACTCCTTAGCAAGATTACAAGATGTTCCGTCGGCACTCCTTAGTAAGATTACAAGATGTTCCGTCGGCACTCAGAAGACAAATGGTGATGTTCTACCTGTATACAAATGCAAAAGATTAAAGAAGTGGTCAGTCCCAAATAAAAGTCTACCGCGGAGGTTCCCAAACTTTTTTTTCTCGTAGACCACTTTCAAAATTTTACTGGTTTCGGTGGACCCCCTGCTGCTACATTTCTACCATATTCCCAAAACTCGACACGCGTTGTACTGAATATTGAATATATGTAAAGCTAAAGTTGTGGTCTGCCGCAACTGGCGGGGGAGAGGGGGAGGGGGGTGGGATGGGTCTCAAAATATTTATTTTCCACGCAGGAAAATAATTTCCCTCAGGGCCTATGTTATCTTTGGGGATGCTGTGTGAAGGTTTTTTTTTAAAGGAATGGGAGGAGAGTTCTGGGAAGTAAAAGGGTTTAAGGGATGGGTAAGAATCTGGGGTTCAGTGTGTCCTGGTCATCCGCCTCTAAGACCTAGGCAAACCTCACCCCATAAACCCGAGCACGCCTGCTAAATCACCAAACATAGAAAACCACTTGGTGACCATTTTTCACCGAAATACTAGTGTTCTATCTGCCTATATTGACAGGTAAAGCCAAGCCAACATTTTTGTTCTTTACTATCGAAACCAGATAAATTTCGTGGACCCCCATTTACAACTTGTGAACCCCCATTTTTTTATCACGCCTAAGTAGACCCCCTTCGAGTCTCCCGTGGACCCCTGGGGGTCCACCTGGACCACTTTGGGAATCACTGGTCTACCGTAAAGATTTGCCTTACATTTCCATCTACTAGAAACGCCATATTATCGAATTTATCCAGAACAACTGTACGCAATATCATATTTATAGAGACGTGCGGATGTTATTTGTTTTTCACTCAAAGAAAAAATTATGTATGTTTTAATTCTGTTCATCTGGTGCGTTTACGAATATATTTTAAATAGGTTTTCCGTTACACGAGAAGGCTATATACAACTATCTGTGTGCGAAGCATGGTTTTCCAGATTTACCCCTACTACCCCCTACCGCTACTACGTCTCCTTTGCAATCCCTTCCTCTGCTTTTCCCACGTGTCCGTTTGCGCTTCATTTACCCTCAAGCGTCCCATCCCCTTCACTCCTTCCCTTCCTTCCGCTAAACTACATTTAATACACTCATTTATCCAACAAATTCGCGCGCCACCAATTGTAATTTTATATACAAATTTCATAACGCTTAAGTTCAACTTTCGTATAGAAATCTTCGCAGGCAACAAAAAACTTTCATCGCAATCAAATGAGTAGTGTAGGAGATAATTTCATTACGCCAGAGCTCATCACTATATATGAAAACCTTTACGGGGGTGTGTATGACAAATCACCAAAGTTTGATCGCGATCGGATGAATGCTTAAGGAACGCTTAACCACTGGAGCAACAAAGGTCTAAATATGGACCTCTTTTATATTTCTGAGATTCTAAATGCGGTCCAAAATTGGACCACTTTTGTTTTTACGATTTTTACGGTTGTAAAGTTTACGATTTTATAATATTTTTTCTATGAATTCTACGAATATGTGATAATCGAAAAAAGATAGGTGAATTCATTGGCTATATAGAACTATAATCAGTTTGTATGACTTCATATATGGATTCGGATGTGTGATTTTTTTGGTTCCATGCCAACTGAGATTAAATTTAACTCAACACCTCCTTGAAAAGTCATTAAAAGCTATGAAAACAATAATTTTAAATTAGTCGATAACCCTAACCTAACGTAACCAATTTAACCAATTTTTATAAATATTAAGATTATTAATTAACTTTAAATATAATAAAGCCATTCTGTAATGTACATCAAAGTTTACAATTCTTAAGAATATATTTTTTTTTAGCCAAATCAGTGTTCATAATAATTAGATAAAGAATTACAAGAAATATAAGATACTCCAATTCGAAACATCGTAAATTTTGTCGTCTTAAAATGCCGTATTGGTACCATTGTATTTTATTGTGTTAAAAACTTTAGTCCATTAAAGTTGTTCTACGCCAGGTCAAACTCAGCCCTATCGTGGTGGAATATCTGTTTTATACCGCATTATACAGAGCTACATGAATATGGTGATTGGAAAGCTTTGTTCTGCCTCAGGACGCAGAGAATCTTAAACAAACTGATTAATACAGGTGCCAAGAATCATTCAAGTCATTGACATCAACTTCGTAGAAATACATCTCACAGAAAAAATCAATAATAACACATTAGTCAGTAAAAATCGGTTAACTAGTCGAGAGGTTTAAAGTAGCAGTTTCAAATATTGATTCAAATATTGATTAATACAGGTGCCAAGAATCATTCAAGTCATTGACATCAACTTCGTAGAAATACATCTCACAGAAAAAATCAATAACAACACATTAGTCAGTAAAAATCGGTTAACTAGTCGAGAGGTTTAAAGTAGCAGTTTCAAATATTGACTCTATATATAGTATGTGAATATATTTTTATGTATGTGCATGTGTGTGTGTGTGTGTATGTGTGTGTGTGTGTGCATATATGTACGTACAGAGTACCCAAGTATGCATATACATGTATGTTTATAAATATGGGTTAGGTATCACAGTAAATTTGAGATTTTTTAGTGCTTTCAGGGATACTAAAACTATTTATTATTTATTCTATTTGATATTTTGCCCATTTTAGCTGCGAATAGACCTCCATGGACCACAGATGGCGTTGAAGTGTCCTTTAAATTGCAAAATGTTATTGTAACGTGGTAAAACTGTAACTCGTTGTTATTTTGAATCGTTGTGGATTTCACTCTCTCGGATCAATTTAATAATCTAATAGGTGTCCGTCATAAAATAAATTCACAAATTGCGCACCATTTTTAACCCCCGACGCAAGGAGCGGTGTTATAAGTTTAACGTGTCTGTGTGTCTGTCTGTCTGTGGCATCTTAAATCTTAAATGAATGGACCGATTATGATGCAGTTCTTTTTTGTTTGAAAGCTGACGTAATAGAGATGGTTCTTAGCTACAATTCATGAAAATCTGTTCAGGCGTTGTGGTGATTGCTCTATAAAGTTAGTACCTTTTATGTATATTTAGACCTGTGGTGATTGCCATTGTGTTGATATATTTTTTTCCGTGAGCAGATTCATTAATCAAATAATTTTTGGGTATTTGGGGTTATTTACAATTATTTACAAACAACAACCCAGGCGCTCAAATTACAATTCCAATGTGTATTTACGTAAATGTGTACGTATGTATGTAATAATATTGGATTTGGATTCTCCTTCTTTTATGCAACTGTAATTTAATTTATTATCACTTAATGTAACACTGTTGAGGATAATGGTATGCTCATCTATAATTAGAATCATCGTGACCACGTAAAAATGTAAATTAATGTAATAATTATGTGATGTATTCTGTTGGCGAGGCAAAACATAAATAAAAAGACCATTTTCAAACTATGGTTGAACCACTTTGAGATGACGTGTTTATACGAATATTAATGTTGATTTTTGAAGTGTGGCATATAATATATGAATTAAAATGTGACCACGCTAACTGTAACGCCATGTACATCGAACAAACGGGTAAGGCATTATCAACTAGATTCAAATAGCATAAGCGATGTTATAATAATAAAAAAAAAATCATCAAAATTCACAGAATATCTCTTAGTGAATAATCACGTTCCACTTAAAAACAACAAGCCTAAACCATAACATTTTGAAAGAAAGTGTCTTAAATTTGCTTGAAAAATTAGAAAACAATAAACGAACGAATGACCCCAATGTAACACTAATTAATAAAGTACGGTAAATTATTTTTTTCCTACTCCTAAGTATATTTACAAAGCTTAATAATATAAACCACTTGAGTCATAGCAGTATAGTCATTATTAAACAATTAAGGAAACCTAACACTTATTGCGGGAAAACAGATCTCCCACATAATAAAGTATCTACTGTGTCTATTTAGTTTCTCAGCAAATTGGTTTAACCGGTAATAAATAAATTAAGACACCTTCAAAATTAAACATTTCGATTCATGTAAATAAATCATCTCAAAGTAGTTCAACCACAGTTTGAATTGTAATTGTGATTTTGTAAACCGAAACAGCTGTAACAAAAATACATTCTAAAACACTTATAAATAAAAAAAAAGCTTTTAAAAAATTAACAAGCTTTAAAAACATGTCATACTGTACAGGGCCCGCAGATACTTTAATAGTACCAAACTTCTAACCCAGTACAAATCGCAAGTACTTGTACTGGGTTAGAATTTGGCAGCCACCTCTGGTCTGGAGCCCCAAAATACCTGAAAAAAACCCTCGACTCTGTGCAGAAACGGGCGGTCCGTTTGATAGATTCTCCTAACTTAACAAACATGGTGGGAATGCTTTCCTTGTTCTACCGGTATTACAATGGAAGATGCTCCGAGGAACTAGCGTCATTGATCCCCTCGGCACCGGTGCATAGTCGGGAAACACGCCGAACACGCGCTCAACATTTGTGCACGGTGACATTAGTCACATGAGAACGGGTCGTTTCTACGACTCTTGAGTTCAACAGCTCGGCTGTGGAACGATTTGCCGGCTTTGTGTTTCCTCCCTCCTACAACATGGGTCTCTTCAAGACCCATGTTGACTCCTTCGTCTCCTCAAAAACACCCTCCACACAGCATATTCAAAGATAACATAGGCCCTGAGGGAAATTATTTTCCTCAGGGCCTCCTGTGGAGTTAATGTAAAAAAATGTCAGAATGAAAAATCTTCATCCCTCTCTATTGCATTTATTGGCAATTAACCTATACATTACATTATTATGAACGAATAGCTATATTTCATATTATAAAGGTAGTGAAGCATAGTGCACGTTGAATGATTTTTCATAAATAAATTAAAATTTCGATCTCCCGGGACTTCCCAGTGCAAGAAGGGTGTGAGGCAGTAAAATAATATGTTAAAAAAATAATTTAATGATGATGGAAGTAGGCCGTTCTGGGACCACTTAGTGGGTTTATTACTTTCACGGCCCACTTCCGTAAAACTCCAATATCCGCGATCAATGGGAAAATCTCTTACCCATATACGAGGAGAGGGATTACTATCATCTGAAACTTTTTCATTACGCTTCGAAAACTTGGATTTTTTCACTAACACGATGCGAGCTGCAAAGCAAAAGGCATTCTCGATAGTCTTTCTACAAAAAAACAATAGAAAAGAGTTCCAACTGCTCCCAACCGTCTGTAGCCAATGAGACTATGGCAATTCCAATTAAGGTATGTTGTGAGGCGAATGGTAGCGGAGAGGGGTAGGACACAGGAAAAGAAAAGTGGGAAAATACCTGGCGCTTCTGATCTGGTCAACATTTTAAGCCATTTTAAGTAAAATTTTAATTCTGACTAGCTGACCCGGCCACGCGTTGCTGTAGCTCGTGAAACAAAACGCCATCTGTTAATTTGCATGCAAATCTAATCCACATCGCCCGCTTGCCAGCCGCTCACAGACATTCTTATATATTTCAAAATGCACCCGAAACTGGGTTCGAAAATTCAACCACGCAAACGTTACCGTATTAAAACCGTTCGATTGTTTTTTTCCGATAGTTAAAAGGCAAATTTAGTAGAAAACAGTATATTTAACTGATTTTATTATCTAATTATGTTTACACTAAACACAAAATCAGCCGCATCCGGCTGCATAGCTGAGTACCTAAATAGATATTACTATGTACCTATTTGCGTAGGTCAGCGGTTCTCAACATTTTTGAGCCCGCGTACCCCTTGACTCTTACTAAAAAAATGTTGTACTCCCCACACCCTCTACCCCCTGTTATACCCTATATCTGTCTTGTTTGCACGTGTATTGAAAAACATGTTTCATTTGTAAATTTTTAATACTCTAATTTTTACATTAATATAACAATAACGTCACACAAATACAATTAATACAGAGTGTGACCTCGGGCAGTTTAAACCAGTGATTTACATGCATAATTGAAAAAAAAAATGGTTCCACGTCTTTTTATTTCGACGAAAAAAAATTCATGTTTTCCATAGACAACTTCAAACTCACAATGTTTACTGAGAAGATGATTTTTTTTAACCTCGAAAAAATTTGTAGAAAAAAAGTTTCTAATGTTTCAGTAATTACAATAAAAGCCCAAATTTCTGTAAAATCATACAATGTTAGCATACCGTCAATGTGACCCTTGCAGAGCAAAGTTTTAGAAAGTCCAGCTCAATTTCACATGGTTAGAGCTTCAAGACTGGTTCAGCATTTAGGCGATTGCGATATTTATTCTCGATACACTCATAGGAAGAAAATGCATTTTCACACAAAGGTGATTGTGAACGGTATTAATATTTTTAGAGCTACAGCTGCTATTGTGAAATATTCCTTCGAAACTTCGAGCCAGAATCCTACCAGAGACATTTTTTCAAATTATGTTTTGAGCTCAAAAGTAGTTGATATCTCGCACAGATTTTCCAATTCTTTTATTTGTAGGTTTGTTGATATTGTTACATAATCTCAGAAAGGGTTTCGCACCCAGTGCTTTTCTTTATTTTTAGAGATGCCAAATGTTAAATGATGTTGATTTAAACATTTTCGTCAATTTCCAAGTCACAATCGCTGAGCAAATTATGGAGGTATGCAAATACTTCAAAGCGTTTATTTTGAATGGAAGATACATTGACCTAATGGAAAGATACATATTCATAAATCTACGATTTTTGTGAAACCTATAGGATTTGTTACGAAAACCGAAAAATAGACCTGACTGGTTAATAAACTTTAAACTTGTGTCTTTCCAATGTAAATTGAAGTCGTAAACTTTTTGCGGAGCGTGTATAGGTCAATCACCGCTATAACAGTGAATAATAGTGAATCAAACAGCGAAATACATATGCACGCCCTCACTCAATAACTACTTGTGCATGTAGGGTTACCATTTAGAGAATTGTAAAGTCCTGGCAAAAAGCCTGATAGTCCAAAAAAAGTCCGGACATTTTAATCACACAATGCAAATATCAGGTACGCACTTCATAACGGTATGGACGTGGTATAGACGTTATCGATGATGTAAAGCTATTCGATAAAATAACAGCCGTCAATTCAACCATATACCAACAAAATGATGCATTTTTAGTACGATGGTCCATAAAATATGGGTTACCATTTTTAAAAACTTCACAATCGCCAGATTGCCCATTCTATTGAGTATTTGCGAGTTCATTTTTGCTATCCGAGGTCAAAACGCAAGTGTAGAAAGAGTTTTTTCTCTATTGGAAGCACAGTGGACAAAAAAGCGTAATAGATTATTACGCTTTTCGATCGTTATTGATGATTCAATACAACCCTAAAACAATGAGCTGCGAAAAATTCTATAAGAAAATTTTGAATGAACGGGAGATCCGTCAAGTATCTGGCGCTGAAAAATATTAAAATTTATATATTCAACCAAGTGTTAAGTTTTGAAGAAGATATTTTATGTTTGAACTTGAACTTGTTGATTGTTTGCAACTGAAATTGAAATTTATTGTTTGATCTCCATGACTTGGTTGAAAAACAAAATTTATATTTTGTTTTTAGATGAGTGGAAAATTAATAAAGATTAAAGACTTATTTGATATTACTTATGTAAGTTTTATTACTCGTATTCCATCCAAACCAAAAAATCCGGACAAATTGAAGGGCCGGACAAAGTCCGGACAGAAAGCAAGAAGTCCGGACGGATGGTAGCCCTATATGCATGACTGGCTGAACGCAAACGCTAAACTGAGAACTGAGCTGACTTGACTGACTGACGCCGAAATTTTAAAACGTTGAGCTGAGTTTTAAATCTTACGTTCGTGCCGCGTACATCTTGCTTCGCGTATCCCCAGGGGTACGCTCACCACAGATTGAAAACCTCTGGCGTAGGTGGCCAAAATACCAACTTCTAACAAAAAGTAAAACAAATGGGAAATTTTCCCTGTACTCTGTTCTTTGTTTTTGTAACCCAATTTTCCAAGTCGTTAATATTTACGACGCTTCATAAAGAATATTTAAAAACACATAAACCGAGTTTAAAGTTAAAATGATTAAAAAATGATTATTCAATGAGTCCCAATTTGGAGCGCTACCAAATTCGAACTCAGACCCAGTTGTTTTAATGAAAATGTAGTTTTGTTTTACGATCGCTGACAAGTTGACAAGTGGGGTCAAACCGTATTATTACATCAAAGGGTGCAGTCAAATACATTCAACAAGATCAATTCTCGAATTTATGAAGGGTAACGCATAGCGCTAGTCGGGATAGATAAAATACTAGGTATGATATTTTTATTAATTTTTTTATTTTGAAAAGAAAGACAAACATTCCCGGGTTACGAATAACCCAACAATGTTTGAAAATCTCCTACTACCACCACAGAAAGCCCAAAATGTTGCTTGTGTTGTGATAGAGGACTTAGCCGGCCGAAGAATCGAACACGGGACGCCCGGGTGGGACCCAAACGCGATGCTCACTCAACCACCGACCAGTCATACATATTTAGGATGCTGTGTGGAGGGTTGTTTTAAAGAAAGAAAGGAGAGGAAGTTTTGGGAGGGAAAAAGATATAAGGGGTGGGTTGGAATCTGGGCCTCAACTTGTCCACGAGTGACGACGGACGTGTAAATCTATCTCTCCCACTGCGGTGCAAGGCGATGGGTGCAGAGAGCGACTGGAGAGGACTAGGTTAGGTCTCCCTCAACCATTCTCTCCCTACCACGTAATTTGGGGGCAAACGCATTCGCCACTAAGACCTAGGCAAACATCATCCTACAAACCCGGGCACCCCTGCTAAGTCATCAAACGAAGCGAACCACTTGGGGTGACCTACGGCAGAGGTGTTGGTTATCCAATAAATGGTTCCCCATTCCCGCCTCCCAAATTATAATCATTATTCGATTAAAGCAATGGAAGATACTCTCAGTATTGCCCTGGTGTAAGACCACCATTTAGAATTGAAAAGTTGCTTGAAATGGCTTTGACCGTGTTTGGTGACCAGATCTGAATAGCCAGGTACTTCCCACCTTCCTCTTCCCCATCTCCTTCCCCTCCCCACTACCTTCAGCCTCACAACGTACCCCAATTGGGGATGCCATAGTCTCACTGGCTCCAGACGGGAGCAGTTGGGACTCTTGTGCGGTATTCATATAAAAAAATGTAAAAAAGTAGTAGAACGACGACATTGCACTAAAATATTATAATGCACAACTTTTAAGCAATAAAAACAAAAATTCAGGACCTATTTCACTCCGATACCTGCTTTATTTCATTGAAAAATTCGAGATTACACCATCATAGCGAAACCAGTCTAGAAAAAAATATTAAAGTAGAAAGAAAAACTTTTGCCGAAATTTAGAGGAATGGAAACTTAGTGAACAGTAACTATTTTTTTTTATCTGTTTGTCAAATCGGGGGTTACATTTTATTTATATATAGTACATTCGACTTGTTTAGGAAAGTAGAAATTAATCTAAAAAAATAACACACAGGTAAATCACTACGGAAGTTAGTATTTTATATACTGGTATTATATAATTTCTAGTTGTTTTTAGTTACATTTCATTGCCTTAGTTCTTATTTGTCATTACTTTACTTTAAAATTAAAAATAAAGTATAAGCAATCATAGTTAATCACTATTTATAATTCAATTATTGCTCCACACTTTAACTACTGCTCAACTATCCTTTTCCTGTGTAATGAACGAGAACAAAATAAGTTTCAAATTCTCCAAAACAGGGCAATGAGAATAATACTTCGACGAAATAGATTCTCAAAAGTAAATAAAATGTTGAAGGAACTAAATTGGCTAACCGTGAAACAGATGTTGACCCTGCACACGATGATATTTATCCATAAAATAGTGAACAACATGTTACCAAAATACTTCTCAAACAAAATTATATACAACAAGGACATTCACAGACATAATACAAGGACTTGCAAGGAAATCAGACTACAAAAAAAGGACAAAACGAATACGCAGAACAGTTTACTATACAAAGGGATGAAGTTATACAACACTCTACCAGAAACTTTAAAGGCCGCACCAATTGGAAAGTTCAAAATTTATTGTAGGAGATACATAGAACAAGAAAAAATATAGTTTGAAATATGAAATGATATAATTAATTAGGAAATTGTAAACTTAAATGTACAATTTACTAAAATAAAACAAATAAATAAAATAAAGAATTATTTAAACTAATGAGGTCTCTACCTTTACGGAGTTTGCTTTATCTTAAGGGTCCACCATTCGAATTTCGACCGATTTCTTACAAATCTCCCTTAAACATTTGAAGTTTTTAAGCTCTTAAAAAATATAAGTTATATTTGAAGATAATATCTAGATACGTTCCATGCCGAAACGCAAATTATATGAAATTTCCTCGATAGAAAAAAATCGCAAAGTATGCTCCGAAAATTATTTAAAACAAGTTTATTTCTATTATTTTACAAGTAACATTTGTGAAAAAATTCACAATGTTTCTTTAAATGATACTGATACGTTCCATGAGATTTTTGCTCTATTTTAAACGAGTCATGTTTTATTAAGCTTTTTCGCAATTTTCGCTGCGATTTCGTCACTTAAAATATTAGCGCGCTCTGTCCAACATTCGTAATTACACATCTCTCCACCTTCTTCTTTTTCAGCCGAATAGCGCCACCTTAAACAGCTATCATAATGTTTCATTGAAATAATGAAAGAAAACCTTCTTCTCCTGTAAAATTTTCTAATGGTCTGTTGGACAAAAACGAACTAAAGCAACGATTTTAAACAAATGGGCTACATTTTTTAATGTCGTTAATACCGAGTCACAGAACAGATACAAATTTAGAAACTGCACGAGCAACCTTGAGATGAATTATTAATCGGTATGCCGACTTAAATTAAAATAATCTCAAAGAATAAAACGTGTCATAAGCCGAAATAACCGCCTACCGGGTGCCAGAAGTGCACTGGATGTTGACCACTTTTTTTCAGGTGTCAAAAATGCTTGTAGAATGCCAATTTTCTACATTTAATGCTGAGGAGGAATATAAACGCTAGAAGCATTTCGATTCTCATGCCTTCAACATTTAAAATAGAGCGTCCTATTTGCACGAGGCAAGTAAGCGAAAAAGTGGTTTTTATTTATTTCGTGCAAAATTTTATAAGAATGAAAAAAAGTTAGTACATAAAAAACCTCAAAAATAGTGTTTGCCGTAAAGGTGTATTTTTTAAAAATTGTTTCTTGTAAAGTAGTGAAAAAACTTTTTTTTTTAGAGGTTTACGCTTATATTTTTTGTTATGTAAATAATAATTTTATTGTAATTGCAATACTTAGAAAAGCCAGTAAAAGCTTCAATTTATCCGTAACATATTTTTTGATTTTCATAATGTAAACCGAATCGTCGTAAAGATTAATCTAAATCGTATTTCACGTATAGCTTCATCTTTACAAGACTGTGACCAAAGAAACTGGCAGATCAGAAAATAAGACTGATTCTTACCTACTACAATCAAATTAATTGTTGCGGTCTCTATGTGCTTTCAGGGATACTAAAATGTATTGCACCCGTTTGAACCGCGAATAGACCACCACAGAACACAGATGTCGTTGAAGTGTCCTTTTAAATACGAATGTTAATTATTCAAATGTTATTGCGGCAAGGTAAAACACAACTGCCAAATGATTGTAATTTTGAATCATTGTGAATTTTACTCTATCCGGATCAACTTATAACCTAATCGTTGTCTATTACAAAATATTATTAAATTGTGGGTGTGAATCTAACATCAAAGGACCGCCTTTGCAGCAGATGTTACTCTATAAGGTTGGTGTCTTTGATCAACATTTAGATCTGCTGAATGCCACTTTGTTGATATATTTTGTATCCGCGTGAAGTAAATTCATCAGTCAATTTTTAGGATATTCTGCCCAGCAAGTTAAGGGTATTTAGGATATTTTGGGTAGGAGAAGAGCACTAGGGGTGAGTAGCACTTGGAGGTCATTGTGTTCAGGAGTGACGAAGGTAAGCTTCCTTTCCTCCCACTGCGGTGTAAGGTGATGGGTCAGGAGAGTCCGGCTGGAGAGATCAAAAGGTTTCCCTCAACCAATCCCTCCCGATCCGGCCCACCACGCGGTAAGTGGACAAAAGCATCTTAGAACAATTCATCAAATATTTGAAGTTAATTTTCACGTTCTGTGTAGGTTCTATCCAAGCTCTCTTATTATATCATTACAGGCCAGTTACTTCATAAGACTAAAATGATCATAGAACTTGAACAGAACTTTCACAATATGTGAAAATTGATTCCAAACATTCGGTGAATTGCATTTTTTTAACAACCCATCCTGGGGTGCTAATTGCCATCACCGATATTCGTTTATAACAATTTCTCAAATACTTAATTTTTTTCAGTTTCAAAGTTTTTTCTAGGTTATGGAAAACTTCCTACTACCATCACTACAAGCTGAAAACGTTGCTTGTGACACGATGGAGAGCTCAGCTAGCAGAGGGTTGAACAGCGACCCCTGAATGGAAATCCGACACATCACACCCTTGACAATTAACCGGTCAAATGCGTTCAAAGTGAACATTTGTCCCTTGTTCAATGTTGATTTGTTCACTTGTGTAAGCGTTACAATAAATCTCCTGGTCGGTCTATCAAGCTAATCAATTTTTTGCTTCACGTTAATGGCTCAAGGAAGCCGAACTAACTTCACTACTTAACGACACCAGAGTGTTTCTGATGGCTACATAATTCCGTCGTATGTGTAGACTAAATAGTCTATCCAGCCCTGAGCCCGATTCATATGCTTGATTCAATAATAATGAAAATGTACATTTGTTTTAAGTAATGGACCATTAAGAGTAATCTTTAAAGTATTGTCGACTATTATACTTTGGTAGAGTAACAATGATTTAGACCTCGAGGTTAAAACATGTTGGGAAAATCAATTGTCATTAAATTTGTAGTTTTGTTAGGTTAATAAGTATAATAATAATAATAATAATTGAATGATTTGTAGAGCGCCGTTTTTGTGAAAAATCACCTAAAGGGCGCTGTACAGCATATTAAGAATTCCTAGGTTCTATCTAATTTAACTATTTACAAACAGATACAGAAACATACTTACCTGGCAGGCCACTTCCGAAAAACACACTTTAAGCCGCCGCTGTCTGAATTTCGAACGATTTCTTACATATCTCCCTTAAACATTTGAAGTTTTTAAGCTCTTAAAAAAATATGTGTTATTTTTTAAGATAGTACCTAGATATGTTCCACGCCGAAACGCAAATTATATGAAATTCCCTCGATTGAAAAAATTGCAAAGTATTCTCCGAAAATTATTAAAAACAAGTCTATTTCTATTATTTTACGAGTTATATTTGTGAAAAAATTCAAAATGTTTCTTTAAATGATTCTTAAGATACAACGAGATTTTTGCTCTATTTTAAACGAGTCATGTTTTATAAAGCATTTTTGCAGAACTCACTATTATATTTAGTAAGAATCGCGGGCATGCGCACATCAAATTCCTAAAGTTTCGGATGAATGGTTTAGCAACGCTTAGCATACATACATTTAGACATAAGCAAACATTTTTCATTTATATATGTATAGATAAAACTTAATTGAAATAGTACTTGACTTATTTGTAATAGTAATTGACGGCCTCCGTGGTCCTCGACTCACAATCCGAAGGTCGCGGGTTCGAACCCGGCGTGCTCAAATAAATTTTATTTGATTAATTTGTGTTATTTCACAGTTTATTCATTTAAAATAATATATAGTATATATACTTCCTCATCTTCGTCTTCCCTATCTCCTTCCCCTCCCCACTGCCTTCAGCCTCACAACATACCCCAATTGGGGATGCCATAGTCTCACTGGCTCCAGACGGGAGCAGTTGGGACTCTTGTGCGGTATTTCATATTAAAAAAAAAGTTTGAATATATTTTGATTATATCTTAAGGGTAATAATTTTTTTAGCAGTCATTCTGAAATTGTATTTATTTTTCATTCTGAAATTGTATTTTCTGTTTAAAAACATTTTAAGCCCAATTATGTTAAAGTAAGTCAATTATCCCTTATTAACACAAGAAATTATTTATTATTCCTAAATTATCCTAAATTTAAAATATTCCTAAATTTAAATTATCCCTTATTAACACAAGAAATTATTTATTATTCCTAAATTATCCTAAGTTTAAAATATTCCTAAATTTAAATTATCCCTTATTAACACAAGAAATTATTTATTATTCCTAAATTATCCTAAATTTAAAATATTCCTAAATTTAAATTATCCCTTATTAACACAAGAAATTATTTATTATTCCTAAATTATCCTAAATTTAAAATATTCCTAAATTTAAATTATCCCTTATTAACACAAGAAATTATTTATTATTCCTAAATTATCCTAAATTTAAAATATTCCTAAATTTAAATTATCCCTTATTAACACTAGAAATTATTTATTATTCCTAAATTATCCTAAATTTAAAATATTTCTAAATTTAAATTATCCCTTATTAACACAATAAATTATTTATTATTCCTAAATTATCCTAAATTTAAAATATTCCTTAATTTTAATTATCCCTTATTAACACAAGAAATTATTTATTATTCCTAAATTTAAAATATTCCTAAATTTAAATTATCCCTTATTAACACAAGAATTTATTTATTATTCCTAAATTATCCTAAATTTAAAATATTCCTAAATTTAAATTATCCCTTATTAACACAAGAAATTATTGATTATTCCTAAATTATCCTAAATTTAAAATATTCCTAAATTTAAATTATCCCTTATTAACACAAGAAATTATTTAGATTCTTTTTTTTTGTGAACTAACATAAGCGTGAATAATAATTCTCAATTGTAAATAACGTAAAAGCAGAAGAATATGCAATTCATTAAAAGAAATAATTGAAAAGTTTGAGTTTTTTTAGTATCGTTCAGTACGAATGAACAGTGCCACTCGCGCCGGACACTTCAACACTTTGAGTGGTTTTGATTGGAATGCAAATAATTCCTTCAGTTTAAATCAAGGATGGCGCAGCCGGCCTGATAGGAACGATCATAGTTTGTTTATTTTAATTTCAATTAAAACGTCCGCCACGGCACGCTCCGACTTCAACTAAGAATAAGTAATGTACCGCCATCCGGGGTGAAGATGTCCAAAAAATCATGTTTTAGAGATTACCCAATTAACAGTTTAAAAAAAAGTAACAAAATTTACATCGAACAGTATTATTCGGCTTGCGTCTGCATGGTTGAATTTCAGAACCCAGCTTCGAGTGCACGTCTGACGCCACACCATACGCGCCACGCCACAAATAACATCTGTGTACGTGGAATTTAAAACAAAGCCACCGTCGCAATTCGGTTTTGAAGACAAGAATTCGTCACAAGATGTCGCCTCTTCCGTTGGCAGATCATAGGGACGTGCTAGGTATAAGTTGTACGAATTTGTGAATCTGGAGGGTGTTGGTTTATTTATGATCTGAAGTAACTTTCCGGATATGGAAAGATTGACGGTAATGCTCAGTTGTATCAAGCGGCTGTGTTACATATGATGGCATTGCCCGTCCCGGTTACTTTGTCCCAGCGACTAGCCGTCGCTTGTTGACAATGGATACTAGAAACGGGCTAATTTTGGAACCAGTTCTTATTGGATTTATAAAATGGTCACCAACACTAACTGGGCGAAGCCGAACCAAAAGCCGTGGAGCGGATCTTTAACTGCTAGTCAATAACAATTAATGGCAACTTTTACCTTTCAAATTTAGTACCTTAAAATAGTCTCTCATTGTTTTTGAATGAAATGTCAAATGTGTGATTGACTTCACCCGCCATAGATTTCATTACCTTTAATTTTTGTTTGAAATTGGTTTTTTTAATAAAACTGAAAATTATCTAGTTAATTGTCAATAAGGTACCCTCAGAATCGCCCTAGCATTGACACGTTGTTTGAAATGACTTTAGCCGTGTTTGGTGACCAGATACGAATAGCCAGGTACTTACCCGCTTTCCTCTTCCTCTTCCCCTCCCCTAATTTTTGCCGCAAAACCTCCGGCGATTAGGGATGCCACAGTTTCACTGGTTCCAGAGAGTTGGGTCTCATTTGGGGTTTTATCATAAAATAAAATAAATCTCTTTCAAATATAAGTTATACCAAATCCTACAATTTATTTACTTTTTTTACGTTAGCTCCACACAGGAGGCCTTGAAAAAAATTTCCCTAAGGGCCTATGTCATCTTAGGGGATGCTGTGTGGAGAGTTTTTTAAGGAAAGGAAAGAGAGACAGTTCTGGGAAGGAAATAAGTATGAAGAGTGGGGAGAAATTTGGGGGTCAGTGTGTCCAGGGGTGACGGACGTATGAATCCATCCCTCTAACTGGGGCAAGGGATCGAGAGATTCTTTCTGGAGAGGATAAAAGACCTCCCTCAACCAGTCACTCTCGATCCTGCCCATCACGCATCGGCCGCCAAGACCTGGACAAACCTCACCCCATGAACCGTACACCCCTGCTAAGTCACCAAACATAGAGAACCACTTGGGGTGACCTATGGCAAAGGTTTTGGTTATCTAATAAATGGTTCCCGGGGCAGCGATACCCGTACCCGCCTCCCTTATTGAGAGACTTTTTGTTTGGGAGATTTAACAAAAATTTTTATGAATTTTGAATTAGTTTACACTAATGATGTAATACCAGAAGTCAGGATTTATTTCAGTGCAGAAATTCTGGGACTAACTACCACTGGACTGTATTCCTCTTTGCCCAGAAACTAATGGAGGGAAATAATTATACAAAGTCAGTGGAAATCTTCAATTTATCTTTAAACAAATATAAAATATTGTTTCTGAGGTAGTTTAATTATGTACAATAGATACTGTATATTTCTTACTATTCAATATGTAAAAGCCCCGAAAAAAGGGGTTAGTAAATAAATGAATAAATATTGTTATGTGTTATTTATCGTATGCTATTGTTTGCTATATTATAGATGTATGTTATAGATGATTAATTGGTTTGACATTATATTCATTTTACAATGTCAAAATTACCTTTTCGAAATTGCAACTTTTTTATGAAAGTAATCACTGATTCCTAAATATAAAAGTATAAATGATATGGATTTATCATCTGATTATTGAAAACATTATATTGAGTGTTTGATTTTTCTGCTACAGACATAAATGAAATCGAAGATTTGTGTGAAGTCGTTAAATTCAATATAGGTATTGCGTGAGTTTTGATCATTAAACTAATGTAATATTTCGTATTTCATCTAACTATAATATCAGAAGTTATTTCAACAACGATTGAATTAGCTCGTTGATACTAAAATGTGTGTTATAGACACGGTCTAACGATGGGGTACCAATTTTCAATAATAAAAATCATTCTAAATGTCAAAAAAATTCCTTCAAAATGTAAGCGACCAAATTGTATTGGTGGGTATTTGGGTAAGGTGTTCGTCACGGAGTTGGCTCGGCTGAAAAGAAAACCAAACATTTCTTTTGTTGTGGCTTTTCAAAAGATTTTCTTTCACAAATTCTGGGAAATGAATCGAAAAATTGCTAAGGATGAATTATATCGAATCTCTGGTGCCATATTCAAATAGTTGCGACCTAGTTGGATATACGCTTACCAATGAGAGGTTAGGTCTACAGATAATATATTTTACAACTAAAATGGCGAGCGTTATGCGACATGAAAGTGAACGATTTTTTTTGGTTTGTATGTTTTATTTTGTTCATTGTGGAAGTGGCGTGTTTACTTTTTGTTTTTTTTTTGTGTAAGATAAACCACACCAATCTCCAATCAGAGCAATTTGGAAATTTATTTATTTATTTAACGCCCAATGGGCTTCCACATGATTTGTAGTGTAATTTTAATTTGACAAATACTTTGAAACTTAGGAAATAATACAAATAAAACTACATTAGATAAAAGTCATACAACAAGTCATACAAACACATAAACAAAAACAGAAAAATACAGCTATTTTATAGGTTTACAAGACGTGTTTAGTAATAGTGTTGAAATTAATGTTTTAGATGATCCACAAAACTCGCAAAATTGATATTGAAAATGTCAACATCGCCCAAGTACTTATTTTCCATGGTGTGAAGTAGTATCGGCAAGTGGGCAATGTAGTTAAGCTTACGAGTGTTGCTGTAGAATATTGTATTTTGTCGTGTTGTTACTGTGGGTGTTCGTAAGTTAATGAGTTGCAAGAGTTCACAACAGTCGAATTTAGAGTTAAGTATTTTGAATAAAAATGTTAAGTTATATTCGCTCAATGTTATTAACGTGAATTTTGTAAATTGGGGACCAAACTACTGAGTTTTATTCGATTAGGCTTCTAACTAGAGATACATATATTAGTTTAATGGCTTGTAAGGAATTAAAGTTTTTAGTTGTTCGTAATACGAAGCCTAGTGTTTTCACACCTTTGTTCACAATTTGATGGATATGATTGGCGAAACTTAGTTTTTCATCCAAAATAAATTGTTTATAAGGCAATTTTACATATGGAAAGCAGAAGTAGAAGGGAAAGGTTGGCTAGTACCTGCTTAACACAATTTATTCACTACACTCCGCTAAAATTAGTTAAAGCACCTGTAGAATTTGTGTGCACGAAAACTCTGGATGTATAAAAATGAATGATTGTTTGTTCAAAAGATGACTTAGTTTATTGTAAGATATTAATACAAACGCGGTTCTATATCAGAGGAATGAAACACGGATTTCGATGTATGAACTAGGATTTTGCGAACTATTCGAAGCCGGTGGTTGCTACGGAATGGTTTCTCAAATTTCCGCTTGACAGCCGTGCGCGTTTTTATCCAGTGCGCAGTGTCAGGCGCAGGCGTTGCCATAGCATAAATGCTTACAGCATTGAAAATTCATAACACTCCCTTGTATACATCATTATTGCAGACTGAATGTATTAACAGTGACATAGCATCAGTCAAAAAAATACTCTTTGATATTAACAAGTCAACAACCAACCTAGAAATAAAAATCTATAGACATAATTACTAGTCGAATTATAAATATTTTAAATAGATACCTATGTTAGGTACCAAATTTGATTGATTGTTCTTGAATACACAAAAATGAATATTTGTAATATATGAAAAACGAGAATTTGAATTTGAATAAAAAAATTGTAATAGGTGGCATGCGAGATGTTGAAAACTGAATGTACTGGGAACGAATAAATGGAAAGCGAGAGGGGGGGTTGGCGGGACCAGGGAGCCGGAGAGGAGAGAGGGATGGCGGAGAAGGTTGAAGCGGAACGCTAGAGGGGAAAGGGACACCGGATGGGAACGTCGTACGGGAAAGGACGTACAGGGAGAAACAATTTATTTCTTTGAATATGGCACTACAACACATGCTAGTGTTTGATAAAAGTACATTAAATTATTATTAAAACATCGATATCAAATTTGATTGAGTTTGACCGACAACGAGGCCTAGGACCCTGAGGTCACAGTATCATCAGATTACCGTTCCACTACGAACGTTATTGGAGCATAAATAAGGTGAAGAAATGATTGGTATCAGAACAGTTTCAACAAATCTCTCGCTGGTATTTGTATGAACGCGCGCTCGAGGTGTTCCCAGTTCCCACGTCATAGAAGATTCTCGCTCCCTCAACTTCGCCCAGCGCGGCCAGCTTTATTGGATTCTAAAAGCCAATCATTACATTGTGAAATGCTGTGCCTTAGTGAAGTATGCAAACTGTAGGCATTCTGTAAACTATACTCCAAAGGAGATCAAGGTCAGATATTTCGGTAGCATTCGATATCCTAACTTATATATATACCAACACATGTGTTCGGCGAAGATGTTCCGGGAACGAGTTTTTAAAAGAACATTGACATTGGAATTTACACAAACGAAGACAGAGTTTGCACGCCATTTTTATATTGACAGGTCAGATATAATGCTAATTACCCTTTCCTAGATAAGGTCACTGTTCCAAATTGTTCTTCCAATTTTTCCTCTAGTTTTCATAAGGACCTAGGTCATATTTAAGGGTGCTGCGTAAATGGTCTTCTAAAATAATGAGGAAGGTAGCACAAAAACCTGAAAATCATTCCACAACCGAGCTGATGAGTACAATAACGAATCCTGTATAGGGATTGCAATCTCGCAAAACGGGATCCCGTATTCAAAGCGCGGATCCGCGGATTCGCGGATCCCGCAAATCAAAAATTTGAAGAAAGAAATAACGTTCTTTGAGTCCGATGGTATCAAAGGAGATTACCCTACGCTCGCCTCTGAATATATCCTGACGGTTCAGCCTACTAGCGTAGAAGCCGAGAGAGCGTTTTCAGCATCAGGATATATTTGCAGTTCACTCAGAAGCAAGCTCGGAGATGATGCAATAAATTACATTTGCTTCTTAAGAACGTATTTTCAAAAGTTATCGCCATATGTTGATATCATAGTAATAGCATCTAACAGAAAGTTGCGATTTGATTATTAGTCATTATATGAATAAGAATGAATTAAAAATATAAAACTGTTGTTAGGAGTAAGAGTAAAATTATACAAAACTATTAAACTATGCCAAACATTTAAAGATGAATCTAAGAAAACAGATTACTAATTACTTAAACTAAATTAATAGAAAAGAAATAATTTCTGTTGCTTAATCTAAGAAATGTTTAATAAAAGTTGATTTATACACAAAAATCTGTAGTTTCAATTTGATTTTATAACATAATTTCAAAGATGCGGGATCCCGCGAGATCCCGCGCGGGATTAAGTAATCCCGCATATCAATTCCGCGGGATTGAATGAGCTGCGGTATTGCAATCCCTAATCCTGTACAATTCTCAAGTCCGCCCAACAACATTGTATTTGAGAGCCAACTCTGGGCTGGAGCCCCACTATACTTGATTAATCTATTAGATTCTTTGCAAGGGAGGGCGGTCCGTCTGATCGACAATCCGTTGTCCGATTGCCATCTGTAATGCGCACACGCAATTTAAGCATGCTGAGTCTGTTCCAGTTATTTTAATGGAGCATGCTCTACGGAGCTGATCTACGGTGCACCGGTGCACATGCATGAAACTCGATGGATACGAGCAATACACCCTTTTACAATTGATGTTGGCTTCTTGAGAACTGGTCATTATTTCGAATCGTTTTTGTATAAGTCGGCTCGTATGTGGAACGAGCTACCAGCATCGAAATTTACGCCTTTATTTAATCCGGGCCTCTTCAAATCTGCATTGATAAATCCCTTCCTATAGCTCCTACCTTAACCCGCCACAACGCTGCCCAACCGGGTGGCGGCATAGTTCCCCTGTTTTTACACTGTACAGACTGAGGCGCTCTCGAGAGGTGTCACATAAAAACACCCCGTTCTCTTGCGAGAACTAGAACAAATGAAAATGTCAATTAATTTTTGTTTTAAGACAACCTGTACGTTAAGATGGAGAAATACAAAACAAACTTATTTAATTTTATGCCTAATTTTTTATTATTTTTGATTTGCTCTGTAAAATATTAGTATTTTATAGTTTATGTAATATGGCAGACTGGGATTGCACTATCCTCCCAGTCCTGCTGGAATAAAAACTTCTATAAATAAATAAAAAATACGATTACATAAAATACTGATCACAAAATTGAATGTCCTGAATTGCGTCAATTAATCAATATCAATATTCCTAAAAGATTTTGCCGATTTACTACCCTTTTACTTTAACAAGACATTGAATTAACCAAAATTCCACGATTCCGTCTCGGAAATAAATATTCTGATCTGGGAAATATATTTCATCTTAAAAATAACCAGTTTTGACATTGTTTATTCCAATTCTTTTACGAGTTCATATCTAGACAAATATATATACTTATTTTGATAATATTGAATATCTATTTATGTGGGACTAATTATTTTTACCAACGTAATTTATTTTATTATATGCTCTCGTTGTTACATTTTTTCATTGTATTATATTTTCTTTATTATTTTAGTTTTAAAGTACGTAATTAACAAAACTGTGACACTCAACTTATAAGCTAGAATGTAAAAGCCCGGTAGAGCGTAAAATAAATAAGTAAATTATTTTACTGATTTATTATAAACAATAATAAAAATAATTTTAAAAAAGTCATATGATTACCCCACCATTAAACTATTTCAAGATTTTAAAGTACCTTCACTTCACATTATTTATAAAAAAATTACAATTTTACAAATACACAAAGATTGCTTCAATAATGAGAACCTTATTCATTTTTCAAACAGCATTAGAACAAATATACTTGGCATACGGATATCCTTTTTCTTTCTTTATTTTTCTCCTTTCTTTTTTGTTACCTCCTCAACTTCATCTCTATTATATTCATATATGTATATTTTTATATATGTATGTGTACACAAATGCAAATGTTTTTATATATGTACACATGGCGATAACATTTTGTATATATGTAGGTATGTGTGTATATCTACGTGTGTGTATGTGTATACTTACATATATGACCTTTTTTTCTTATTTCACTGTTTAATTCCTATCTTTTGTTTTACACATAAAAAAAATTACAATTTTTTTCTTTGTTAAATTGTGCTTTACATTCGTTTTCTCCGCCTTTTTTACTCGAGCTCTACTCTAAAAAAGGTGTAATACTTATTAATTAATGTATTTTTAAAAGAAAAACTTTATTTAATTTATAAAAACATGTAACCTCTGTACCATTATATTCAATTCAATAATTATCTAATGCGTAAAGAGAAATCGTATTTTTTCTAGTTAAAATAAAATCAAGCTTTAAAGTTTCCGTCATCCCTCGCAACCTTGTCCATGCATACTGCCTTTATTTAGGCACGGATAACTTATCGAATTTAGGTTTCTGGGAAAATATACAAGCCATCAACAATTTTGGCGTGCAACTAACAGCTAATAGCAAAGATATTGAAATACAGCGATGATGTAGATGTGTCTGACCGCCATGCCGCGCCGCACGGTGGTTCCCTTAGAACAATCTAGCTAGACAAAAAGTTTTCAACGATGTTTTTATTTATGTACAAAATTATGCTCACAACATAGAAAACAGTCCATAGTATTAATATGTTCTTACCGATAAAAAAATTAAAACCATACGTACTGTACGTGGCAACGTTTTAAACACGATACTATGGATGTGTTTGTCGCCCGCCCTGCGGTCAGTCTCTTTCCTGTGTGTACTCTGTTCGGTCGTTAGTGGTGTTATTTGAAATCGGAGAGAAATTACGCAAAGGTAGACATTAAAGTCAATGGTATATTCTTTCTAATTTATTTAAGTATTTAATCATTAGTCTTTTATTATTAATTAAAAAATCGTGAAACCAGTATCATTTGTCAAAGTTTGATTAGACTTTCAAAACCTTGTACCAATTTTTACCTATAAATGAAACAATTTTCATATAAAACCATTCTTTATCTATATTGTCTTATAGAATTTGTCTGCTCTTACGTGCTCTTTTGACTTTTACAGAGCCTGTACCCACGATCTACTATTTGGATATTTTATTTATTTTTATTGATTACTTTTATTTTAGAAATTGTACATTTAAGTTTACAATTTCCTAATTAATTATATCATTTCATATTTCAAACTATATATTTTTCTCGTTTTATGTATCTCCTACAATACGTTTTGAACTTTTCAATTGGTGCGGCCTTTAAAAATTCTGGTAGAGTGTTGTATAACTTCATCCCTTTGTATAGTAAACTATTCTGCGTATTCGTTTTGTCCTTTTTTTGTATACTGATTTCCTTGCAAGTCCTTGTGTTATGTCCGTGAATGTCCTTGTTGCATATAATTTTGTTTAAGAAGTATTTTGGTAACATGTTGTTCACTATTTTATGAATAAATATCATCGTGTGCAGGGTCAACATCTGTTTCACGGTTAGCCAATTTAGGTCCTTCAACATTTTATTTACTTTTGAGAATCTATTTCGCCGAAGTATTATTCTCATTGCCCTGTTGGAGGTGTAAGAAGAAAAAAAGGAACGTCAAATGGAATGTTTATGAACATATAAACATTTTACAAAGAGAAATAATTTCTCATCGAAGCACATCGCTTCGTTTTTATTAATCATTCATAAAAAAATGATTTAAATCGAAAGAAGTAGTTTAGAACTCAGGTCAATTATGAAACGTTATTAGTTCTTGCATTATTCCAACAGGATTAATGTCAGAAGAAACTCCGAAATCTCGAAACAAAGATTCTTAAAAAATCAGTGGATTTCATACATCGAAAAACATCGTTTTTCAACGAAATGAAGATTTGTTTCAAACACTACTTATAAGTTCGGATCTTGTAATATCTGAAATTGACACAATATAAGGAAAACATCCCAATGTCTTACCCAATGATGTCTTAAAATCATTGTCGATCTCAGAGGTACCGGCGATGAAACTGTAGAAGTCTATAGACAGTGCCACTACAGGAATATTATCATTTAACAATAGTGACAATAGTGACTCTGCCGGTAGTTCGTCAACACATGCCAATTGGTTTTATTCCTTAATTTTGTTATAAATAACATTTTTTAACGAATAACCTAGAATAAGCACACTTTTATTGAATTTTTTGAACCATTTAACTATACGCGTTGTTTTAGTATTTAATTTTGATTTGAAAGTTCTGTAACACTGGTTAAAATAAATGTATATATTTTTTAAATATTTTTTTTATTGTACTGTGACCCTTTTTCAACATATGCCATGGAAAAATATTTTTGTCTAGCTAGATTAGGTTTTGGGATCTTTGTGCGCCGTGGAGCGCCGTATAACAGCAGTCAGAAAGGTCTATTCCTGTCGGTCGTTAAATCAAATTAATTTTATAATTTATGTAGAGCACATCAATCACTAAGTGGCCGCAGGGAGGGCTTTTACTTCATCATTGACACATTTCAACCTAACAGAAAAAATCTGAGAAGTAAACAAAGAAAAATGAGAGAATTAAAATTCCATGACGATATATCTCTAGTGAGCAAATTCCACTTATGGATGTGAAAATTATTGCGTTAGAAATTATTTTTAGTAAAACAGATTTCACAAGACACTTAGCCTTTTCACAGATGGATCACTTATTATTATTGGGAATGTTCGGCTAGTTTTCATTAATCAACAATAATTTTAAAATAATCGGTGAACTCGAAATTTGTTATATAATATGTTCATTACTTTGTGAATTTTAACTAGGTAAACTAATAGAAACATTTCAAAACTGCATTGCACAACAGATATTTTTTTTGTCAATTTGTCAATTTTTATTGCTAGCTGAAGTGTTTACGCTTCTGTGTTTCCTCCCTCCTAAAATATGGGTCTTTTCAAAAACATGTTCACTTCTTCCTGTACTTAAAAAGACCCACTACACAGCATCCCCAAAGATGACGTAAGCCCTAAGGGAAATTACTTTCCTCGAGGCCTCCTGTTTGGAATGATTGCAAAAAGTCACCGGCGTTGACCGGGCTCTACACACAGAATTTAATCAAATTTCATCAAATATCAAGGGATCTACTTTAAGGGATGGGATCATCGACCAAGTATTGATCGAAGGATGGGATGATTTTTAGATTTTTTTTTATATGTACAGTGACCTATCTCTTGTTTTGAAGATCAAGTGATAGGTATTTTTTTACCAAAATTTTCAAGCAAAATTTCATTTATCTCGAAATAAAAGTGTAGATTTGTATCTAAGCCTTTATTTCTTTATTTAACGCCGTTGTCATAGACTTCTTCTTTAATTAAATGTAAGGGGATAGTGAATGATTAACATTTATTTTTTTAATTCACTATTTTTTTTTTACATTAACTCCACATAGGAGGCCCCGAGGAAAACAATTTCCCTCAGGGCCTACGTCATCTGAGATGCTGTTTGGAGGATCTTTTTGAGGAGAGGAAGGAATGAATATTGGTCTTGAAGAGACCCATGTTGTAGGAAGGAGGAAACACTGGGGCCGGAAAATCGTTCCACAGCCGAGCGATTGAACACAAGAATGAGTCGAAGAAGTGACCCATTCTCATGTGAGAAATGTCAACCGTGTTGGGCACGCGTTTGGCATATTTCCCGACTATGCACTAGTGCCGTAGGGATCAATGACGCTAGTTCCTCGAAGCATCTTCCACTGAAATACCGGTAGAAAATACGATAGCATTCCCACCCGATGCCTGTGCTCTAAAGATTGCAATCCGTTTGTTAAGATGGGAGAATCTATCAAACGGACCGCCCGTTTCTACACAGAGTCGAGGGTATTTTTCAGGTATTTTGGAGCGTGGGGCGCACTTGTGATTTGTATAGGGTTAGCAGTTGTGTATTATTAAAGTATCTGCGGGCCCTGTACGGAACGCTCAGTTTTTAAGAGGCTAATTTTATCCAAATGCTTAATAAATTCAAACCAGGAACTAAATCAAAAGAAACACTCGAACGAAAAGCTCCGGTGGGCGAAATGAATCAACTTGGAATTGGTCAGAGCAACAATTTATTATTTTCAAGGAGCTAACATGTGTAACCAATATTCTTCATGATAATATAATATTACGTTTTATATTATAAGCAACTTTGAAAAAATACTCTTTCTAGATACTTCCTCAACCCCACAAAATTCTCAAAAATGTTAACTGCCTCCCCACTGGCTTCCTGCAGTTGGGACTTTTATTAATTTGGCCGGTATTCAGATATAAAAGGCCAACCAATATGTAAACCATTTCATAACTTTAAGCGAACCCTTCTCAAAAGTGAATAAACAATATTCAAGCGGCAATTTTCCCGAGTGGGCAAGAAGTGTGTAGAACTGGAAGTTCGTAATTATTTAACAAATAAGTTTTTGATTGATGATGTAGGTCCAATACTAAATGTTTCCATAGTTTACCATAATTACAGAATTCAATCAGCAGTATTACATTACGAGCTGCGGGAAGGAGCAGATCTCATTTTTTTTCAAATAATAACACTGTTAAAACTTAAATGAAACCTACAATTAGTGACATCTATGGTCTCCTTGTCATACTTAATTAATGTAATTACCCATTGAAAACTCAATTCCAACTCTGCCGTCAGAGGTCTCCTAGTAACAATATTTTACTGCTATGCCGACAAATAATTGGCTATCAGGGTGGGGATCTCTGATTTTTATAATAAAAAGGCTGTTTTTAGTTATAATCTCTCTCTTATTATTGCTGCTTTTGTATAAAGATTTTGTTAAAAAGACTTGTTAAAAAACTTGTTAAAAGACTTGTTAAAAGACTTGAAAGTTGGGGGTCGGGCAGTATCTTAAAAATTCGAATTGTTACTGGAGTGTTGTTTTGATTCAATCTAAATTACCTAAAAGTTATTGTGAAAAATAAATGACTCGACTAAAAAACCGAAGTGTTTGAAATTTACAGAAGGATCCATTATAAAAATACCTGACTAGGAAACAAACCTAACAAGACTCGTATTTAAAAATGTTTTTTTAGAAGAAATATTTTTCGTACATCGTTCGTTATAGCATTTCATTCCGGACTCATTTGGTAACATGGCTCGACTTGAGGTTAACAGATGGACAAGGTGAGTAGAAGAGCATAGTGGAACAAATCTCAACTAAGAGCAGGCTGATCCGTTGTGAAATCTGTTTAAGCTGCCCCCCACGCTCTACGGTGTACTTAAAAAAATGCAATGAAAATTGCAACAACAAAATCTAATTGTATTATACAGATTTGCATTTATTATAACAAAAGGCACCTTTACCCAAATATTCACTTAATTATTTACATTCGATGTGGATAAATACCCGACATCGACACAAAAGAAAATCGTTTTCCTCCAAGACTATCAATATTCTTAAAATGATCGCTTTATACTACCAAAGTACAAAATATTTGTCTAAAAATGCAGAGTCATTCTGAATGATGGTTTTGAAGGATGACTTATCGTTGTTCGTGAATACCAAAGTCAAATTATATTTGACATATTGACAGCTCTGTAATGCGATGAGGGTGTCCCTGGTGCTGGTACCGGTATTGCCTTGTTACGGTGGTGTGGGTAGTGGGTAGCTATCGTTTTAAATTGTGTCAAAGGGTTTTAATACATACTGTCATTTCTTTCATTATTATTGAATATCTTTAACGAGGGTAACATGTTGTTCAGCCAATATTATTCAAATAAGCGTATTCAATATTAATCATTCTGGTATTTTGCCTTTGTGCAAGTTTTTTGTCTTTTTTAAACTTTTTGTTATTTTCGCGTCGCAATTAAAAAGCTCTATAAATGAAATATTTCTGAATGTAGCCGAAAACCAAAAACTGTTTTTGAAAGATTATAAAATAAGCTTTCAAGATGCATTATTTTAAATAAATATTAATTAATATTTGTGAATATTAAAATTTAGAATGCAAACATAAATAATTGTAAAAATGACTCACGTGACGCTGTTATGTAAAAACGGTACTAAAATCATGGATTGTGTAGAAAAAAACACTAGTTATTCTATCGTATAAATGTATAATAAACAATTTTGTCATCTCACTTTTATACTATTTTAAAGAAAAATATTTAATAAAAAATTAACAATGTCTAACGGCGCTTAGGCGATTTGACGGGTCAAAACTTTTTCTACAAAATAAGTCTTTTTTATGTATTTCTACAGCAACTTTGAATAGAGATGTAAAGCTTGTTTTCATATGAATCTTTTATTTTTTGTTTTAGGGTTGTCACTAGAACACTAACGGAGTTATAACGATTTATGTGGGAACACACGCGTTAGTGTGAAAACACGCTTATTGTACGAATTCTTGACTGCTATTGATATATTGTCGTGTAAACACGCTTAGGGGTTGGAGTGGTTAAAACATTATACCTACGTAAGAAACATATCATTACAAATATTTAGTTATGTTGTGTTGATGACTCGGTTTACAATAAGTGTTGATGTACTGTTGATCTAAATAGTTAATGTACTTGAAGGCGTATTTAGTCTAAGGCAAGAAAATAATAAGCTGATAGTAACTAAAGTCGATTGATCTGGTTCAGAAGACAAAAATACCTACCCATTTACCCATAAACGACAAATCATTACCGTTTTTTTATTTATTCTTAATATATTTAAATTGCAAAGGTAAAGTACATTGTCCTCCACGCTAGGAGTTCACTTCCGTTGAAGAGGCCATTTTTCAATTGTAAATTGTAAATTGTTTATGGTAAAACTGTATAGTAAGGATAAAAGATATTTTTCACAAAACGGTATCCTGAATTACTATAACAGTAAAATTAAAATAAAAAATAAAAAAAGTTGATCGAACTCACGGGTTTGTTCCTCGGATGTATGAGTAAACGTTCTGTGGTCTGTATTCTGTACCATCAAGCATCAGCATCAGGCACGTATTATAGAGATAAGTGAACTATTAGCTGGACGTTTTACTTTATAATATTATTACCTACTAGTTTGCATCACAAACTAGAACCGTCTACTTAATTACATATTATTCCGTAACTAAGTATCCGAGGAGAATTGAGTCCTGCAAAAGATAATCACTGTCGTCCTTTATAACACATAATTGCATAGGAATCTATTTCGATTATAATCTTTATTAGGCACAGGGTAGAAGTCATGGTATTTTATGGAAAACAAGGAATTTCTCAAATATGATGTTAAAAACGATTTAGCAATGGCCTAGCAGTTTGGAAATTTTCCATGTTCTCTGTTTGCTTGTAGATTAATAATATAATTATACATAAAGCTATATTAAATGCTATTAATGAACGCTATCATACTTGTTCTTCCACGGTGCGAACGCTTTAATTATTAAGGAAAATAATATTGTCAGTGCACGGCTGAAAAGTTCTTAGAAGTTTAAAGGATGTGAAAAAAATTTTAAATGGACATTTTGAAAAAAGTGCTTTTAAACTAGTTTTACAAAAAATCATTTTTCATTCGCCCCTGTAGTCATGCTAGATGCATTCAAGACTACTTATTATAAGAACCTTCCTTTAAGAGCATCACAATGATTACCATCTGATCTTCATAGCGGCTGAAAGCTGCCTCTACTTATAACTCTAACTCTGCATCCATCCTCGAGACCGCGGTGCAACTTCATCTCCGTGTAATCCTTTTACGAGAGATGAGTGTTTACTTGGAAGCTTAGGAAGATCCCCAGAAGAATGTCTTTATCGTGCATTCTCTGCAAACTACCCAACAATCAACCAGGACTTTGTTAAATTATGTAGATTCTTGGACTAAACCATGATCAAAAAGATATCTTTCGTAATATCTAATTGAACTGTTGGAGAAGCGATCATGGCGCCGCCCGTAAAGAAGACAAACTTGCATTATTAGTCTCCGAATATATCTATTATTTCATGATAAGAGCAATGATGTAAGAACTAAGAGAGACTTTTTTAAATGGCCTTATTAACAATAACATTTTGTGGTAGGACACGTTTTTTTTGAAGATCTAAATGTTACGAAGGTGCAACAAGATTATATTAACTGGTAAATTAAGATGAAGCCACGCGTAACAATGCAAAATCATACAAAATCATGTATTTTTGTTTTAAAAATTTGATCGCTTTGAAGTATTATAGATACTTCAATTAAATACTGCGTATAGAACATATCTTGGCCCTTTTAATAAGTCTAGAAAAAAAAAGTATTAGGTCTATAAAAAAAACTTTCAAGTAGAAACTCTCCTACTTATAAACACCTTTTCGGATATGGTTTTATTGTTTATTGTAGAAAATTTAGTTTCTTTTCTGATAATCGCCAAACAAATGATATTTACGCCCAATAGTCACAAAATAAAATATAATGTGCATTTTCACGTTGTTATATCACAATACAGCCGGCAGTCGACGAATTTGGATTTTCAAAGTGAACCTTATGTCGACCACCCAAGGACTACTAGCTTGCCACACCCATTTCCTTTCAGTACTGCCCCGGCCGGAGCGGGGAATGGACGCGTGGCTCCACGTCGCTTGGTTCTGTGAAATCAATTTTAAATTACCTTGTTATTACAATAAACAATGTGTAAAAAAAGAGTTAATGTTTTTTACAGGCCTTTACGAAATCAACCCGTAAAAAAAAATTTCAAATACCTTTTCCAACCTTTCCAAAAGTTTTTTCTCAAGTATTTTTAAACTCCTCCCACAAATGGACGTGAATTCCGATTTTGATTTTTCCCTGGACTATTGGATCACCTTAATCAAGAGTGGCACCGCTTTCATATGTAAATGAAAGGTGAAACTTAAGTAATAAAGTTGCACAGATCGTTCACAAATTAGCAGCGATCTGTGCGAACTATTTAGCATCAGAAAACTATGCGAGGTTAACGATCAATTTTAAAGCTGAATGCAAGAACTTTATTGAGGGAGAAATGAAAAATTTAGATGAATCTTACCTGAAACGAATTAGAATAGGCAAAGAAGAACACGTGTTGGTGGAAAAGTTATGGTAACAAAACAACCCTGTCGAAAATACGAAGGCGTAAACACCTCTAATATTTCCATCATCATAACATTTCACGGTCATGATAATCTGTGAATAAATCATGTAAATCCGTGCTTTCTCTGTATGAGGGTCTGAAGGGTTTTAACAGATCCCTGTGGTACCCCGCAGCGAGCCTTTGTACCGAATCGGGCCTCGACGCGCGCCGGATTATAATTACGCTAGCGAGGAGATGCCACCGTTGATACCCGGAGAAATGTGACTTTGAAATTATTCTTGATCTCTTGATTGTTGATTGCCGGAACCACGTACTTGTGAATACTGCATACCTGCTCCAGCTTCCAGCACGGGGCTTTCATACTCAGTAAGTAGTCAAGATCGTTTTACATCAGATATGCCATTTGATACTTTTACATGTAAGTAGGTTTTCTTAACCAGAAAATCAGGATCATTTTTTTAGTCAGGAAAATTATTTGTAGATTGCCTTTAAGATAATTTTTCGCGGGACAATTTATGAAATATAGATTCAGCTATGGTTTATAAAGTATAAACATAATTTCAGTAATTTATTCATTTATTTATTTATGGACAAATAGTCTATTAATTACATAACAATAACACGAATAAAAAAAAGAAAAGTACATATAAATGAAGAGCATTGACGAATTATAATATAAAGAACATATAGAAGACTACAAGTCAAAGAAAGCTTGAAGATAGATTTAAAAGACTTTAAAAATTACACATTTCGTATCGACTGCCGAAAGTCTTTTAGGCTAACACCAAAAAATTCAATGCCTTGACTTGCGTTAACAAGTCTCGACATTCTGGATAAAGGAGAATGATATCCATAATTAGTAGAATGTTGATTGAGGAACAGCAATTCATTATTTCGGAGTCTACGGGAAGGGATGTTAAACTGGATGAGTTGTAACAAAGCAGGTGTGTCAGTAATACTGTAGATAATTTTGAATATGCAAATTAGATCACTAATACTCAGAAGTGCCCTTCATTTATCGGGAGAGTAACAAAATTATTCTCCTGATGATTTTTTTTATACGAATACCGCACAAGAGTCCCAACTGCTCCCGTCTGGAGCCAGTGAGACTATGGCATCCCCAATTGGGGTATGCTGTGAGACTGAAGATATTTTACTATACTTTTCAGATCTGGTCACCAAACGCGGCTAAAGCCATTTCAAGCAACGATTCAATTCTGAATGGTGGTCTTACACCAAGGCGATACTGAGAGTATCTACCACTCTGGAACGTGCCGCAAATATACTATATATTATTTTAAATGAATAAATTGTGAAATAACACAAATAAAACTTATTTGACATGCCGGATTTGATCCCGGGACCTTCAGAATGCGAGTCAAGAGCCTTACCGCTGGACTACGCCAGCCGTCAATGAAGTACACTACTGTAAACGGTAGAGATGTATTAAAATAACGCGATAAAAAGCTAAATGAATACTTAATAACGTAATTTTGGCAAGCACAAATTTTGCTTTTTACGAATACATTGAATTTTTTTGACTGGAGATTTAAGACTCTTTAGGACTCTTTCAAAAGCTTATTGATCTAAATAGCAGTGAATTTTGTAGGTCATAATTGTTCACAAAATGCATTATTTTATTAAGTAAACAAGGATTACATTTACTGATAAATATTGTACATAAAATAAATAAAAAAAACTTTGTCACGTACATATTTTGATTACTGTGGACAGCCTTACCTATTTCGTCGATGTCGTAGAGAAAATATTAAAACAATTAAAAATAATTACGTAGTCTGTCCTTCAAAATCATAAAATATCAGAAACCATTTAAATGCACGACCTGACAAGTTCGATAGTTCGTTACATGAAAACACGGAATAGTTTCTCGATAAAATTTGGATGTTCTTTAAAATAATATAATCGTGTGATCTAGGCTTTAGTCTTTTCATTTCCAGTGATAAAATCCGTCATCTTTTCAAGTTAAACAAACAATTAACCATTCCCAGTAGACATATGAAAATGATCCAGGTAGATAATAACTAATAATTACAAATGATTTGACACAAAGTAAACAGTAAACCAGTGCAATTATTGTAATGATAGATTCGCGTTTATATGAATTGTAACCGAGCACTGCTACAAGTTAACCCTTTACGTAAACAGTATTCTCCTGATAATGATAAATAAAATTGCACCCTAAAATAAAAATTCATTATAGCTTCCATGTGGTCAAGTCTGCACCGTGAGCTTTTATGTTTGATACCGTAGAAGAGTCCCAACTGTTCGCAGCTATTGAGATTTTTGCAGCATCTATTATTTCGGTAATATTGCGAGACTGATCGGAAGGGTTAATGAGAAAGGTAAAGGTTGGATTTTTTTGTTTTCTACATTTCAAAATTTTTTTTTTAATATTTAATTAAAATTAAATTTGTTAGTTTTATTATCAAGTTCTGCAAGTATTTTAGTTACAGCCGTTTCGGTTTACAAGACTATTTTCAAACTGTGGCTAAATCCACTGTTAGGCGACTTATTTATTATATTCTTGAATGAGTCAAAGCAATAACGTCATTATAAAACAATTAAGAAAACCTTAACACTTAGTTGGGAAAACAGATTCCGAAATTCCGAACCCTACATAATACACTCTCAATTAGTGTATCAGAAAATTGGTTTAACCGGTAATAAATCAATGTAGACACCTTCGTTAATTAACATTTAAAATCTAATAAATAAGTCGTCTAATAGTGGATTTAGCCACAGTTTGAAAATGGTTTTGTAAACCGAAACAGCTGTAACTAAAATACTTGCAGAACTTGATTATAAAACTATCAAATTTAATTTTAGTTAGATGTTTAAAAAAATTAAATGGAGTTCTACGAATTAAACACAAAAACAATTTTTTTAAAAGAATTAAAACACTTTGTATTTAAACCACGAATTTATTATTTTGTATATCTACCGGTTTCGCTTCGACCAAGCTTCATCAGGATATAATATAATAATAACTAACTTAAATAATAAATTCGTGGTTTAAATACAAAGTGTTTTAATTCTTTTAAATATAATGTCTAACCACAAAGTAATTGCTTCTTACGAAAAAACAAAAACAATTAATATCTAAATTTTACATTTAATATAATATATACAATATTGTGAAAATAAAAAGAACAATGGGAACCTACTAAGGCGCACCCTGTGCATGGGTAATTTTAAGATGGGTGGGAGGAGATTTTCAAACATTGTTGGATAACTCGGGAATGTTAACTTTGTCTTTCTTCTAAAAAAAAAAACATTTTTAATACGTCTATTTTTGATACATTTTTCAAATATTTTTGGGAGGTTTGAAACGAAGGAGATAGGTCTATAATTGTCTAATACGTGCGTTTCACCCGATTTGTATTGATTTGATTATTTCCAGTCTTTCAGATCTGGTTATGCATAAGGATATTTAAGAATACAGTTTATTTACTCGGTGTTCTGTTGAAACAAGGGGAAAAAGTACATAAAAATATGGTTATTATAATTACTCGTCCTGGCAGGATTCGAACCGCCATCTCTTCTGGTTCCAGGGTCCAAAGAATTTACCATTCTGTCACCTACGTCGCTCTTAAAGGTAGTAGACTAATGCTAATATAATCCAATAAAAGGAAATCTAACAATAATGATAGGAAATATCAAAGAATAAGAACCTACATTTTATAGGTAGTGAAATGTACATGAATTAAATGTGAAGAAATTTGAACAATTTATTTTGTTTACTTTATAATAAGGAACTCCAGTGAAAAATATTATGGCTTTAAAAAAATATGTTCATATAGACCAATGTACGCTGATTCTGAATATATAAGTTTTATTACATAATATTTAAAGTAGAGTTTTTAAAAATATATTAAAAAGTCCATTTTAAAACGTGTCATTAAAACACCCTGTCAAGTTGGTATTGCTGGATTTTGGCGGCGTGACGTCATCGCGCCGCGTCACCTGGATCAAAGTTGTATAGAAATCAATAGAAATGTAAGACGCAAGCCGTTCGACATTCCGTGTTATTGGTTAATAGAGATTTGGACATATAATAGTTTTTGTTTTTATTGAAACATTATTTAGGTCTAAATAAATCAGTATCAAAAATAAAGTATCTCTATTAGTTTATCTGTATTATTTAAAATATTCAAAAACTCTAACTGAACAAAAAACGATCATAACGCCCAGTAAAACGCTCCAATGCTGAAATTCAAAATGGCGGGAGTCGAACAGCTGATCCCAGTTCCCTACAAAATTCATACTTCGGTTGGTCATGATGACGTCACACTAGATTCGGTGGTTTTCGAGGGATCTTGAAAAATTTAAACTACACATTTATTTTAACTATTAAAACTAACTATAAAAATAAAAATGCAGTTATTTAAGTAAGAAGGTCATTATTAATTTAAAAAAAATAAAAAAAATTGGACTGGAGTTCCTTATTGACGATAATGCATCGACGTTGAAAGGGATAAGGCAGTTTAAATAGTTACTAGAAGGCTCATTGCAAGCGGTAACACTTCAGCCACGCCCTCCCTGTTCCCCCCGACCCCCGTTCCACCCATCTTGGGTGGTAACATGTTGTTCAATCGCATCCAACTTTGTTAGAGCCACGAGCTGCCGTGATTACCAGGAGTTATAACATTACCTTATCCGCGTGGAGGCCCGCCTTCACTGGCGCCAATAAACTGCGCCAATTAATGCGATTGTAATTCATTCACCTGATAATTTCATCTTTATCGAATTTGTAAACTAAGCTATCGTAAAGATTACGAAATAATAAAAACTAAGTATACGATCGATGACATGGAGCAGCGGTCATATCAAAACGCTTCGGAGTCCCATAACTCAGTCTCAGAAACTGGGCATACTGTACAGGGCACGCAGATACTTTAATAGTACACAACTGCTAACCCTGTACAAATCGCAAGTGCGCCCCACGGTTGAATTTGGCAGCCACCTCTGGTCTGGAGCCCCAAAATACCTGAAAAAACCCTCGATTCTGTGCAGAAACGGGAGGTCCGTTTGATAGATTCTCCTAATTTTACAAACGGATTGCAATCTTTAGAGCACAGGCGCCAGGTGGGAATGCTGTCCTTGTTCTACCGGTATTACAATGGAAGATGCTCCGAGGAACTAGCGTCATTGATCCCTCGGCACCGGTGCGTAGTCGGGAAACAAGACAAACGCGCGCTCAACATTTGTACACGGTTGACATTAGTCACGTGAGAACGGGTCGTTTCTACGACTCGTTCTTGAGTTCAACAGCTCGGCTGTGGAACGATTTGCCGGCCTCTGTGTTTCCTCCCTCCTACAACATGGGTCTCTTCAAGACCCATGTTCACTCCTTCCTCTCCTCAAAAACACCCTCCACACAGCATCTTCAAAGATGACATTGGCCCTGAGGGAAATTATTTTCCTCAGGGCCTCCTGTGTGGAGTTTATGTGAAAAATAAAAATAAATAAATAACGCCGTGATGGTAGAAGTCGTAAAAATGTAATAGTGAAACAAGAGAAAGAAATACTTGAATCGGGCCAGAATAATAGAAGGGTATGTGTGAGACTATGTAAGAATGTGAGCGAAGCAGGTCAAAATCGAGTTGTTTGTAGGTCCACCATCTCTGTCTCATCAAGATATGGAAAACAATAAAACTTTTGTATTCTACATGGATATATTTTTTAAGCCATTGTATTTTTCATACTTCCAATTTGTAAGCCGTTTATTTCTAAAACTCGGCACTCCAGAACAAAATAGTCATAAGACCAATGCCAATAATAATAATTTGAGGTATCTAGCGTAACTTTATTAATAAAACCCAAGGTTTCTTTCTAAATTTAATTTTATTTTAATTGGGTAAATAAATGTCTAATATTTTTAGAATTTAAAAAAAAAACAAACATTTTAGCTGCCTAAACTAAACTTGAACCTAAATTTTTATATATATATGTACCAGGTTGAATCACTCAATATATATATATTTTTAACAATTTTTTCATATACTGATAATTTATATTGTCCCAAAAACATACTGAAATAACAAAGTTACGCTAGATACTCAAAATTACTAACTGTGCACCGGTATACTGGTTAAAAGATTTGATTTAAATTATGCTTGTAGTAGTTTTGTAAATTTTGAATGGGTTCATTATTTACTTGACAAACCTTCCTAGTTGCTAAAGATCTCCGCACGCACCTTGCTTACCGCTCACTGCTCACTGCTCAGGCCGAGCTCGCAGTCTCAGGAGTGATGGATGGCGGAGATAATCTTGGTAATGTCCCCGGAAGATATTTTGTTTTACTTTTCCTATTTCAGCTTCCAGCTTCCGCAAAGGGGTTAACCGGGAACAGTAAAGTCCCCGTTAAGCGTAAGAAACGAGATAAGGCGGATAATCAATATCACGTTAAAATAAATGCTAAATACCAACACCATAGACATTTTAAAATGTATCCCAGATGTCTCGTATTTATGATACGCAAACAAAACTTATAATAAAAATCTATATATTTTATTTGGGCTCCCCCGTAAATGCAGCGCGTCGACAAAGCATCCAAGGTACGCCTTTTTTCAGATGTAATTTCCCAAAAGGAGACGTAGTCGGTGATTTCGAAGAAAGACTTAAAAATGAGAAGTTGGAGAAGTATCCAGTATTTTATATATTTATATATAAACCAGCTGACCTGGCCACGCGTTGCTGTGACATGAAATCGAAACACAACGCCATCTACTGGATGGTTACTCAACCTAGATAACCAAGTGTTGTGATAAATTCACTCACACCGCCATCTGTTAGAAACTTATGGAACTTACAAATAATTACAAAGCGTTGTCTTCTAACATTTGATCCGCAATAATCAATATTGAGACGAACTATCATATCTTTTAAGTTGGACCAAATTACACGTAGTACCGAAGCCAAATATAATCGAAATCGGTTAAGTAGTTTCGGAGTTTACCTCGAACAAACACAACGACGCGAGATTTTTTTTATATAAAGATAGACATTATCAGATTTTATTTGCAAAAGCATCTTATGCTACATATAAACGGGTAGGTATTACCACGAACTAAGCCACGAATTTTGGGAAAGGAAACAGAGACCAAAATTTCATTTACCTTTTTTACTCCAAATAATGGCAGGAATCACTGGATAAAAAAGTCAAGTACGACTTTTAACACCCTGTACGTGTACACGCAGTACAATCTGGTTCAGTCAAGATAATGATCTACTTGTTGAAATTCAAGATAAGAGAGAGCACAAACATCTTTTTGCACTTTTTTTATATTCTTTATTTTATAACGGTAAAAACATTCTAAAACACAAAACATTACAGTTTACCTGATAGTAAATCCAAATTTCAATAAAGAGAGATATTCCCGAAAAAGAATTGTACCACCTGCCCGCGTACATAAATCTTGTCCAATGGAGCATGCAGATCTCGCGACGAATTGAAATGGTGAACTTACGATACAATTCAACTAAATCACTCTCCATTCATGGACCTGACGGATTAGCTTATTTTATCTCCCATGGACAAACAGTATCAACAGAGTTAAAATCTTCCATAAAATTATGTGAAAAAAATGTTTTTGTAAAATGAATTCAAAATATTCCAAATTTTCTGATAAAACACCGAGTTCCTAACCGGAACAAGAGATTTTTGTGTCATATTGTATTTTCCGTTTCGCGTATATTCATATTATAACCCAGGCAGTTTTATGAAAGTTTGTAGGAAGGTCTTTATTCTGACAAGAAAAACCTTTATTTATTAGACAGCTGTTGCGCCCCGAATTTCATAAAAATAGGCGAAAAAGTTTGAGCATAGCCGTGAGTTATGACTACAATTGACTAATTTGTGGGTATATAAATGTAGCGCACTTATGTACGATATTAACTTCAGGCGACGCTTCCCGGCTCAAAAATAAGAAGATGGAGAGATTGTATTTACGAATATTGGACAGAGCACAATACTATTTTCAATGATAAAATTGAAGCGAAAATTTTGAAAATACTTAATAAAACATATGACTCGTTTAAAATAGAGCAAAAATCTCGTGGAAGGTATCCTAAGTATCATTTGAAAAAACATTGCGAATTTTTTCACTAATAGAAATACACTTGTTTTAAATAATTTTCGGAGCACACTTTGCGATTTTTTTCTATTGAGGAATTTTCATATAATTTGCGTTTAGGCGTGGAACGTATCTACATCTTATTTTCAAAAATAACATATATTTTTTTAAGAGCTTAAAAACTTCAAATGTTTAAGGGAGATATGAAAGAAATCGGTAGAAATTCCGATAGCCGCGGCTGTTACACACTGCTGTTAGAATCATTATTTTATTAATTAATTAATTGATATTTTAAAATCATCGATAACGTCAAATTAAAGTGCGTGATACAAAAATCAATAAATTCAAATCTCCGATACGCAGATGACACTACCTTTATCGCCTGTTCTGAAGAAGAAATGAACTACCTCCTTGCTAAAATAGAAAAGTAAAGCTGTATTCTAGGTCTACTTTCAACAAGGCAAAACAAAAGTAATGGATCGACAGGGCAAATAAATACCTTTGTAACAACAAATAATGCTCTCGCAGACTTAGAAACGTTGAACAAATTTATATATATATCTATATATAGCTCGTCTATAACTGACGAAGGAGGTTGTGTAACGGAAGTGAAAAGAATAATGTGCAGTGAAAAGAATAAAAGAATAGACGCCATGAGTAAAATGCAAAAGATATGGAGTAACATAGGCATAGTGAAGACCACCAAGATGAGACTCGTCCGGGCATTGATTTTCCCCATATTTCTTTACGATGTGGAAACATCGATGCTTAGAAACAATGAAAGAAAATGGACAGCCGCCCAAGAAATGTGGTATTGGAAAAATGCTCAGGATTCCATGGATAGCCAGATGCACAAATGGTCCATCCTGGAAGAGCTAGGCATCCACAGTAGGCTTTCAACTATCTGCCTACAACGTATCATATGATATTTTGGACACGTTGCTCGCCAAACTGAGGACTCCAACATAGTCACTGGCAAAGTGGAAGGAAGAAAAAACAAAGGAAGGTCACAAATGCACTGGAATGACCAATTATCACTAACATCTGGTACGTCGGTGTCCGCAGCGCAAAACCGTGAGGAGTAGAGGATCATTGTCCAGTATGGAAATTGGAGAAGGATGAAAGAATACGGAAAACATCCTTAAAAGCTCACTCATAGTTGAATTTACTATTTTTTCTAGCAATATTTGAATGTTATATTTTATAAAGTAACATGCAACAAAACAAAACACAGAAAAATGAAAAGGTAAGGGTTCCAATTGGGACTCAAACCGAGGTCTTTTCCCGGACATTTGATCATTGGGGCCTATATTTTTTTTATTACAAATTTCGTAACCGTTACCTTTTTATCTTTCTGTGTCTTGTTCTGTTGAACTTTTCGTTTATATTTATTCGTATTTTTATGTGAATAGAGTCCCAGCTGCTCCCGCCTGGAGCCAGTGAGACTATGGCATCGCATAATGAGAAACTAAGAAGCAAAAGACAGCGGGGAGGGGATGGATAAGGGGAAGATGAAGGCGGGGAAGTACCTGTCTATGCAGATCTGGTCACCAAACACGGCTAAAGCCATTTCAAGCAAAATTTCAATTCTGAATGGTGATCTTACACCAGAACGATACTGGGAGTATTCAAGCCTGGAACGTGCCACAAACATACTGTATATTATTTTTATTGAATTAATTGTGAAATAAGACAGATAAATCAAATAAAATTTATCTGTGCACGCTAGGATTCGATCCCGCGTCCTTCGCGATCCCGTGACGATTCAAGAACCTTATCCCTTGACTACCGATGCTGTTAGTATTAGTTTGTCCTTCAATGATACGTTTCATTGATGGGTATAACCGTCAAAAGATATAAAAATAGTAATTCCAATAAAAATTGAACATTCTCTTAGACTTTTAGAAAAAGTCAACAGATGTCCCAAATAAATTAATAAAATCGGATTTGTGTATCCGAGACACTATCTAGGTTACAAATAAATTAATAAAATCGGATTTGTGTATCCGAGACACTATCTAGGTTACAAATAAATTAATAAAATCGGATTTGTGTATCCGAGACACTATCTAGGTTACAAATAAATTAATAAAATCGGATTTGTGTATCCGAGACACTATCTAGGTTACAAATAAATTAATAAAATCGGATTTGTGTATCCGAGACACTATCTAGGTTACAAATAAATTAATAAAATCGGATTTGTGTATCCGAGACACTATCTAGGTTACAAATAAATTAATAAAATCGGATTTGTGTATCCGAGACACTATCTAGGTTACAAATAAATTAATAAAATCGGATTTGTGTATCCGAGACACTATCTAGGTTACAAATAAATTAATAAAATCGGATTTGTGTATCCGAGACACTATCTAGGTTACAAATAAATTAATAAAATCGGATTTGTGTATCCGAGACACTATCTAGGTTACAAATAAATTAATAAAATCGGATTTGTGTATCCGAGACACTATCTAGGTTACAAATAAATTTGTTAAAGAACGTTGGTATCACTCAAAAAGATAGCTACCAAAAACATGAGTAAATAATTTTAACTAATGTTGAGGATAATATTGAGTTCAGAATTTGAAATATGAGATCGACAAAAATGACGAAAAAACATGGGTCCCAATGGCCGAGTAAGATAAAGGCGCTGTGTCTCGGTATTTCTTCTACTTATTGGAGTTATTATTTATGACTCCTGATGCTCAGCATTAGTATCTATCTAAGTAGGTATAGGAAATAATATTATTATTTGTCAACACGTTCCAGCTTTTAAGCAATAAATAACGATAAACGGTGTAACATTTTCTCTATAAGTAATTGTACCTAATCATTCTCAAAGCTGTGAAATAACGTGGCGTTTTATGTTATAAATTAAGTGTTAAAGATCTCGATAATTCCTTCTCTCCTGACGTAAGCTAGTTTATGATAATAAACTTTAATAAATAAAGAAATCTTAGTTTGTCAGATTTAAGAAAATCATTACAACCATTACATTTAGGGAATAAAACACTTGAAAGTGGCGGTAGAATATGATTTCGTCGCCTTAGTTCGTATTTGTCCAACAGACCATTAGAAAATTTTACAGCAAGAGAAGGTTTTCTTTCTTTAAAGGTCTCTTTAGTTTAAATAATTCTTAGTCAAGTGATTAACTATCCTTTTTTAAACTCTATTTTTAAGTTTAAAGTGGAGATTGAATAAAAACTAAAATGGTCTGTTGGACAAATAAGAACTGAGGCGATGATTTATTGGCGCTTACTTATTAAAACATGAAATCAAAAATATCCGACTGTGTTGCTTTATTAATTTACTAGCTTTTATCCGCTGCTTCGCTCGCATGATATTAGGGGGAAATCACTGTAGCGCTTGCACTTATCGATTATCACCCTCCCCTTTCCCCTCCCTCCCGTTTTCCATACATTCATTCCTGGTACATTCAGTTTTCAAACAGCTCGCGTGCCACATAAATTTCACAATGCCAGAGCTCACCAGTAGTAAAAAAAATAATTATTCAATTTGGTGCAGTCGTTCGGAAGTTATGCGCGTATATACATTTCGGCGATTCATTTTTAGAGATAAATATTAACTACGACGTTTCCACAGCATCGTTTCCACGGCAACGATTTGTTTTGCTTTTCTTTTGGCGTTAGCAATAACTCGCTTTTATTAGCGACAGAAAACGTATAGTAAAAATAATAAATTAATATTTATTATTTCATAACGCCAGAGCTTACCATTATACACAGCCTATATTACTCGCATATAATGTAGCTTTTTTTTTTTTTTTTTTACATGAGCTCCACACAGGAGGCCCTGAGGAAAATAATTTCCCACAGGGCCTATGTCATCTTTGGGGATGCTGTGTGGAGGGTTTTTTTAAGGAAGTTTAAGGGTTTTAAGGTTTAAGGAAAGGAGTTTAAGGGGTGGGTAGGAAGGAAAGGGGTTTAAGGGGTGGGTAGGAAGGAAAGGGGTTTAAGGGGTGGGTAGGAATCTGGGGTTCAGTGTGTCCTGGTCATCCACCTTCGAGACCTAGACAAACTTCACCCCATGAACCCGGGCACCCCTGCTAAATCACCAAACGTAGCGAACCACTTGGGGTGACCTATGGCAGAGGTGTTGGTTATCCAATAAGGTTCCCGGGGCGGCGGTACCCATTCCCGCCTCCCAAATTGATTGCTATTGGTGAAAGAATTTTTAAAATCAGTTTATAGGTCCATGCGTGAAAGCGTAACAAACGAATACACGTTTTAATATTATCTCATTGATAATATTAGTATAGATAGATTATTAAATCTCAAACATCATTCAGAATAAATTATTTCTAATTAAATGAAGACAATATTAGCGAAACTCAGTAGAAAATTTGAAAACAGAAAAACCAGAAAAAGATACGGTCATATTTAGTTTCAAACCCAGGACCTACGCCTTACCGGTCTACCAACTGAATCGTATTATACTTCGATAAAGAACTACCAACATAATCTTCATTTTCTTAATCTTAATCTTTATTGGCTGCCATCTTTATGTATGATTGCAAAATTCAAACCCAAACAAAATGCTATGTAGATGGTGTCTTGGATAAATTTTAACCAATTTTATTTTTATCTAGCAGACCCGGCCACATGAAACACAACGTCATTACCTAACCTTTATAACCAACGCCATCTATTAATTTGCATACATATCAAATCCACACCGCCCGCTTGCCAGCCCGCTCACTTTATTTATATATTTCAACCAATTTACACCAATTCAACCAATTTACCCGTACTTGCAAATATAACCCCGCCAAATATCAGGCGATAGATTGCAACACTAAGGGAGTACAAGAAAGCGCTGCAAAAAAGCGCTATACCTTTGCACGATGATGTCGTCTCTCACCCGGCATGCCGCTTAAAGTCCCGAAAACCCTTCTGGACAGAAGGAGAAAGACTCCTCCAGAAGATAGGTGGAAGCTTGAGTGGCAATGGGCCAAGGTGAAAAATGCCTACAAAATCTCGTACAAGACCCCACTGAGAGACAGCCTGGGTTCTCATTGCCTCACAAACTCCGGTCCGCCATCAATAGCATAAGGTGCTCCCATAGCCGTTGTGCCCATATGATGTATAAATGGGGCCTTGGCCTAAAAGTGTCGGAGATGTGTGAATGCGGTGAGGTGCAGACCACTGAACATGTGGTCAACGAATGTCTGCTCCATTCATTCCCCGGCGGGATTGATGAGGTCCACAGGGCGACGCCTGAGGCCCTAGACTGGCTCGCAGACTTAGATGTCCCCCTCTGACCCCCCACCATACGAAAGAAGAAGAACCAATTTACACAAAACCTTGACAAATTATATACTTAAAAACCTTCATAATGAATCACTGGTCTATTGGTGAAAACGGCATCCATTGCGTAGTTTAAAAGATCTAAGCGTACAGACAGCGGGAGCAACTTCATTTTATACTACGTAAAGATATATTTTTTTTTACATGAGCTCCACACAGGAGGCCCTGAGGAAAATAATTTCCCTCAGGGCCTATGCCATCTTTGGGGATGCTATGTGGAGGGTTTTTTTCAAGGAAAGGAAGAAGAGGAGAGTTTTGGGAAGGAAAAGGTTTGAATCATCTATTCCAGAATATTATAACAATTTGAGGTTTTACTCATTAAGTTAAAAATAAAAACAAATAATATATTTTTTTAAATATTTAATTAAAATTAAATTTGATAGTTTTATTATCAAGTTCTGCAAGTATTTTAGTATGTATTTTAGTTACATCGTTCCGGTTTTCAAGACCATTTTCAAACTGTGGTTAAATCCACTGATAGGGACTTATTTATAAGATTTTAATTGTTTATTTTCGAAGGTGTCCACGTTAATTTATTAGTTTGAAAATGGTCTTGAAAACCGAAACAGCTGTAACTAAAACACTTGCAGAACTTGATAATAAAACTATCAAATTTAATTTTAATTAAGTATAAAAAAAATTTAAATGGATTTCTACGAATTAAACACAAAAACAATTAATAAATAATTTCTAAACATAAATTAAAATGTATAGATTTTGACGCGATGCAAAGCTGTCATTTGTTCCACCAGGTGTTTGTGCACATACTATATACTGCGGCCCGAATTAAGCAACGGCGTAAATAAATACAGGCTCGCTTTACAACCCGTCAATGCCTTTCTTCCGGTCTCCCAGCGGCGTGAATGTGTTTTTGCTGCAAAATTGCAGGCAGATAACAAAAAAATAAGCTCTTTTGTACCTCGTATGAGCGGCTAGCGACAGCGACACGCCGGCTTAACGGAGGCTTATGTCGGCGCCGCGTTCATTCTACCTTCATTTTACACACCCTACAAACCTACCATACTATCTACGTTCTTCTACCCGGAATGGATGCCACTCTTTTATTTATTTCTATTCTTGAACATACACTTTACAAATTATTCCATGGTTTACATAGATAATAAGTTTAGTAATAAGAAAAAAAAATGATCCCTGTATGTAAATAGGATAGTCGTAGTATTTTGTGAACACCTCACTAGGCGAACCTGTGCTGAGGTGTTCCCATGTTTGGGATTGTCTTAGCAGGGATGCCCTGGTTCGTAGGGTGAGGTTTGTTTGGATGTGGCGGCAGATGACCTGGACGCACTGAACCCTAGATTCCTACCCACCCCTCTTACCTTTTTCCTTCCTAGAGCTCTCTCTCCTTAAAAAACCCTCCACAGCATCCCCAAAGATGACTTAGGCCCGGAGGGTTATTGTTTTCCTCAGGGCCTCTTGTGTGGAGCTAATGTAGAAAAAGAAAGGGAAGGCCGGAGGGGATCGGAGCAGGGGGGTTGCGGGAGCGATGACGAGGGAGGGGAGAAGGCGGGAAAGGTGGATAATAAACGCAGGAGGAGGGAGGGGAAGGCGGGAGGGAGGAATACGCGGGTCGGGTCAAAGGGGAAGAGGGGAGGGTCGAAGGCAGGGAACTTGGAGTGGGAACGGGGACACGGGAGGGGAAGGGAAGGCAGAAGGGGAACGGGGACGAATGGCAAAGGACACTACGGAGAAACAATTTCTTTATTTAAGTGGCTTTTCAACGCTTGCCGGGAACGTGCTAATAATATATAAAAATTCGGTGACATGGACACAGTAAAATTGTTACGGTTTTCTTGTTTTATCCTTAAGTGATAAGTAAAAAAACACGAACACTTTTTTTTAACGTGGTATACTTTTGGGGTAATATGCTTCCTCCTTTTTTAGACAACGTTTCGTCAGCTTCAGTTTCCAACATCACCATCACATCCGCCGTGGCATAGGAAACTGTCCGAAGCATTGTCTAAAGAAGCAGGAAAGGCAACGAACACATCCCAACACACCAAAAATAAATCACGGTGGGTACATAACTATTGATTTTAAACCTTATTGGATGAAATGCGAACGCTACTACAAGGTTTTCCAATAAGAGGTGTTATTTTGAATGTTACGGTGAATGGATTGCGCTATCGAGAGATGATTACTGATTTTTTATGGCCGGAATTGAATGGTATTGATCTGGACAGCGTTTACTTTCAACAAGACGGCGCTACGTGCCACACAAGCAACGAAACCATTGATCTTTTACGGGAAAAGTTTCCGGACCGTGTTATCTCTCGAAGGGGTGATCACAATTGGCCACCGAGACCTTGTGATTTAACACCTTGCGACTTCTTTCTTTGGGGCCACGTGAAAGAGAAGGTCTACGCCTACAGCCCAGCGTCGAATCAAGACCTCAAAGATGGAATTCGTGAGGTTATAGAGGACATAAGGCAGCCACCTTGCGATTTGGTTACGGAAAATTTCATGAAAAGGATATGGTCCTGTAAGCGTGGTCGTGGTGGTCATTTGCCTGATGTTATTTTCCACTATTAACGGCATACTTTTTTCTTTTTAATGAAATAAACATCCGATCACTTATATTAAAAAATGGCATTTTTTAAATATCAAAATAACACCTCTTATTGGAAAACCCTTTATTATAAATGTGAAATGTTATTGCACTGAGTATCGCAGTGAGTATTCCGTACAATCTCAAAAATGCGTTTCCGCAGAATTAACAAATTTTCATTGAAAAACACGGGGAATTTATTCGTTATCACAAACGCAACATCGCTTGTATTTCATCACCAGAGAAATTATGGCTGCTGATAATGTTTTTATGATTAACAATTTGTGATTAACGAACATACATTTTTCATATCGTAAACTTTAGAATATGTATTCCTGGAGAATGCCGGCTACTTACTTTATTTTTTAATTAAAATTATCTTCTGTTTGTTTAAAATTATTAATTCGGTCTGTGCCCCTGAATAGTTTTATTTAATTTTTTTCCATTTTCCTGGCAGTACAGTTACAAGGTATTATTACTACCATATATTATTGTAACAATGTTACTTCAACGTCTCAATACTCTTGAATTAAAAATTTGGGAAATAATTAGGTTCTTCAATGTTGTTGATATATTTAGTACATCAATGTTACAATATGACGTAAATCCCATGTTCTTCGCAATATAAGCATATAATGAATTATTAAATTATTATTTATTATTTTAACTTTATGAGTAAAACCTCAAACTGTAATATTTAATTAAATGAAGACATTATTAAATTTTATTTTTTCTTGTACAATAATTTTTGATATGTTTATCAGTTGTACTTATCTACTGCACTGATAATATTGTACGAATGATGTGAAAGCACCTATGTATGCTTTTAACGAGCGTAAATAAATATGCCAATTTTTGTTAATTTATTATCCGGAATATTACAAAAACGGAAAACATTTTAAAATTTAATAAAGGAATCTAGGTATAAGCCGCAAGATTTTACACTAGGCCATTTCACCAAGTTCCTCCTTACATGACGCTTCTTATAAGCTCCTCGAGCCTCATGCGCGTAGCATGCGCGCCGCTCGTGTATCCACCGTATGATTTTGCAAGTGTTCTTTCGTACACGGCGCTACGCAGCAGCTCTCGGTTTGAAGTCAGTTTCAAGCTACCGACGGTGCTGATAGCACGCTACGCATTGCATCATTCGTGTCTGCTACTATTCGTTTGAGGTTTGACAGAAATGGCGTCGGAACATGAAAGTAATGTTAGATTTGTTCTGGAAGTGGAAAAAATTCATGTTTATATAACTTTACTTAACCAGAATACGTAAGAAAGGATTTATTGGAGAAGGCATGGATTGATGTTGGAAAAAAAAGTCATTTGATATCGCTTGAAATCGTGTTAATTCCAAGGCTGCACGTGAGAAATGATCAAGTTTAGTATATTTCGGGTAGCGCTGTGTTCGGAAACCAGCTTTAAAAAGAAGTATGTCAGCAGGGTACTTGTGGTTGCGTCACAATCATCACAAGTTTGTCTTAGCGCCCCCGAGATGATCTTTCATCAAAATGGCGCTTTGTAAATAAGCCAAATATTAAATATTATTATTATTTTTAAGTATCTCCATGAACCGAGGGCCTAAGCATAACTTATAGAGGCAAAAAAGTGTATTGACCTTGGCCCGTCCGACTGAGAGTTTGCGGGCTATCAACCGCCTCGATCTAGCAATTGTCGCAGGTTCGAAAACAGGCGATTACTTCTAATTCAGTAAATTCTTTACCCTGATGAGTACCCTAGCATTGGCATCGACTACCACTCGACTATTTAGACGACTCAGCTACTAAATTGCTTAGTCGTGGGTAATATAACTTTGCGTCATTTTCAACTGGGAATACATTAAGGGTTGAGAAAAACTCATTATTGTTAAATTGCGGTATTAACCGTTCACTGCAGCGTAATGTTTATTTTACAAAATTACTTTGTTGAAATTCGTGTTGTTCGTTTCACCGAGTAACACGACACTGATGCATTAGGGAGCGACGGCTGTTTCATGGAAATGGGGAAGATTTGTGGTATCGACTGCGCTCTAGCTCTAATGCAATAAATGGAAATACTCAACATTCGCTGCCGTTTGGTGTCTACCATTTCATTTGTACATTTCTAGTGGAATTATTGTCACATGGTTGAGACAGAAGATAATGAGAAATTTAAGAGAAAACATAAATAAGATGGATGTGATTATCCATATCTAGTTACTAATAGGTGTAGAGTGAAACTGAGTTGTTTATCGACTTAAAAACGATATGGGAAAATTGGTGAACGGACAATTTAACAGTATACAACTTCAATACCTTCTTTTAAGTCATTAAGAGTTATGAAAAAAAGGTTTATTTGGTTACGTTAGGTGTAACTTTTAATGACTTCAATGGGGTGTTGAAAAGCCACTTTGTTTAGGCGGTACAAAACCCTAATAATTATTGTTTGCTCAAAAGTCCCATTTTAATCATTTCCGACGAATTCCTAACTATAATTACTTTTTTTATTTCAACAGACCCTGGAGATGTAAGTTCTTTATTTTTAAAATTAATAAAAACAATATTTTACCATTAATATATTTTACGTACAACTATTTTAAAACTTTATAACCCGTTTTTCAACTATAAAGTTAGCGGTAAGCACCAGATTTTATTTCTCTAGACGATGAATTAATAACTTCGGGAGGGAAACGTTTAGAAACATCTCAAATATTTGTAACACGTTCTTCAGAATTAATTAAAATGAACGCGGCGGAAAGGTCGAATCTCCAGGCCCGCTAGGGTGAATTCGACCGTACGTTTGTCTCTTTTTCAACTATAAAGTTAGCGGTAAGCACCAGATTTTATTTTTCTAGAAGATGAATTAATAACTTCGGGAGGGAAACCGTTTAGAAACATCTCAAATATTTGTAACACGTTCTTCAGAATTAATTAAAATGAACGCGGCGGAAAGGTCGAATCTCCAGGCCCGCTAGGGTGAATTCGACCGTACGTTTGTCTCTTTTTCAACTATAAAGTTAGCGGTAAGCACCAGATTTTATTTTTCTAGAAGATGAATTAATAACTTCGGGAGGGAAACCGTTTAGAAACATCTCAAATATTTGTAACACGTTCTTCAGAATTAATTAAAATGAACGCGGCGGAAAGGTCGAATCTCCAGGCCCGCTAGGGTGAATTCGACCGTACGTTTGTCTAATGCACCGCTCCATGGGCGTATATTTGTTTACACGCTTACGTCGTTAAGATTCTTTCCACATTATTTTTTCTTCTTCTTCTTTTCTTTTATAGGGCAAATTCGATAGTAGGTACGTCCAATACACGGGTCGCGAGTCGCGATTTCTGTACAGGCTTCTTTACTTACGTCGTTCAGATTCTGAATATATTTTAGAGTATATTGTCGTCTTAAGTTGTCGTGGAGCTGGGGAAATTGTATTATGAAAAACCAAACGTTATTCCAAATTCGTAGGCTTTTTAATACTACTAACCGAGAAGAGAATTTTCCTGGTAAAACGGTCCATGAAATTAAATAAGCATTTTAATTTTTGGATGCAGATGTTAAAAAACAAAACTTCATTTTCATTTCAGAGATGGCTGTCAAAAACACACTGTGAAACAAAATGGAACAAATTACGAAAGCAAAAACAGCACAAAAATGTATTTTGCAAGTATTGTTTTTTACAAGGAAGTATTTTAAGGTGCATTTTTGTAAATCCGATGCGGCGATGCAGAAAAGTTTAAATGCTGTTTACAGTGAACTGGTTTTCGTATTAGATTTTAGTGAATTATTTGCGGTTGTGGTATCGTGTATTCGTACCGGCCATCATATGCTGCCTGTCACGTGGCCGGCGGGGCAATTGCGCGGAGGCAGATACACTATGGGAAGTAACGAAAACTCCAGATAACGACCTCAATGCTGAAATTAATTTTTCTGCACTGACTATAAATTAGTTTTGAGATTTGCAGTAATACTTATTTTTTATTGCACTTAATACTTAATACTTATTACTTACTAAACTTAATACTTATTTTTTATTGCAATACTTATTTGTGACCATGGGTACAACACACATACGATGGCTATGTTTAATTCCTTTGGACATGATAACATGTAAATAATAAGTGCCAAAAAAAATTACACCTGGTTCTTAACGCTTTAGAAAGTTCAGAAAAAATCTTTTAGTTCAGACTGTTTCTTTGTTTAGCTGTGGCTTAGAAAAATTAAGTTTCCGCATAAATTTCATACTGTTATATACCTACTTATACAGCAGAGTGTAATGGGTAAGTGTAACAAAGGATTTTAACTAGCGAGTCCTGATCATATTTAGACTACAAAAAGTAGATGTCATTTTGCTGTCCAATGGTATTTATTATCTTTTGAAATCGAAATTATTTTTCATTCACACATCGCCAATGATCACATTTCTATGCGACGGGATCACGTGATTCGAGCGCTGTTTCATGTGGTACCACGGTGCTGACACGAGACGGAATGCTTATCAAGTGACCCGTTGGCTACCCCCGACTACTCAGTTGTGAAAAAAGATTGTTCCTTTTTAATCGGATAGCAAAATTATAATTTTTTTTTCTCCATCATGAATCATTCCTTAAAATCTTTCGGGTACGTGCTTGTTACACCTTTTGTGTGTTTTTAAAGAAAGACAAACCTTACCTCATCACAACAACTTTTGAAAATTTCCTTATCACAGTTAGAGAAAAATTAGTTTGTGTCGCGATGAAGGACTTATCAAGCAGAGGAATTATTGAACAATGGGTGGAAACAAGACGCGATTCCATTATGACTTAAATCCATTACGACTTCTCCCAGCATCCACAAATATGACATTGGTAATTATCGTCCTCTGGGTCCACAGTGTGGAGAAAATTAAAATAAAAACATATTTTTGAAAGCGTTCGGAAATATTTCCGGGCTTACCAGTAAGTATAGAACTACATTAAAAATGGGTGTGTATCTAAAATGTCAATTTGGCAAGAATGAAAGTTAATAGCAAATATATAACGTCAGTGGTAACCAATATCCTCCATAATTATTTCGTGATTTGCGAATGCATCTCAATTATCTCGGAATGTAAAGCTCATTTAATGTGGTCATGCCTTTCATGAGAACACCTGAAAACAGATGCTTCAAAGCAAACATTAATTGCGGCTAACACTGCAGAGATTATCTTTAAATCCTTTAATTTTAATGTTGCTGCAGGGTGGTTAATAACTGAGTTCGTATGTAATAATAAGAGGTAGTTAAACTCATTATTCTGAATGATAACCAATCCAAATACTTTCATATAAGTAACAAAAGATGAGGGTTAAAAAGTATGCTTTCTTTAATTGTTTATTAGTGTTAACAACTCGGATCTAGACAACATAATATGGTGGAGTATTAACTAGTTAGGTAACTCCAAAATCAGCGTTTTTAAGTACACTCTAAAATCATAACTCTATTTCCTCGTCTAAGAATGCAACAAACAGAAAAGTCGGAACGCATTGGTATCATCAAGTTTAAAAAGCTTTTTTGTGGGTATCTCCGAAATACGATACCTCTAATTCTGTAATTAGGTAACTGTTACCACAAGTACTCTGCTACCACAAAAGGTCTGTTACCACAATTACTCTGTTTCAATTAGGCAACTGACTTAGCAGGTTGTAGCACTAAAGCCTATGGAATTTCTTGTACTTGGTTCGTTGTACTTTTGTATGTAACAACTAGATAAGTCATTCCATTTTTGTAAATAAATACATTAAAAAAAAATGTTAGCAATTTTCTTATTTCTAAATTATAAGCAATACGGTTCCCAACACATCAAAGTACGATTTAACTATATTCATCTGTATAAATACACAACAACCGATTTATCAGATATATTGCCATCTCACATTTCAATTTTCCAACATTTTCGAAAATAAATGGTAAATTTTTTTTTAGAGTGGTTAAAGATGCCATGATTCTTTGAAGTGGTATGCAGGGACTTCTCTTCACATATTCAACAAAACTCAAAGATTGTTTGGATCATATTTTTTAATAATTTATGTATGGCTTTGTGGAAAAAGAAACTCGTAACCCGCAGCAGTGGAATAACACTTTTTTTCCTGTCAGGTTTTTTAATCTGTCAATGTTTATACACGTAGGTTATCCCTTCTGTGTTTCCACAGTCTTCAGTTATTATTAAACTATGGCAATAAACATCGCGATATGTTCAGCCTCTGCAATTATCGGCGATAATAAGTTATCGAACCGCAAATAAGTTAATTGCAGATCTAGAATCAAGATTGCTCCTGTTAATAGAGCAATAACACAACATGTTACATTTAAATATCTACATATCTGCAGTTTCATCATAACGCAATGGGCAGATATGTGTAATATGTACGAGGAAACAAGTTCATTACTAATATTTATGTGCTTTTAAATACAGTATAAATTCATACAAGTAAGCAAGCTGCAACTTTTTGGTTTGCAAAAAAAACGAACCAAATTCTAACTGACCAGGTACAGGCAGAGAAGACAGACCGTTAAATTCTTCTACTATTACTATCTAATACATATTCTTCTGTTATTATATGACAGGGCCCGACTAAAGTATCTAATTTATTGTGTGTCCATGTCTTCCTCGGGCGACCTCAAATTCTTCTATCATTCACATCTTCGTCATATATTATCCATAAACTGCAATATCAAAAAAATCTTTCCTTTCTTTTTCTGATTTTTTTCCACTCCCGCCTATCCATTGACACCCTTAAGTCTATGTCTATTGTTGTAAGTAGTTGTTGTAAACCCCAAATGAAGTAGGCATTGCTTACGAAAAAAATTATTTAAAAGTAAAGCCCTTTGTTCATGGAGAAACCGACATCAAACAAAAACTGGTTGGCAACTCAATTCATGGCGCAACTCAACTTTACGATTTTAGTAATTATATCAGCTCATTTAACAAAAATATAATCAATATATATTAAAATAGAAAGTGTTCAAAAGTGTGCGTCCCGCTAAAAATCAGAAACGAGTCCCGGGACGATCAAGGGAATTAAATGGTGTCGTAGCCTTCTATCCCTCATTCATGAGGAAGGTTCCCGTTGAAGGGCGTGCTTCTGAAGGCAAAAGGTCTGAAAGTTTCACCCTCTACACATTTCTAGAATAGACTAAAACATTCGAAAGCATTCCACAACATTCCAGAACATCTCTGAACTTTCTGGAATGTTGTGGAATGTTCTGGAATATTGTGGACCAAACGAAGCATTTTTTGTATGGGTGGAGCCACCCATTGGTAGGGATATATAAAGCAAGATCCGTCGTAGGTTCGAACGTCAGTTCAATCTCATAACGACTCCCTTAGCAAAGCCGGGCACCCCAGCTAGTTTATTAATAATTTATCAATTATCAATTCATTTCCCGTGAATGTTTCAAACGCCCACAAGAGAGAATTATCGCCCATGAAGAGAAGCTACGGCTTAGTCTATTCGAACACATATTTTTGGTATGTTTTATTTTTTTGTTTTAATTGGTCAGTTCAGTCTGAAATTTCTTTTCTCTAATTCGTGCCACCCTTTATTTTTATTATTTGGTGCCATAAATATTACATCATTAAATCGTGTCTTGCCATGTATAACTTTGCCTATATTTAAATCAATGTTTTAATAACGCTCCTGGCGACAAACTACTCAGCTATTTTTTTAGATATCATAATTAACAAAAAAAACTAAATGAATTAAATAATAGATGTTGATTTGGCCATTATAAAACGCTAACATCTAAGTTTAAAATTATTCAGATCTCTATCTGTTTTAATACCATAGACACAGTGTGCTTAATTGCGCATACATAATTTATTGGCGTTATAAAAATGATAATCGGTTTGAATCACGCAAAAAAGTGAGAGGAATTGTTTGGATACAATTTCGTTCTTCTGAATTCGGCGAAAAAGCGCTTTGTTCCATTGATTTTATTTACTGTGAGATGAAATAATAATGTAAGCAATTATGAAATTGTTTAGCGGAACATTCTTTAAGGTCATTTCAAAAGAAATCAGATGTAAATAAGTAAGAGATAAGAATCTGTGTGGAGAAAAAATGCGTGTTTATATTTTCGTAAATTGCCAAAAAAATATGGAGGTGGTTCCAAAGCGTTAAATTAAAAGGCTTAAAAAATGTATCACCTGTCGATACAAGACGTTTAATGACTCGTTTATCAACAAAGTTGTCATACGTTACACACAATATGCACGTAAATTATTTAATTAATTGTTTTCGAAGTGAAAAATTCTTTAGCACCTTTGTGATTTGAAATTTGATGAAATGGAAACGAGCGACACTAAAGGAGACAAACATATTTTTTTTATTGAATATAATGGTACAGAGGTTATATGCTTTTATAAATTAAATAAAGTTTTTCTTTTAAAAAATACATTAATTAATAAGTATTACACCTTTTTTAGAGCAGAGCTCGAGTTAAAAAGGCGGAGAAAACGAATGTAAAGCACAATTTAACAAAGAAAAAATTGTATTTTTTTAATGTGTAAAACAAAAGATAGGTATTTAACAGTTAAATAAGAAAAAAGTCATAAATGTAAGAATACACATACACACACATAGATATACACACATACCTACATATTCACAAATACGCAAAATGTTATCGCTATGTGTACATACATAAAAAACATATGTGTACACATACATATATAAAAATAAACATATATGAATATAACAGAAATGAAGTTGAGGAGGTAACAAAAAAGAAAGGAGAAAAATAAAGAAAGAAAAAGGATATCCGTACTACAATTGTGTTGAGCAGTATAGTATTATAAGATGTAGTACATACCTATAGAATTTAGCTTGCGAGAGAATGAGACAGCAAAAAAATATTTATTTTATTCACGGGTACCCAGTTTCAATATAATACGATAAATCCACTGTCCCACGCAAGTCCCCTTTGGATTAGTGGTATGAAGCGCCTGACAAAGTTTGGCAGTTTCAGCCGACCAGGGATCATCGAAGCCTACGAACCTCAAAATAAAAATATATGTTTATATTTTTGTAAAATCTATATCCAATCTTCAAAACCACTCCAAAATTAACAGGCAAAAGAAAACACAAAAGAAAGCGACTCCGAAGAAGAAACCACAAATAAGTTGACCAAATGCATAGGGAAAGGTGCACTGGTATTCGACGACAAAATTTGGAAAAATCATCCTTCACATTGATATAAAAAAGTTCTTCGTAGTCTCTCTAACTCTTGTCTACTTTAGTTTTCTGAAGGTTTTACTTCTACCGCGAGTGGATTGTACACTCTGATAATTTTTTTAAAAAGCTCCAAACAGCCAGCCGGTGTGGTCGAGCGGTAAGACTCTTGACTCGCAATCCGAAGGTCACGGGATCGAATCCCGGCGTGGCAAATAAATGTTATTTGATTAATAGGTAATATTTCACAATTAATTCATTAAAAATAATAAACGGTATATTTGCGGTACGTTAAAGTGTGGAAGACAGTCTCAGTACCGCCCTGGTGTAAGACCATCATTCAGAATTGAAACGTTGCTTGAAATGGCTTTAGACGTCAGGTATGTTTTTAGGTTTTCACGGCCAAAAAGTATTTTTGTTATTGTTTTTGGGGTGTTATGCCGTGTTTCGCTACCTCCTTCTTTAGCCAACGTTTCGGACAGCGTTACAGTGTCCATCATCAGGGCAGATGACCAAATGATATTGGTGAGAGTGTTTACTTATGTGTGTCGAAGCGATACCGTGCTGCCAGCTCCATTTCTCTACGAGCTGGTGTTAGAAAAAATTCAGCATGGTTTTTTGCGTTTAGCTTTGGTGAAGCCGTCAATTACTGGATACCAAGAACTATTGAGCTTAGCTCCGTCGTCTCTGTTAATATTGATGGGGTTTTTATGGATTTCAATTGCCTCCGTAATTAGGCGTGCTCTGTAGGTTTTGGGTCTTCCCAGGACTTCAGGAACAAATCCAAAGTAATGGCCGGTTTCGATTAAGTGCTCGGCGATTGCCGATTTGTCAGGGTGGCCAAGTTTACAAGCACGAAAGTGTTCCGAAATCCTTTTGGAGATCGTTCGCTCTGTCTGGCCTACATAGACCTTGTCACATCCGGAACAGCTGAGTTTATATACTCCATCTGTTTCCAGAGGAAACTTAGTCTTTGCCGACCTCAGTAGGTCTTGGATTTTAGTTGTCGTTCCGAAGACCGTCCGAAGGAGGAATCGATCGTACCAGTACACATCCGCATAAAAAGACACATTACATCCCGGAAAGCCGACCGGGTATTCCAAAGAGCGGAAGCAGCGCTACTAAGAGAAAGAATCCACAATGTGCGTGGCGAGCTGGATGGAATATCTCGTTGCCTTTTTGATTTACACTTACACCTGAGTTCGACCCTTAAAGATGAAGATTGGAAGAAGGTTGACAGCATGACTTACCATCAAGCACTAAGATGCAAGCAGTCAACAGATGCTAGACAAAAGCAAAAGTTTGAGAGACTCAACCGAGACAAAAAAGGTGATCGAAAACAACTCGATCAGAATAAAGTTGTTATTAATATTTCGAACCTTGAGTTGAGCCCAAACGCGACTTCTGTGCTTGCAAAAGGGATGAATTATGCAGTTGCCCCTAAAAAGATACCTGTAGAATCTATTGTATGTGGTGTAGAGACGGCATTACATACAATGATAAAAGTCCACAAAATGACAGAAACGCAAGCAGAGGACATACGTCAAGAGACTTGCCATATTTTGAAAAGGGCAGAAATACCCCGCCCTAACATCACAAAAGGAGAGTTTGCGGCCCTAAAAGAATTGCGCGCCAATGAGGAAATCTTGGTTCTGCCAGCCGACAAAGGCAATGCCACTGTCGTGATAAATACGGTAGACTACATCAAAAAGATGGAAGATCTCCTGTGCGATGCCGGCACCTATAAGAAAATTAAAAACAACCCCACTAACAAGATTGACCTGAAGACAAGGGAACTAGTTAAAGCTTCCAGTATTAGGAAAGAGGATCGATCTGGGCTTTTCGTAAAAGCCTCCAGAACTCCTGCCCTATACGGTCTTCCGAAAATCCACAAAAAGGATATCCCAATGCGACCGATTGTCAGTGCTATTGGTGCACCGACATACAAACTTTCCCAATACCTATCGAAGTTGCTGCAGATGCAAACTGGGAAAACTGAATCTTGGATTAAGGATTCCACAGATCTAATCAGTAAGCTCAAGAAGGTAAAGACTGATGAAAGAGATATCCTTGTCAGTTTTGATGTAGTGTCTCTTTTTACAAATGTTCCTCTAGAAGACTCCATGACTTTGCTCAGGGAGATTTATGAGGATGACATTTGCAAACTTTTTGAACACTGCCTCAAAACAGGTTATTTTGCTTTTCAGGGTGAACTTTTCGAGCAAGTGGAAGGAGTTGCGATGGGCAGTCCATTGTCGCCAGTTCTAGCCAACTTTTTTATGGAGAAGTTTGAAGAAGTGGCACTCGACACAGCTTCGGCTGTTCCTAAAGTATGGTGGCGCTATGTCGATGATGTCTTCGCCATCTGGCCTCACGGAACAGAGAAACTGAACGAATTCCTGGACCATCTCAACTCACTCCACAGCAAAATTAAATTCACAATGGAGCTGGAAAATAACCAAAAAATCCTGCCTTTTCTAGATGTGGAGGTGATGCGAAAAGAGGATGGTAGCCTAGGACACACAGTTTATAGGAAACCAACACATACAAACAGGTATCTCCACGCTGATTCGCATCATCACCCCGCTCAGAAGAGAGGACTCATCCATACTTTGGTAACCCGAGCGACCAGAATATGTGAGGAGCCAAAACTCGGATTAGAACTGACCAAACTCACCGATGCACTGGAGCGTAACGGATACCCGGCAAGGCAGACAAGGCAAATCATAAGAGCCAAATCAGCACGAAACGAAGACAGGGGTGAACAAGAGTCAAAAGGCTGCGCTTTCCTGCCTTACGTCCATAATGTAACAGACAGAATTGCCAGGCTGTTGAGAAAAGAGAACATCAAGACGGTCTTCGGAACGACAACTAAAATCCAAGACCTACTGAGGTCGGCAAAGACTAAGTTTCCTCTGGAAACAGATGGAGTATATAAACTCAGCTGTTCCGGATGTGACAAGGTCTATGTAGGCCAGACAGAGCGAACGATCTCCAAAAGGATTTCGGAACACTTTCGTGCTTGTAAACTTGGCCACCCTGACAAATCGGCAATCGCCGAGCACTTAATCGAAACCGGCCATTACTTTGGATTTGTTCCTGAAGTCCTGGGAAGACCCAAAACCTACAGAGCACGCCTAATTACGGAGGCAATTGAAATCCATAAAAACCCCATCAATATTAACAGAGACGACGGAGCTAAGCTCAATAGTTCTTGGTATCCAGTAATTGACGGCTTCACCAAAGCTAAACGCAAAAAACCATGCTGAATTTTTTCTAACACCAGCTCGTAGAGAAATGGAGCTGGCAGCACGGTATCGCTTCGACACACATAAGTAAACACTCTCACCAATATCATTTGGTCATCTGCCCTGATGATGGACACTGTAACGCTGTCCGAAACGTTGGCTAAAGAAGGAGGTAGCGAAACACGGCATAACACCCCAAAAACAATAACAAAAAAAAAAAAAAAAAAAAAAAAAAAGGCTTTAGACGTGTTTGTTGACCAGATCTGAATAGCCAGGTACTTCCCACCTTCCTCTTCCACAACTCCTTCCACTCCCCACTACCTTCAGCCTCACAACATACTGGGGATGCCGTAGGCTCCCCGCTCCAGGCTCTCATTGGCTCCAGACGGGAGCAGTTGGGTTGGGACTCTGGTGCGGTATTCATATTAAAAATAAATAAATATATATTTATATATATACATACACTTTTTTAAGCTTCCCCTCTTTTCACCCGAAGCAACCAACGAAGAAGGAGTGTCTTTAATTTGAATTGTGTGGTCCTTCGAGCCGGATCATGTCTAGAGTCTAGAGTAGTCACACATTCGTTTGACTGCTTAGTAGCAAAACGCTCACCTCGTCATTTTATATCGATGGATTGTTAACACGACACCAAGTAAGCGAACGACACGCGAATTTATAAATAAGTCCGCTACAAATGCGAGACTTCGATTCCAAGCAGCACCTTTCCTTATTTTTTGTGCGCCATACATAATTTTTACATCGATCAAAATTAACCCACTTTCGGTTTGGGCTTATTACTGATTATAAGTAAGGTCGTAAAATAAAATTGAAAAATATCGCATGCCGAATTAATGGCTAAAGCCAACTCCGTCAACACTTTTCTACAGATGATTGATGTAAAAAACAAAATTAAACAGGCGGATTATTCAAATAAAGTCGAGCAGAAAAATAAAAAAAACTATTAAAGATAAGAATAGTTAATTGGAACTTCAGCCAAATTACTTACTTCGAACCAGGGATTGTCCTCCTTAAAACGACGACAAAAACGAATATCTTCAGATTTCTAAAGCTTATAATCAAACTTCAAGTATAGTCTTTGTAAGAAAAGGATTTGGACTGTCTTAGTCTAGATATGTTCCACGTTTCATTCGTTTTCAAACATCATATCATACATAATCTCTATTAATCCATTTCTGGTACCTAGCAGGTTCGATTGATATAACCCTATATCAATACGATATTGCCTAAATCCGTCATCTATGATCAGTTAGCAATATTTGCGATCGCGGTCAACAATTGGTAAGAGAAATATTCCAACCGACGCGACAAATTTTAGCCCGGTTTCCATAGTATCAGATAAGTTTCGGTTAGCCGTCAATACATGCATTTATTTGAATTACGTGGTTCGTTAATGAAAATTACTGGCTTATTTAATGAATGTTGGTTCAATACCAACGAAGATTTTTATATTGAAAGTGGTCGTATACGCGACTTAATAATTCAACAAGACGTAACCAAATTATTCCGTTCGAATTTTGATAAACTTAAGTGGCTGAATATAACGACATGACTACAGAAATGATTAACGAATTAACTCCCGTGTAGTGTCAAGTAAATGCGGACTGCCAATGCATATTTAGGTTTGTATTTCAATTCAACATTGCCAAATTATTCATATTTTTACGTAATTTGACTGGCGTTTGAAGTTTATGAATGCGAATTTATAGATAGATAACGAAATCCCACCGAAACTGTGAAACTGTGCTAGGGACATTGATATAAAATCATAGGAAGTGACTCCTAACGATCCGATATGGTAAAGTTATCGATTTAATCATGTAGAGAATAGAGCTCCTGGTCCGTCTCCGGCTACGCACTCACAACTTTTAAATGATTTATAGAAAACAGTGTTGTCACCATAGACATATGAATATACCTAGACAAGAACAGACAGGTGAGGGGTACAAACCAAATGCAGAGGGACGCGAAGGGAGGAAGATGACTGTGAGCTATTTGATTCGTCAATAAATCAATCTGACAGTATATAGGCCTCTCGCATTACAATATCACCATTTAGTTCTTAAAAGTAAAATCTGCTTTTGAATAAATAGACCTTGTTACATGGGAGCGCGAATTGCTCGCCACGTTATGAACAAATTTGCGAAGTCCAAATACGGCAAAGTAAGGTTCACTTGTTTTCAGAGTCGAATATTTTGTTGCCGTGTTTAGTTAAGACACTTTTACAAATGTTTCATAATTTACTTACCCCAATAAACAGCGACGAGCACACTTGAGAAACGCGTACATTTGTTATGGTGAATAGATGGTTATTAAAACGGATCATATTATATGATGTGAATTAGCTTAAAATAAAGTAAAATAATGCTTTCCTATGGAATTTAATACAACAATTGGGTTTATTCTCGTTCATTTCCATTTTTACACGTTTTCATAGAACAAGACACCATTTTTGCCGTATTATTTCGTAAAATGTTCGATCAAAGCCCGACGCTGGTTCGCACAAGAATGATGACGTCACATTTTTTAGATTCGCTCGAGGCCATTCGTGAGCCCAGCCGGTTCCAAATTCCAAATGGAACCGGTATGGGGAGGGGGTAATAATACGCTTTTTATCACTTAGGGCAGGTCTATATATTCCCATGTCTATGGTTGTCACCTATTCTGGATAATTTACATTGTTTTAAATCTGCCAACTCAAACTAACTCAAATTTGTAGAATGGAAAGGAAATGCGAGTAATTCAGCCCAAAATATGATTTTTACAGAAACCAAAGTTTCTCGCACTACGAAGTATTGCGAAATCTTTTGTTTTTGGTTTGAAAATTAGAAACATTTGAGCTTAAATGAGATATAATCGAGCTTTTCATAAATAAGCAAAGAAAAAATAAAATAGTATACCTACCTATTTTCGGTTATGGTTTTATTGTATAATGAGACAAACTAAATTATTTAGGAAATGATCGTAAAACACGTAAAACACTTTTTTTAGGGAGGTTTTGAAGTGAAACTTCTTTAGCACCGTTGTGATTTGGAACACGATGAAACGGAAACGATACTAAAAAGAGACAAACACATCTATAGGATTTAGTGTGCGAGAGAATGAGATAGAATGAAACCTTACCGCATTGGCCGCTTTGATTATGAACTCACTTTTCAAGGATCCTATAAGTTGAGATTTTGTTTATCATTTTCTGTGCCAAAACAGCACTGTTATTGTTAATTTTATTCTCTTGGCATAGCTTTGCATATATTGTGCATTCTTTGTTTCATATCATTTTTTTATTTTTTATTTATTTCTATTCTTGTACATACACTTTACAAATAATTACATAGTTTACATAGATAATAGGTTGAGTAGTAAGAAAAAAATGTTAAAGATCCGTAACTGTATGTAAATAGGTTAGTCGTAGTGTTTTGTGAACACCTCACTAGGCGAACCATATTATAATATATTTATTATAAAATATTTCATCAATATTTTGTAATAACTCGTAAGAAACACTTTAGGATTACTTTTAAGTATACTTTAGTTACGCGCACTTGAAGTGAAATAACACAAAACTGCACTAAACAAATATAACCACACTCTTGTCTACTTTAGTTTTCTGAAGGTTTCGCTTCTACCGCATGTGAATTGCACACTCTGATTTTTTCCTTGTTTAAACCAAACCTGATGGCTGGTCTTAAGCAAGGATTTAAACCTTAAAAAATTGTTATTTTTATCGGCCCGATTGAAAATATAATACCACGTGGTGAATTGTCTTAACGTGTAAATTCGCTCAGGCTCCTACCCTTAAAGTGGGTATTCTAATCTAGAAGCATGAAGTCTAGAGCATTTTCAGGTGCAATAAAAAAAAAAACAATAATATTTTTACAAGCCATTATTTTACCAAATGTTGATTAAACATTAAAGAATACATAAAAAAAAAACAAACGAAAAATTCAACAAAAAGTTACAGGGTGTTAAAAGTTACAGTGGGGCTCAAAAAATGGCGCGTCCTGGTTGACACGATTGCAACTCTCCTAGTAATCTAAAACAAAAAATCGAATTAATTCTTAATCCAAACAAATGCAGCTATAACCCGAACTAAGGAAAAGTAAAAAAAATCCCAAAATAGCGGCTGTCTGAAATAAAAAAGATACTTTTTTACAAGTTTTTTTGACTTTCCAAATTTAAAAAAAAAGTAAAAATTGACATTTTATTATGGTTTTAGTTAGCGCTATACAGTATTGTACAGAGAAGGTTCACACCAAATTTCAAGTAAATCGTTTTAGTAGAATTTGAGGGTTCCATGCCAACTCAGATAAAAGTCAACTCAAGAACTCTTTGAAAAGTCATTAAAAGCTTTGAAAAAAATAATTTTAAAATGTCGTTAACCCTAACCTAACTTAACCTATTTAACCAATTTTTTATGACCTTTCTGAGGTGGTTCTGAGTTGGTTTCATTCTGATTTGGCCGGACACCGAACTTGAGATATCGTATCAACCGTCTCGAAAAAAGATGTTTTGAGAAACACGAGTTTAAAGTTTTGCTATTTAGATTATAGATAGATTCCGTCTAAACCGGTCGAACTAAAATGGCTCCAATTTTAAAAATAATTCGAATTTTGAAAAATCCTTTAAGGAGATATTCTTGAATATTTAATCAAAACCATCGAAATATGAAGAATTTTTTTTTCTAGATTAGAACACCCCTTAAGGGTCCACTATTCGAATTTCGACCGATTTCTTACATATCTCCCTTAAACATTTGAAGTTTTTAAGCTCTTAAAAAAATATGTTATTTTAGAAGATAATCTAGATACGTTCCACGCCGAAACTCAAATTATATGAAATTCCCTCGATAGAAAAAAATCGTAAAGTTTGCTCTGAAAATTATTTAAAACATATAAAAATTATTTTAAACGAGTCATGTTTTATTAAGCTTTTTCGCCATTTTCGCTGTGATTTCATCACTTAAAATATTGGCGCGCTCTGTCCAAAATTCGTAATTACACATCTCTCCAACTTCTTCTTTTTCAGCCGAATAGCGCTGCCTTAAAAAACACAAAATCGTACATTTACGTTCATGAGTAGAACAAATTTAAATTATTGGTAAAAGTAATTACTACGACGTATAGCGTGCGTGCAGTCGTGTACGAGACATAATGCTCTACATACACTATGCTTTGGGAAAACTAGAATGATTTTTCAGAAAGCGTCGGTCGAAGCCGTTTTGCCGAGCAATTTATTATTTTTGATTTCACGTGTTTCAATCCACGTTAGGTTTACATCAGGGAACGGTAAAGTAATGGAATATTATTGCCAATAAATTGCTTGGAATTGAATTCCTGCCAAACGACGCGGAATCGAAGGTGCCGGCAGAGCCCGTCTCCCCAGAGCCGTTTTAAATACGATTCGGTTATTCCAGAACGTTAAATTAAATTCTTCAATAAATCCGCATCGACAAAATAAGAGTAATAATACAATTCCTAGATACAAACTAGTAGGTACTGCATAATCTCAGGATGGCTCTGGAGAGAAACCACCATTCAGTCGAAACGCACTTGAAATGTTATTGTATTTTGTGTTCATTTTATGACCAGATTTGAATAGTCAGGTACTTCAACGTGCTATTATCATTAACCAACAACACATCTCGAACGTCCGAAAACAAAATGGCAAAGGAAAGCAAGAGAATCAATCATAAATCGGTCGAAATTCGAGCACGATCTGCAGATCAGCAGAAAGCTGGCTCTTGCCCGCATGGCAGCAGAGCGTTCTGGTCGCGTGAGTTAACTTTTGATGAGTTTCTTCTTACACCAGACACGTTAAATAATAATCGATGAACTTATTTTATTTATTTAAGAACAATAATCAGTACATGTGTTATTACAATTTTGTTTGGAGAATCTAGCAACAATAGGGACGTGTAGTCCCTTTAATGATAAGTTGAAGATTAGCCCTCGTCAGCAGTCGGTTGTCTCTTTTATGGGAGCAGACGTCCGGGGTCCATGGTACCTGATAAGGTTTATTAGTTGGTTCGTCAGATTAGATGCAGAACCGGGTGCGTGGTTCGTTCAGTGTTATCTTCGGGTCGGTCGGCTGCTTGATTAGGTGACACGTGCGAGCTTAATAGGTCGCAATTTCTGCAAACCCCGTCTGCCACCTCTTACCAGACCTGACGGCTCTCTAACTAGGTGACCGGCCAACTCGGAATGAAACCAACTCAGAACCATCTCAGATAGGTCATTTAGAATGATAAAAAAATATATATAAAAAAATGGTTAAATAGGTTATGTTAGGTTAGGGTTATCGGCTAATTTATAATGATTTTTTTCATAGATTTTAATGACTTTTAAAGGAGGTGTTGAGTTGACATTATTCCCAGTTGGCATGGAACCCTCTAACTAATACCGCCGCCGAAAACACTAACTTATTAGGCAAAATGTTCGCGGAAAACTCGAGTCCGATGATCAAGGTGCTACCCCGCCGTTGGTTCCTCGCTGCGGTTTTCATATGAAATAGCTGAGGATCTGGCATCGGGATGTGCTCCAAGTCTTACGAGATCTTGATGTTAATAAAGCTAGTGGGCCTGACGGAATACCTGCCCTGGTATTGCAGAGGTGCGCTGCAGAAATAGCTCCAATTTTAAAGAAGCTTTTGAAAACGTCCCTGAAGTCTGGGTCTGTGCCCTCTGGTTGGAAAAAAACAATCATTCACCCTATTCCAAAGAAGGGTGACCGCTCCAACCCGGCCAACTACCGCACGTGCGATCAACGACAAACTACTCACATACCTCGAGAAGAACAAAATTATTAACGACCGTCAATACGGATTCCGGCGGAACCGCTCATGCGGTGATCTTCTCGCGTATGTGACTTTTATTTTATATTATATGCTTTTGTTGTAACATTTCTTTCTTTATATTATATTTTATTTATTGTTTTAGTTTTAAAGTATTTAAAATAACTGTGATACTTAACTTATAAACAAAGAGTGTAAAAGCCCATTAGGGCGTGTAATAAATAAATAAAAATTTTCTCAGTGCACGCCAAGATTTGAACCCGCGACCTCCGGATCGCTAGTCGAGAGCCTAACCCCCCGATAACGAAAGCAATCCTCACAAAAGTTCCCCTGGACAAATAAATATACACCTGTTTTTTCAGGTGTCCCATAAATTACGTATCAAACGTAGTGGGCTGATAGTGGAGCCAATTTGCAATAAAAAATTGCCACTGCCGGGAATCAGTCGTAACAGCTTAGGGCCTAGGTATTCGTAATTGTGTTATACAGCTGTCGTGTTGCACCTAGCTACATGAATATTCCCAGATATTCTGGTTGTTAAACTTCGCATTGAGGACACTTCAGATTCTTTATAAACTTAAAGAAAAGCATTTTTTTTAAATACTTTTAAAACTGGTAAGATCTTAAATTTACCAAAATTCACTGGTTGCAAAATTTCTTGGCTTTTTAAGAATAAATATGATAATAAATAAAGTTACATCACAACCGAAAATAAATTGTTTAAAATAAATAAAATAATCCTACCACTGGTGTCAAGCAGGCGCGTGCCATTGCTATTTAGTATGCAGAACATTCTTACATTGCACACCGCGCGCCCACAGGCCTGGGAATGTGCATTCAATCTTCCGCTGCCAAACAAACCATTTCGATTATTTGTCTTGAATAAATAATCTATTAAAGTTTATATCTCCATTCAATTAAACAATTTGGTGCAAGGCCGTTCGAAGGAGTGATAAAACGCGTGGTTCTGTTTTAAGAGTTATGGCGACTACAATGTGGAAGGCGAGTGGTAAATTTATGTTACGTAAACCGCGATGCATCCCGATCGTTCTCAAACTCGTTAAAAAGTTGGCACAAATCGCATTTGTGCATTGCAAGGGAACTTTGTTTACTGTTCGCTTTATTTTCATATACCCGTTATCCAGTCCGCATCCTTGCTATGCACCACATTCCTCACTCCAATTTAAGCAGGTTTAAATTTATCGCTTAAGCCTTGATAAGCCGCAGAATAGTTCCTATTTTAGACGCCGAGGCGCTAGTAGTCGTATGCCAAATCTGACATTTACGTTAATAATATTTGAATGCTTCCCACCGACATTTGCATAAATCACCTAATGTTAAAAGTATGGCCTAATATATTCACCGAGCTATGAGGAATGACGATGTTATTAATTGATAAACAATAAAAAATAGTCTTAAGGGCTTTTAAGTTTCAATGTTAGGACAGTTTGTTGTCAGCGGTTAATTTCATTAATCGTGCACTAACTCGAGTACACTAATTAAAATTAATGTACTCGCACATGACACCATGGTGATTGAAGTAAGGAGCTTTAAAAAAAATTAACTAGTAAATTAAACCTGCCTTAAGATAAACTACGGTCGTTTTTGAAATATCCCGATCATAATACCGCGATTTCCCGGTGCATAGAGATGTCCCGATGAAGATGACTGTAGAGAGCATTGATATACCACTCACGTCGCTAGTAGATTTGTTTTCGAAGAAAAAAGTAACTCATACCTCTATTAAATTCATAGTAATACACATGATATTGGTAACAACAAGATTTTTGATCTATATACGGATTACGTTCCAAGATGTGCTTAGCTCGACATTCGAACCAAGCCGAGCTTTTATAATTTACTGATATACCTGACCTAAATACGCATCATTGGCATTGATAGGGTTAATAACAATTGTGTTTGTTTACTATTATATTATTTAACCCTACTAAGTGGTAATTTGATTTATTTTTATCAACAATTTAAGATGAAGGATTGTCATGGATAAAAAGCCGCCTGGATAACGTAACAGCAAACGTGATAATGGTATTTAACCGTTTGAATGGCAGGAGACCATATTTGTCCCAGCTCACATGCGTCTCGTCGAAATCACTATAACTCCATTACTATCAGAGTGAGAATCATGATCTAAACAGAGTTAAAAGGGAAAATAACGCGCTTTGTAGTCTAATCTAAACAATAACGACAAAAATGTTAAATGTACACCTTTATGAAACCAAAGTTTTGAATCGCAGTTTGAAAAAAAAAATTGAAACTTTGATAATTTAAAAAGAGGTGACAATTACGTTTATAATACATTATCTAATAAAATATGTATGTGTTTTAATTTTTTTTCGTCATTTGTAATTTTAGTTAGAAAAAACGTGAGGTGAGCCATTTTTAAAATTTTTTTATGTTTCCATAAAAAAAAATTATATTTAAAAATTTATATGTTCATTTTGAATTAAAAAATTGTAAGCCTATTTTATCATCTTTCAAAAACAGTTTATAGTTTTGGAAAATGCTCAGAAATATTCTATTTATTTGCATTTCATTGTAAAGCGGAAAGATTTTGACCATCTAAAAAATACGCCAAAATTTTGAAGAGTTAAGTTGCTAATTGTTATTATTTCATCCGTGGCTTATAGTATATTATAAAGCAGAAGAAGTTAAGCCACCACTATCCAAAGAACAGACCAAAAGAGAAATTTCTTTGAACCTCCCGGACTGGGAAATGCTGGAATATTATGGAAATTGTAGGTGAGAGGAGGATGAATGGCTTGCAGAGTAACTAAGTTAAATTCTTAGACTAATTCACTCCTTAGTGTCGCTAAGGCGATACTGAGAATACACAGCTTCTACGTCTAGCCCGAAGAGGTAAAATTTTAAACGCATTCTAGAAGTAAATTCAAAGGATGAAATTCACGCCATTCACGTGAAATAATAGATTTAGCATCTAAAGGAAAATAAAGCTTGTTCGTATATACGTGCTTGGATGACTACAAACTTTTTACACAATCATTTCAATGATAATTCTACGACAAATTTAAAGTTTTTGTAGAATCGTTATACACATTTTACTAAATTTTATCAGTACTTTAAACTGGAAAGAAAACAATTACTGAAATTGCACTGTAGGTGGAAAGCTTTCATAATGAATTTTTAAAACTGGTGATTTTTTTTTTACATTAACTTAATAATTTCCCTCAGGGCCTATGTCATCTTTAAAGATGCTGTGTGGAGGATGTTTTTGAGCATTATAAAAAAATAAAAACATAGTATTCAGTTGACGTGAACCCTTGAGAAAACTAAAGTAGCCAAGAGAGGGTAGGCACTGCACAAAGAGGAGACCGACAGGCTACGATGCAACGCACAAAGAGCAGACCGATAATACTATTATTTAATTCTCTCGCAGGTTAAATTCTGTAGATGCATGTGTGTGTCTCTTTTTTCGTTTCATCGATTTTCAAATCACAACGGTGCTAAAGAAGTTTTCACTTCAATAATCCAACACCAAGCATAAGAATCGCTTTTTTGGTGAGGTGCTTACAGCGACAAGCTACGAAATTTGATTTAGAAAATACGTAAGTATGTTTATTTTACTCCTTCCAATATGTAACTTAATTACGATAATGCAACTTTTATACAAAAAAAATTAATTAGAAAAAAATGTTTTAATCGCCACTACTTCTTACGGTGATTTGAATATATAGGTGAAATGTCACTGCCTGGTGGCCCAATGAAAACTAATCTCAATAAATGTATATTCTCTTCCGCGAGCACTTTTATTCTGTACCGATTAATAATTGTTAGTAGTGACACTTTCTCTTGGCGTGTTACAGCGGGAGTAATGAAGCTGTCGCGTGACGCGTGCCTTGGCTCGGTACCAAGCATCTGTAGGGACATATGCATATGGTTGCACAATACCCGCACCGCACAGAGCACATTGCTCCACACCTGTGCTGGTCACACGGTCAATACATATAGACAACTGTCGCGTGACGCGTGCCTTGGCTCGGTACCAAGCATCTGTAGGGACATATGCATATGGTTGCACAATACCCGCACCGCACAGAGCACATTGCTCCACACCTGTGCTGGTCACACGGTCAATACATATAGACAACTGTCGCGTGACGCGTGCCTTGGCTCGGTACCAAGCATCTGTAGGGACATATGCATATGGTTGCACAATACCCGCACCGCACAGAGCACATTGCTCCACACCTGTGCTGGTCACACGGTCAATACATATAGACAACTGTCGCGTGACGCGTGCCTTGGCTCGGTACCAAGCATCTGTAGGGACATATGCATATGGTTGCACAATACCCGCACCGCACAGAGCACATTGCTCCACACCTGTGCTGGTCACACGGTCAATACATATAGACAACTGTCGCGTGACGCGTGCCTTGGCTCGGTACCAAGCATCTGTAGGGACATATGCATATGGTTGCACAATACCCGCACCGCACAGAGCACATTGCTCCACACCTGTGCTGGTCACACGGTCAATACATATAGACAACTGTCGCGTGACGCGTGCCTTGGCTCGGTACCAAGCATCTGTAGGGACATATGCATATGGTTGCACAATACCCGCACCGCACAGAGCACATTGCTCCACACCTGTGCTGGTCACACGGTCAATACATATAGACAACTGTCGCGTGACGCGTGCCTTGGCTCGGTACCAAGCATCTGTAGGGACATATGCATATGGTTGCACAATACCCGCACCGCACAGAGCACATTGCTCCACACCTGTGCTGGTCACACGGTCAATACATATAGACAACTGTCGCGTGACGCGTGCCTTGGCTCGGTACCAAGCATCTGTAGGGACATATGCATATGGTTGCACAATACCCGCACCGCACAGAGCACATTGCTCCACACCTGTGCTGGTCACACGGTCAATACATATAGACAACTGTCGCGTGACGCGTGCCTTGGCTCGGTACCAAGCATCTGTAGGGACATATGCATATGGTTGCACAATACCCGCACCGCACAGAGCACATTGCTCCACACCTGTGCTGGTCACACGGTCAATACATATAGACAACTGTCGCGTGACGCGTGCCTTGGCTCGGTACCAAGCATCTGTAGGGACATATGCATATGGTTGCACAATACCCGCACCGCACAGAGCACATTGCTCCACACCTGTGCTGGTCACACGGTCAATACATATAGACAACTGTCGCGTGACGCGTGCCTTGGCTCGGTACCAAGCATCTGTAGGGACATATGCATATGGTTGCACAATACCCGCACCGCACAGAGCACATTGCTCCACACCTGTGCTGGTCACACGGTCAATACATATAGACAACTGTCGCGTGACGCGTGCCTTGGCTCGGTACCAAGCATCTGTAGGGACATATGCATATGGTTGCACAATACCCGCACCGCACAGAGCACATTGCTCCACACCTGTGCTGGTCACACGGTCAATACATATAGACAACTGTCGCGTGACGCGTGCCTTGGCTCGGTACCAAGCATCTGTAGGGACATATGCATATGGTTGCACAATACCCGCACCGCACAGAGCACATTGCTCCACACCTGTGCTGGTCACACGGTCAATACATATAGACAACTGTCGCGTGACGCGTGCCTTGGCTCGGTACCAAGCATCTGTAGGGACATATGCATATGGTTGCACAATACCCGCACCGCACAGAGCACATTGCTCCACACCTGTGCTGGTCACACGGTCAATACATATAGACAACTGTCGCGTGACGCGTGCCTTGGCTCGGTACCAAGCATCTGTAGGGACATATGCATATGGTTGCACAATACCCGCACCGCACAGAGCACATTGCTCCACACCTGTGCTGGTCACACGGTCAATACATATAGACAACTGTCGCGTGACGCGTGCCTTGGCTCGGTACCAAGCATCTGTAGGGACATATGCATATGGTTGCACAATACCCGCACCGCACAGAGCACATTGCTCCACACCTGTGCTGGTCACACGGTCAATACATATAGACAACTGTCGCGTGACGCGTGCCTTGGCTCGGTACCAAGCATCTGTAGGGACATATGCATATGGTTGCACAATACCCGCACCGCACAGAGCACATTGCTCCACACCTGTGCTGGTCACACGGTCAATACATATAGACAACTGTCGCGTGACGCGTGCCTTGGCTCGGTACCAAGCATCTGTAGGGACATATGCATATGGTTGCACAATACCCGCACCGCACAGAGCACATTGCTCCACACCTGTGCTGGTCACCGCACAGAGCACATTGCTCCACACCTGTGCTGGTCACCGCACAGAGCACATTGCTCCACACCTGTGCTGGTCACCGCACAGAGCACATTGCTCCACACCTGTGCTGGTCACCGCACAGAGCACATTGCTCCACACCTGTGCTGGTCACCGCACAGAGCACATTGCTCCACACCTGTGCTGGTCACCGCACAGAGCACATTGCTCCACACCTGTGCTGGTCACCGCACAGAGCACATTGCTCCACACCTGTGCTGGTCACCGCACAGAGCACATTGCTCCACACCTGTGCTGGTCACCGCACAGAGCACATTGCTCCACACCTGTGCTGGTCACCGCACAGAGCACATTGCTCCACACCTGTGCTGGTCACCGCACAGAGCACATTGCTCCACACCTGTGCTGGTCACCGCACAGAGCACATTGCTCCACACCTGTGCTGGTCACCGCACAGAGCACATTGCTCCACACCTGTGCTGGTCACCGCACAGAGCACATTGCTCCACACCTGTGCTGGTCACCGCACAGAGCACATTGCTCCACACCTGTGCTGGTCACCGCACAGAGCACATTGCTCCACACCTGTGCTGGTCACCGCACAGAGCACATTGCTCCACACCTGTGCTGGTCACCGCACAGAGCACATTGCTCCACACCTGTGCTGGTCACCGCACAGAGCACATTGCTCCACACCTGTGCTGGTCACCGCACAGAGCACATTGCTCCACACCTGTGCTGGTCACCGCACAGAGCACATTGCTCCACACCTGTGCTGGTCACCGCACAGAGCACATTGCTCCACACCTGTGCTGGTCACCGCACAGAGCACATTGCTCCACACCTGTGCTGGTCACCGCACAGAGCACATTGCTCCACACCTGTGCTGGTCACCGCACAGAGCACATTGCTCCACACCTGTGCTGGTCACCGCACAGAGCACATTGCTCCACACCTGTGCTGGTCACCGCACAGAGCACATTGCTCCACACCTGTGCTGGTCACCGCACAGAGCACATTGCTCCACACCTGTGCTGGTCACCGCACAGAGCACATTGCTCCACACCTGTGCTGGTCACCGCACAGAGCACATTGCTCCACACCTGTGCTGGTCACCGCACAGAGCACATTGCTCCACACCTGTGCTGGTCACCGCACAGAGCACATTGCTCCACACCTGTGCTGGTCACCGCACAGAGCACATTGCTCCACACCTGTGCTGGTCACCGCACAGAGCACATTGCTCCACACCTGTGCTGGTCACCGCACAGAGCACATTGCTCCACACCTGTGCTGGTCACCGCACAGAGCACATTGCTCCACACCTGTGCTGGTCACCGCACAGAGCACATTGCTCCACACCTGTGCTGGTCACCGCACAGAGCACATTGCTCCACACCTGTGCTGGTCACCGCACAGAGCACATTGCTCCACACCTGTGCTGGTCACCGCACAGAGCACATTGCTCCACACCTGTGCTGGTCACCGCACAGAGCACATTGCTCCACACCTGTGCTGGTCACCGCACAGAGCACATTGCTCCACACCTGTGCTGGTCACCGCACAGAGCACATTGCTCCACACCTGTGCTGGTCACCGCACAGAGCACATTGCTCCACACCTGTGCTGGTCACCGCACAGAGCACATTGCTCCACACCTGTGCTGGTCACCGCACAGAGCACATTGCTCCACACCTGTGCTGGTCACCGCACAGAGCACATTGCTCCACACCTGTGCTGGTCACCGCACAGAGCACATTGCTCCACACCTGTGCTGGTCACACGGTCAATACATATAGACAACTGGTAAGTTTAGTGACTACAGTGGCACAGCTATTGGGGGAAAAAATTAATTTATTTTTATTTTTTTTTTTATTATTTATTAAAATTACAGAGAACATTTTGTACAATAAAATAGAATAGACCCACAAAGCTGTCATATGGCAGCTTGTCTGCAGTTTCTAACAATTTAAACATTCTTAATATAATATCTAAGAAAATATTTGTAAATACATTTATAGTTTAAACATTTTAGTTAAAAACTATATTTTTTTTTAAATACTATATTTTCAAATATAAAACTGTAAATGTTCTCCGAAATGACCTGGAAAGAGTCTCAACCTTGCGATTTCTCATAAGAAACCATTCACTTTCCTGAATGCAATTATCAATTTTCTCCAAATCAAACTTAGAATAATCGCAACTTTGCGACTCTTTCAAGGACATAAAGAATCTATTCCTACGCTCAGGATGCAATTTTTAATGTTCTCAATAGTTATTTGGACAGTTAAGAATATTACGAACTAAAAATGCAATTTGCCTATCCTGAAACGGGAATCCTTCCCAGTTGGATAGACAAAGGACCATTTTGTATTGTTTCATTTTGAAATATGTATGTTTATAAATAAATAAATAAATAAAAAAAAATAAAAAATAAAAAAAAAAGTTTAAATACATTTATAGTTAGATTTAATTTGATTTATTTAGGAAAATCAACAGATTATTTACATCTGTTACGATAAAATTAATAACACATAAAATCGGTGACCCGACAATTGATCCGGCGACGATTGCCTCCCCCGACAGTTGGCCCGCTGGTAGTTGATCCCCCGACAGTTGATCCCCCGGACAGTTGACCCTCCCCGATAGTTGATCTCCCCGATAGTTGATCCCCCCGACAGTTGATCCCCTGACAGTTGATCTCCCGACAGTTGATCCCCCCCCGACAGTTGATCCCCCGGACGGTCGACCCTCCCCGACTGTTGATCCCCCTGACAGTTGATCCTTTCGACAGTTGATCCCCCGACAGTTGATCCCCCGATAGTTGATCCCCCGACAGTTGATCTCCTAACAGTTGATCTCCCCGACAGCTGATCCCTCCGACAGTTGATCCCCCGACAGTTGATCCGGCGGACAGTTGACCCGTATGGTTGGTTGTACGGCCATATGAGTCCTATAATTCAATACCCGCTATATCCGATTTTTTGACAAAATGATCCGAGTATGACACCTTGTTCACATTTTTCCGAGGAACCTAAAATTGAGTTTCAAAACCTTCCTTATCACGACCAAAAACCATGTTAAAACTGCGAGTGAAAAACAAAACCCGCTATATCATTCAAGAAGTTACTATCAAAACCCGCTATATTGGAATTCAACCGAATTAGAAAAGCCTCTATCGTGAGTAAATCACGAAGTGAGTATCAAAATCTGCTAACATTTCGAAATTTTATTACTCCATTTCATTATTTAAAAAATTGACATCAATTATTTATTTAACTTTATGTGACAGTATCGCCTGGTGTAAGACCGACATTCAGATCTGAAACGTTGCTTGAAATGGCTTTTGCCGTGTTTGGTGACCAGATCTGAAAAGCCAATTTTTTTTTTAATTTTTTTTTTTTTTTATTTCCTTTATTTTTCCCAAATTTTACATTAGATGTATACAATATCATGAAATAATAAGAATAATGGGAACCCACTAAGGCGCAGCCTGTGCGTGGGTAATATAGTTTAATATATTTTATTATTGTACCTAAAAAGAACAAGGGGCAAATAAAGCAAAAACATGATTAAAAATTGTCTAAACAGCTGTGCAAAAAATGAACATACACAGTGCAATAGTGAGTGTATAGTGTAATATTACATCCCCACCTTCCTCTTCTACCCATCTCCTTCCCCTCCGAACTGCCTTCAGCCTCACAACATACCCCAATCGGGATTGCCATGGTCTCACGGTTGGGAGCAGTTGGGACTCTTACGCCGTATTCAAATTAAAAAAAACATATTGTATGACAATGAATGAATGAGATGTGACAATTATCACTGCTGTCTATGAGGCGCCATTTGTCGTTCAAAAAAGTCATAACTCAATAAAAAAGACGGAAATGAAAGCAGACAGTCGTAAAATATAAATTATTACAGATAATTGAGCCGAATTTCAAAATGCAAATGTGTAAGTGTTCATGGTACTTGCTACTGGAGAATATATGAAGTGGCAAGTCTGTCAACAAATTTAATTATATCAATGTGTAGCACGACTTAGTATTGTCTCAAGAAGACAAATGCATTTTACGAAGCCATTTATTTGTTTGAACATTTCCATACTAAGGGTGGGTTTTTTCATTTACCTTTACTTTTAGCTGTGCAGTTTACAGTTACTTTCGCAGTACATTAATTTGACATTTACGGCAAAATGAGTTTTTTCATGATGCTAACCGCTAAAGTAAATGTAAACGGGGATGACAGCTTGATAAACAGTCTAATTCCCAAATTTTCGTATTGGGAACTGTTCATATATTTTTTTCATGTGGCAACACACACTACATATGTCAAACATTCGGTGAATTCTATGCGCAATGTCTATGATTGCATCGTCTTGTGTAGATTTTGTGATTGGGGAGATGTTATGTTGTGATGGGAGATGTTATTGGTATACGGGTACAATCAATGGCTCCTATGACTTTTGGAAATTGACAATTTGTGAAATTTCACATTATTTTCCAACATTTCAGCGTCACTTCTAAGCATTGATATGAAATTTTCGTTGAATGGTGCTATGGCCTTTGACACATTAAAGATTATTTTACACACTGTACTTTTGTGTTTATTTTCAATATCTTTAAGTATTTTTGCATTGACCCATTCGCATTAAACCGTAAAGCGAATAATAACTGCTCAGATGGTTTGACAGCATTATTCCTAGCAGAGGAGAGAAACAATTTATAGAAGCTTTATTTTGTTTACGTCATGTCATTTAAATAAATATTTGTAATTACACTTTATCAACCATTACTTACATGTCACTGAGAAAACATATCATATCTGCAATTAATGTAGTCAAAAGTCGAGCAGTTTCTTTGTTAACGCGAAATCGGCATAGGAAATCTATTCCTAAAGTGACATTAGACAACGGCCGCCATTTTGATTACCCTTACTTTAGCATTTACAGTACCATTGTGGGCCTGTAAGATTGTAGGTAAAAGTATACGGTAAATGTCAAATGAAAAAAACTCATTTCTATGACTTTACCATTTACTTTTACAAATAGCATTGCAATTAGCATTCTCAGTAAATGAAAAAACCCACCCTTAGATGCTAACATTATTTTGTGATATTAGAGAACCGCTTGTGGCCTTCATCCTGGACAGGATAGATCAGTGATTCCCAAAGTGGTCCAGGTGGACCCCCAGGGGTCCACGGGAGACTCGACGGGGGTCCACGTAGACGTGATTAAAAAATGGGGGCCCACAAGTTGTAAGTGGGGGTCCACGAAAATTTATCTGCAGGCTTATTCTCTATCTTTTGTGGGATCGTTATCGAGATAACGGACGTGATCTCCTGTCAGATTTGTGTGATTTTTACATATTTACTGTAACATATTTTAGTTTAGATCGTTTTAAACATAAATTCCTGCAAGAACGCATGTTTATTTATTCATTTAATGTACGTTGTACATAGAAAAAGCAAATAAATCACACAAATCTGTCAGGAGATCACGTCCGTTATCTCGATAATGATCCCACAAAAGATAGAGAATAAGCCTGCTGGTTTCGATAGTAAAATACCTGTCATTGTAGGCAGATAGCACACTGTTAATTGGGTGAAAAATTGTCATTTTGCACACATTCCATCCCGCCCCCCCATCTCATATCACATTACCCCCCCCCCCCCCCTAACCCTCCCCGTTGTGAAAGACCACAACTCCAGCGTTATATTCAATATTCAGTACAACGCGTGTCGAGTTTCGGGAATATGGTAGAAGTGTTGCAGCAAGGGGTCCACCGAAACCGGTAAAATTTTGAAAGTGGTCCACGAGAAAAAAGTTTGGGAACCTCTGGGATAGATGGTTCCGTGCGTTTTTATCCCGCGACAAAATATCCCCGACAAAATATCCTATGGACAAAACATTCCCCAACAAAATATCCTATGGACAAAACATTCCCCAACAAAATATCTACTAAAACCTAACCCAACCTAACCTAACTTAACCTAAACTAACAAAAAATGACACAAAAATAATACAAACGTCCTGTTAAGACAGTAAATAATAGCTGTCGGTATTATTTTTGTCCCATTTTTTGTTAGGTTAGGTTAGATTAAGTTAGGTTAGGTTAGGTTAGATTTTAGTGGATACTTTGTTGGAGGATGTTCGTATGATATTTTGTCGGAGGATATTTTGTCGGGGATATTTTGTCGGGGATATTTTGTCGGGGATATTTTGTCGGGGATATTTTGTCGGGGATATTTTGTCGGGGATATTTTGTCGGGGATATTTAGTCGGGGATATTTTGTCGCGCATTAAACCAGAATAGATATTGGCCGACAATCTTGATACTGGTGACACAAATATAACGAAAATATCAATAATTTAAAACTGTTTAATGCATTATTTATTGTTATCAAGTTTAATTTGTAGAACTCCATTTAAATTTTTTTTTATTTCTTTTATGTATTCAATAATATTATTATTATGCAGAAAATAAAACCATGAGTCATCATTTGGAAATGATTCACATTAGGAAAAACGATTAGAGCACTTAACGACCTTCAGTCGAATTTAAACAACACAAGTAATTGGGAAATTTTAAATAGGGTATAATAATTTCAGTCAGTTTACTCATAATTAAAATTAATTATCAAAATCCTATCTAGAAATAACCTAAATACCTCGTCAGTATGTGGCATGACCACAGTTTGATAATGCCTTCAGAGGGCGAAACAGCTGTCACAAAAAAGAAATAATAAAAAAAATAATAATAAAAAACTGTTTAATGCACGTACGTATCCCTTCACAGATTACCACTTCACACACATACAAACATACTCAGACGTACACACCTGCCCACTACGCACATCACCCGGCAATTATTAATTATACATGCCACAAATAAGGCACTAGAAATAAACATATAATAGGTACCCACCACGAAATATTACTTTATCTAGAAACTGTCTCATCACTGTAACCTATGTACTGTCTGTTTCTATATAAATGAATGACTAAATAAAAATAAAAATAGTTGTTTTCCAGCAACTCCTTTCCAAAAATTTTACATTATGAAAACACGCCAAGGCGCTAACTTTATTCACAATATTAAAGGCTCCTGTGCAATATGGCTCCAACATCGCAAACAACGTATATAGTCGCCTTTTCCATCAATTTAATTAATTCTCGGAACTGACAGAGCGGTACTTTGGTTCAAACGGTTTCTTGTAAGGCTAATTGGAAAATATTGTCGTGTTTCAAAGGCTATCAATACACTTGAGTACTCACAAATGAGCCATACAATATCCACGCATTTCAATTGCTCTACCGAAAAACTATTCAATCCGCCTTCTTCAAGTCCGCGTAAAGCATATATTTATATCGGAAGTGGTCCCTTGAGAGACGGTTAATAAACATACTTCACTATTGGTTAAAATCGATCAATATTTAAGTGATTTAAATTGATATTAAAATATTATATATTCAGTGACAGAACAAGTGACAATTAGAATTTGAACAACGCATCGGACGCATACATATAGAAGGCTCCAATCGTAGTACCTTGCATCGATGTAACGGTGCGTGCCGTGCAACATGACGCATATTATATACTACCGCATCAAATAATCTATGCTGTTTGCTCAAGCAGGGCTGTCACAAACAACAAAAATGAATCTGAACGATAACGCCCTCCTATCTATTAATGAAGCAAAAGAACTTATTGACGGCATCCACAGTGCCATTACGGATCCAGCTTTAAAAATTACTAAAGACCAGATGGCGAAGCTTTTGACAAAATTATCTACTCTTTCAAGCAAAATGATTGACGTTGGAACAAAGGTTGGAATAATTGAGGGGAAATTAATGACATATGAAAAAATCATCACCAAACCCCCGCAGGAAACAAGTACAGGCGACAAAAGAACATACGCAAGCGTAATTGATAAGGGAAAATCAATATTACCCAAAGAAAATCTACATACAATAAAAATAATTTCAACCAATAATGAAAACGCGGACCAAATAAAAGTAAACATTCAAAAACAGATAAGAGTCGGAAAACTGGGGATAGAAGTATCTGAAATAAAAAAATCAAATAAAAACCACGTAATCATCTCTTGCCCAAAGAAAGAAGATTCTGATAAAATAATTAAAGAAATCAACAAGAAGGAAAATAACAGCATAACCGCAGCAGAAATTAAGAAGCGCAAGCCTAATGTTATCCTTAAAGGAATACACAAGGATTACAACGTAGAAGATTTTAATGAAGATTTTATAGAACAAAACGAAGATATTTACCAACTTATCAAAGACGATAGTAAACACATGCCCAAAATAATGGCAAATATAAAAAACAAAAGAAGCGAGAACTTATCCAACTACGTCCTAGAAACAACCGGTCAAATGAGAAAATTATTAATCGAAAAAGGAAGAATAAACCTGGGATTTATGCGGGTTCATGTAGGCGACTCAAACCCGTTGTCCCAATGCTACCATTGCTTGTGGTTCGAACATACTGCCAACAAGTGCCGAAAAAAAATGGAAAAACCCAGATGTCTCCACTGCGCACAAGATCATACACTATCGAACTGCCCGAATAAAACTCAACCACCGACGTGCTACAATTGTCTAACCTTTAATAAATCAAGAAATGGAAAAACAAATTCGGACCATCGAGCGAATGATAGCAAGTGCCACTACGTCAATAAAATGACAGAATCTGCTTACCAGAAAATTGACTTTAATTAAAATGTTATATTCTTTAAAAAAAACAAGTAAGAAATTAATATTTCAACTATATTTTGTTTACAGAGTATCAAAGTCGGCACCCTGTTTATTAGCGCCTGTTCAAATTCATAGTATGTACCTAAGAACTAGCAACTCCCAGTCGAGTGGCATTATTATTACTAAGTATATGATTATTATTGTTCCGCCCGACTATGAAGTTATTCATATAAACGAATTCTCAATTCCCTACAAAACGTACCTCCAAACATATTTATATACATACTCAATCATTTTACATAAGATACACGATTTCAAAGTAGGATGAATAATATTATTACGGACGAACTAGATAACACTTATAATATAAGAGAAAAGGTATGTAATAATGTTGATCAATGCAACCTTCTCTTCAAAAATATGACTAACTCATTAACCATTATGCACTTAAATATCAGAAGTATTTACAAAAACATAAATGAATTATTATGCACTCTTAGTCTATTGAAAACTGAACTCGACTGTATAGTTTTGACCGAGGCCCACCTTAATACAATAAATATTGATAGTATACAACAATTACCGAACTTTACATGTATTACCACGAAAATGCACATTAACAAGAATAGTGGCATAGTTATATACGTTAACCAAAAACACCAAGATATATCTTATAAAGAAATAAACATGACACTCACTAACTGCCTAGCATTACAAATAAAAGTAAATAAACAGATTTATCAGGTTATTGCTATATACCGAACCCACGGTTCGAAAACTCAACAATTTATAGAGCAAATTAAAGATTTAATTAATAAAAACAAATGTCAAAATACTATAGTAACGGGTGACTTCAATATAAATATAGGTTTAAATTCAAACAGTGTCGAAAAAAATGATCTACATAATACGATGGCTGAACTGAACTTCATTTCATGCATAAACGACTATACTAGAGTTGTGCCCCGACAAAACCCATCATGTATTGATCATATTTGGACAAAAGCTGACATAACTACACAATTAACACCTGTCATTTGGAAAACAAATATAACTGATCACTTTGCGTGTTTTTTAATTCTTGATTTTAAAAAAAAAATATCCTTTTCCTCAACTGCATTACAGCAGTATAATATAAAAACCATTAACACACAACTTCTAGAACAAAAATTAAAATCGGAAAAGTGGGAAGAAATATTAAATACCGAAGATGCCGAAAAATCTTCAATTAATTTCGAAAAAACACTTCGCGATCACATAATAAATGCAACTAAAGAAAATAACGTCAAACTAAAATCAAAACATAGAAAAATTAAACCTTGGATCACCCATGGAATAGTTACCTCAATTAGGAATAAAGAAAAACTATTTTATCAAACCCGTAAACAACCCAATGACTTTATTTTATTACAATTATATAAAAAATACAGAAATAATCTTACAAACTTGATTAAAAAAACAAAAGAAAATTACTTCAAAGAAAAAATTGAAGATTGTGGTGAAGATAACAAAAAAGTCTGGGCTACAATTAATAACATCATTGGCAAGGGTAATAAAAATAAACAAATAAATAAAATAACATATGACAATGAAACAATAGAGACAGTAAAAGAACCAACTAAAATTGCTAATATTTTCAACAACTACTTTGCAAAAGTCGGTGAGAACCTAGCCAAAAAAATTGACGCTGTCCAATCTAAAAAAACTTTCAGTACATCCACACAAACTTGCCAAAATATTTTCAAAAAGTTTGAAAAATGCACACAGATAGAAATAGAAAAAATAATAATGAACTTACGAGTGTCAGCGAGCCCTGGTTTCGACCATATCACAGTAAATTTACTTAAACAAATGAGACAACTAATATCAAAACCAATAGCACATATCATAAATAACAGCATGCAACAAGGAATTTACCCGAAAATATATAAAAATACAATAATAACTCCGATTTTCAAATCAGGAATTGCAACCGACATCTCAAACTACCGTCCCATATCTATTGTATCAAACGTAGCAAAAATATTTGAAAAAGTCGTAAAGTCACAATTAACTAAGCACATCACTTCAAATAAAATTATTAATGATAACCAATTCGGCTTCAGAGAAAATTTAGGCACGCAAGATGCAATCGCAAAAATAACCTCAAGAATATATAATGCTCTTGACTCGGGAAATAAATGTTTAAGTATATTCATTGATCTAAGAAAAGCTTTTGACAGTATATGCCACAAAAAACTAATCAAGAAATTAGGAAATATTGGAATTCAAGGAACAGTTATAGAATGGTTCAAAAGTTATCTACATGAAAGACACCAACACGTGAAAATTAACAATACATTGAGTGAACCCACCTATTCAGAATTTGGAATTCCTCAAGGGACAGTGTTAGGTCCAATATTGTTTATCATTTACGTGAATGAAATGCTTACAATACCGAAAATTGGAAAAATCATATCTTTCGCTGACGACACAGTCTTAATCATAGAAAAAAAAACTTGGGATGAAGCCTACCGAACCGCAAATGTAGAAATAAACAACTTAAAACAATGGCTGGATGACAACTATCTTTCCTTAAACTCTGACAAAACTTACTTCATGACATTTACACTATCAGACAAATTCCTTCCAATTATAAATTCCAATATAACTATTCATAGCTCTTGTAAAAATTATACTGACAACTGCAACTCATCTAAATGCACAAAAATTTCAAAAAAGAACTACATTAAATATTTAGGCATAATAATAGACCAACATATTAAATGGACAGAACATATTGCACAAACTATAAACAGAATACGTAAACTTTTTTACGTATTCCTCAAACTAAGAAATATACTTCATAAATCTATACTACTGAAGGTTTACTATGCATTAGCCCAATCAGTTCTGCAATACGGAATAATAGGTTGGGGAGGAGCGTATAAAACCAACTTAGCCCCACTTGAAATAGTACATAGAAGACTTATCAAAATTATACTAAAAAAACCTTTAGACTATTCAACTCAAAAAATATTCGAAGAATTCAAAGTTTTACAAATAAACAGAATCTATCAAAAAAATGCATTACTCCAAATCCATAAAGACAAACTAACAATAAATTCATTTAGCACCAGGCCGAGAACAACAGGACAAATAATAATCCCTAAACTTAATACTACAACGGCCCAACACCACTACACATACTCAGCCATAAAATGCTTTAACGAACTCCCTAAAGATATTCAATCCGAAAAAAATTATAAAATTTTTAAGAAAAAAATTAAAATACATTTCACCAGTAGGTAATTTCATGTTTGTGTTATATTACGCCCACTTATATTTTCAATGTGTACACAGGTTTTATATTTTATATTTTATATTTTATAATTTAATTTAAAAAAAAAAAGTTTCTTCCTGAAATAGTGCACAGGTATATAATTTTACATACATGTTGTTTTTATTTTATTTTTTCATAAATACGCTCATGGTAGCATCAATTAAACATACATCAAAATATCAATTGTGTTAGTACTCCCTCCCTAAACACGAGAAATTCTCAATTAGAGAGGTATTATTACCACCATTAAAAAATATTTGCATTACATGTACATAATTAAAAAAATAATTGTACTTATACCTAACTTTGTAAAATTGTAAAAATGGAATAAATAAATAAATAAAAAAAAAAAAAAAAAAAAAAAAAAAAACTTTTGTCTCGTCAGACGAAAAGCTCGGAAACTACGGAAAGTGGGCGATCAGGCGCTGGAAGAGCGGCGCGGTTCAGATGCTCAGCCATTACTCGGAATTGTACTATCAAAGTAAGCCGGAATTGTTTTATAATAATGTTCTCAAAGAGGACATTGCATTGTAAACAGATTTTTTTTTTTTGGTGTATTATTTTAATAATGAAAGCTTGCAAGTTGCAAGTACCTAACTATATGATAGATTGTTCGAAGACCCATTTATTACTAAATCTTTGTAAAAAAACTTATAAAGTAGGTTTTCGTAGTTGTTTATTATTGCAACCCTTCCGCACCGATTCAACTCAACTCTGCTGGCGGCGGAGTAAGTAGAAGAGAACATCCCGGTAGGTACTTATAATTCTAGATAACTAAATAATAAAAAAGTTTGGGACATTTACTTCCTAATATTATTATTTCCCTTGATTTCCCCAACGGTAGATTATTGTCTGATTTTCAAAGTGTTCCCCGTCCCCTGGGATGGATTTAATCCTCTCTCCACGTTATTTCCCTCTATTTTCAGATTCTCATGAATATATTTTGCTTTATTAACTTAAATCTCGGTAGTTTTTTTACGACACATTACATTCGCTTGATATGTTAACAACGCAGTTACATGATAATGCTAGTAAATCTACCATTTCAAAGGTTTTTTTGGATAAAGCTTTTAAATTTTGTTTGTCTGTATTCCGTTGAAAACATTTTGAGGGGGTAAAGATTTAAAGTATTAGCAATCGTTATTTAGTTACTTTAAACCCCTTTTGGCACTAGAGTACATGCGTGGGCTACATATGTAGCCCAGGGTATTGTTTTTGTTCATAACTTTGTGAAATCGCGTGATTTAACTTCGAGTCTCTAGTTAAGCTCCGATTGGTTATTGCTCGACGCATTCACATGGCGTGAGCGATCGACGCTGGCGCACGTGCGAAAAATAACGATTTAAAGTTGTTGGACCATGCACAAAATGCGCAACCAAAAGTTGATTGATATCAAATAAGTAAAAATTATGTGATTTTTTGAGAAGTCTGAAGTTTTGTTAATATGCAGAATCTTTAAACTTCTTTCGAAAAACATTATTTTTCTTTTTCAGTTGTGTGAAAAGCCAGTCGTCAAAATTGAAGTCGTAAGAATTTGTCAAAGCAATTAGATACTACCTGTGTGTGTTTAGTAGTATAGTTTTGTTAAACAATCAGTCTGATTTGTAACAAAACTCGTGGTTTGAAGGCACTCACTTTACTGGTTGAAGAGAGGCGACGAAGGACGTAGAGTTCCCAAATAAGATTTTATGTTTATTATTGGATTTTATTTCTGTAAAAGATGTGTTGCATAGATAAATTTGAGCCTTATGTCGAAAAATTGAAATATCTTACATCATTCATCACTGCCTGCTGACTGCTGATGAAAAGATTAAAATGTTATCTGATTAACGAATAGGTGAGAAGCATCTAGCGATGTTATGTTTTTGAAAAACCGTTTTCAATTAGCAAAATCCAATCTAAAAAGTTTCTGAGAACCTTTACACGGGAACCGTTAGAGTAATCGAATATGAGAAGGTCGCTCCTCAGAATGAAGCTGACCAACACAACCCGGAAAACTTTCTGAAATGTGGTATGAGAGATTAAACGTGGCCCCAGTAAAAACTACGCCTTAATTATATTATAAACTCAATAAGACGATCTGTGATACTAATAGCTCTTTTCAGCATTGCACGTTTTGGGAAAGAAACCATTAATTTTCATTTTCGGTTGTTTTAAATAAAATATATGATAATTTTTACAAACTGTTATCCAACTGTAGCCATGTATTTTAAATAAACCTTTTAAAAGTGACTGTCTTGATGAACGGTGTAGTTACTAATTGTACGAGTATAGTGGCGGTCCTTCCCTCAGGTCAATTGGTCAAAGTCCTCCCAAAATTATAAGATGATATAAATAATAATAATACTAAAAATTATAGGAAGTATATAATCAAAGATAGAAATCAAATTGATGATTTATGTAGAAAATGTTTGGCTTTTCCGGAAACTATAGAACATATTATATCGGGATGTTCTATATTAGCGCCTTCCGAATATACTTTTAGAAACAATCAGGTTTTAAAAATAATTCATCAAAGTTTGGTAATTAAACATAAATTAATTGATTGCCGTAATGTAGTACCATATTATGAATACGAACCAAATTCGTTTTTATAAATGAATTTTATAAAATATATTATGATAAAACTATACTAACAGACAGAACGATTCGTCATAATAGACCCGATATAGTTTTACATGACAAAATTAAAAAAATAACTTATATCATTGATGTCGCTATTCCAAATTCCTGTAATATTAAAAAATCTGTTTCTGAAAAAATTAGAAAATATACAGATTTAGGAAATGAGATTAAAAGAATTTGGCATTCTCGGACTATAAAAATATTACCATTTGTTATTTCGGCTACTGGCATTATACCTAGCTCTCTAATTAAAAATTTAGGCTTTTTAGATTTGTCAAAGAATCTTTATATAAAAATGCAAAAATCAGTCATATTAAATACATGTAGGATTACGAAAGATTTTTTAAATATTTATATTGAGGGATCGGTAGGATTTATCGGTTCAGTTAGGAGTTCTACCGAGCCGAACCCTCTGATATGAAAATATCTGGAGTCGGTGAAGTATTTTCCCATATGGTCTCTGGTAGGTTGACGTGTTGTTCTTGTATAGTTTTGTATTTAGTATACTTATACAATGCAATTACATCGCGTGTATTGACTAGATTAGCATTTGTGGAAAAGTGTGTGGAAGGATTAAGTTTTTCCTGTGAGGAAGATTTAACCCGGACATAAAATCTAGAGAACAAATAATAATAGCCTTTATTCAGACAGTAAATTACATAACATTATTTATAATAAACTTTCCACTTATCATGCATCGACTCCCTGTCTGTATGTCATGATAGTAAAACATAATATTATTCAAATCAAAACAACTGGTAATAAATTGTATGTATTTGAAATCCACCGCGAGATAGCCGGCAGGGGCAAGTACTGACATCTAACGTCCTAAATGGAAGCTTTCTTTACCACGCACTATGATTGGCGGGGTCAATTTTCGAAATGTCCCAATATCATGTTTCTGTCTCTTTGCACGCCATACAATAAATGAGATGGCACTATGACGCCTAATAAAAATGTTATCGGATTTTGAAAACAGTTTGGGTCATTGCCACGAGGGAGAGAGCTTGATGAAGTTATGCGTCTGAAAGAGATGGTTTGATTAAAAATATAAACGTAAGTTGATTTTGTATATTGTACGCTTGTCGCACGAAATAATTTACTATATAAAAAAATGTAATTTTTCTCTCAAACTCGTGAGGAACCCACGTGAAATGAATATTATCGTATTTAAACTGATATTTTATCATAATATCAATTTTCTTTTTAAATGACCTTTCTGGAACCCTAGAGCTTTCCACTTCTGGAACCCTAGAGCCGCCTCTGTAATTGTAACTCTCATTCCATTTGCTAGATTCATAAGCAGATTTGCAAGGAGTTCAAAAATCGGTTAACAATGTACCTTACGTTTTCGATTATACACCTGCGTTACACAAAATAAAGTTTTTATGATTTTGGTTAGTGTCAAAAGCCACCGAAAAGGTAGTGAAGATTCTGGAGGTTATGTGTTTTGGTTTAGTATTTTTTTCATTGGTTTTTTGCTTCATCTTACGATTCGACGCCCAATTATTCCAATCGAAAAATTAAGCCGAACTACCTAACTGTAGGAAGGAAGGAAGGAGGACGGTCAGAAACAAAACCAGTTGTTGATTGATTGCGTCTTTGCTCTTATTTTCTTTGTTTCCAATCTCCGCTAAAGGGTCATTAGTTTGGCTTAACGGCCAGGGCCTCTTCATCACTAATCTAAAAAAATATTTCAACTGGGCCAACACGTGCGAACATTACCTGATACGCTGTTTATAAAAAGGGAGGTCATTAAAATCAGATTTTTAAAAAAGCCCGGAAAGAACATTTGTCTAAAAAACTTCTCAGGTCCTACGCCGTCTTTGGAGAATCGGTGATAATTTTTTTTAAAGAATAGAAGCCAAGAATTACTAATCATAAATCAATTGTATACACTTGGTAAGTAGGTCCTATTGTGCTGTCAATTATTACCGAACGAATATACTGATATATAGCAACAATCTTTGTTAGCTACTTTATGGTTGAAGAAATAAAATCATTTACTATTTTTATTTTTTTTTTACATAACTCCACACAGGAGGCCCTGAGAGAAATAATTTCTCTCAGGGCCTATATCATCTGGGATGCTGTGTGGAGGGTCTTTTTGAGGAGAGGAAAGAATGAACATTGGTCTTGAAGAGACCTATGTTGTTGTAGGGAGGAAACACAGATGCCGGCAAATCGTTCCATAGCCGAGCTGTTGAACTCAAGAACGAGTCGAAAAAACGACCCGTTCTCATATGGCAAATGTCAACCGTGTACATATGTTGGGCGCGCGTTTGGCGTATCTCCCGACTATGCACCGGTGCCGAAGGGATCAATGGGACGCTAGTTCCTCGGAGCATCTTCCATTGTAATACCGGTAGAACAAGGACAGCATACCCACCTGGCGCCTGTGCAATAAAGATTGCAATCCGTTTGTTAAGTTAGGAGAATCTATCAAACGGACCGACCGCTTCTGCACAGTCAAGGGTTTTTTCAGGTATTTTGGGGCTCAAGACCAGAGGTGGCTGCTAAATTCAACCGTGGGGCGCACTTGCGATTTGTACAGAGTTAGCAGTTGTGTATTATTAAAGTATATGTGGGCCCTGTACAGTATGCCCAGTTTCTGAGAGGCCAACTTAACTCTGGCCTCGATGGAGCCCCCGTACCTGAGCTGGTCACAAAGTTACACCAAGCATATCAATGGAAGGCCTAGATAGATAGCCTAGCCTAGGAGACTAGATAGATAATTGAGCAATTATCCATCATTTAAATGAGACTTGAGGATCACTTGAACTCTGATACATTCGCTGTTTCTAAAATCATTTCGTGATCCGCCAAGTTCAAAGTATTTTTTGGGTGTTAAAAAAATATATTTTTCCAAATTTTTTGGAACCAGAAATGTTCAGTAAAAACTCTTCAATAAAAATACTATAAATCAGAATCGTCGGCGTCAGCAAAACACAACCACGCAGAAAGAAACTACCTTCCTTGAGATGAACGGATAAACGATATCATTAATACGTCCCTTCTCTGCCGTGAAGAGTAGAACTAGAAATGTGTTCTTGAGATTCGATTTATAGGAAAGGTTAATTCATTAATGTGACATCACATTGCTTTGCCTTTTTTCCAATAGGATTTCAAAGGAAGTAACACGTGAATCCATATGATATAACAATGTCTTTAAGAATGTGTATGTGGGTAAGTTTAAGTATTTGGCGAAATTCGCAATAACTAAAGTTTTTTATATGGTATTCAAATTCTCTGGAAATATCCCTAGGTATTTTTACTGAAACGAAGTAAAATAGAATTTTCGTTATTTGTTTTGTTATATGCACATACATCGATTTTTCTTTCGTTATTTGTTTTTGGGGTGTTATGCCTTGTTGCGCTACCTCCTTCTTTAGCCAACGTTTTGGACAGCGTTATAGCGTCCACCATCAGGGCAGATGTGTAATTGTGAACTTATTAGTGGTGAAATGTGTGCTTATCTAATTGGAAGCAATACCGTGTTGCCAGCTCCATTCCACTTCGAGCTGGCATTCCAAGTAGGTACATAAGCACACATTTCACCACTAACAAGTACACAATTACACATCTGCCCTGATGATGGACACTTTAACACTGGTTAAAGAAGGAGGTAGCGCAACAAGGCATAACACCCCAAAAACAAATAACGAAAATACTTTTGGCCGTGAAAATCTAAAAACTTATCTAAAGAAGAATTTATGAAAATCGGGAGGTACCTACCCGGTTCGAGGAGAGTTGATAGGCCAATAAATAAGGAAGGTGAAGAGAGTGTTTGGAAAGCATCTCAAACCCGACAAATCAGTTCTCAGGTAATTTAATTTGTTCGATATAATATTAACGATAATTTCTTAGGTAGATTCATTAGTAGAAACATGAAAAAATCCTGTTTCCGACAACGCAAATTTTAAACAAGTTCAAAAAAATTTATCGAATTTTCAGGTATTTTAAAATAAAAAGTCTCTGTTTTTTGGCAAGGTCGTTAGCCACAAAATGAAACGCAGCTAAACACAGAAAACGCAATCAAACATTTTATAAATAACTAGCTTTTACCCGCGGCTTCGCTCGCATGGTATTAGGGGGAGATTACTGTAGCGCTTGCACTTATTAATTATCCGCCCACCATTCCATACATTCATTCCCGGTACATTCAGTTTTCAAACAACTCGCGTGCCACCTAAATTTCATAATGCCAGAGCTCACCAGCGGTAAAAAAAAGAATGATCCAATTTGGTGCAGTCGTTCGGAAATTATGCGCGTACAAACATTTCGGAGATTCATATTTATTTATACAGAAAGATAGATATTAACTACGATTTCCCGCAAACATATCAACAACGTTTCCACGGAAACGATTTGTTTTCTGACTTTAGCAATTACTCGCTTTTGTTAGCGACAGAAAACGTGTAATAAATTGATATTTATAATTTCATAACGCTAGAGCTTACCATTTTATACAGCCTATATTACTCGCATATATTGTAGCTTTCTATTGGTGAAAGAGTTTAAACAATCGGTTTATTGGTTTATGCGTGAAAGCGTAAAAAACAAAAACACACAGTTTCTCATTTATAATATTAGTACAGATATAGATTGTATTTTGTAAAATAAAAACGGCGTTTCGACATTTTTTGATTCAAATATGAAAAAGTTAATACGACCGCTTTTGCTGAAAAGCAACACCGCCTTTCCCAAAAATTCCACAAAAATAACCCGAAATTTACTTTTACGAAAATTTAAAATTTAATTACGAAAAAAATTATAAAAAAGTCGTATCACCCACCAATTTTTCACATTTCACTATTAAGTACGCCTGATGAGCCTTAAAGTCCACTTTTTTCACAGCTTTTTTATCCTGAAAATTTAGGTGATGTGAGTGAGGAGCAAGGGGAACGGTTTCATCTGGACCTAAAAGTGATGGAGAAACAATATCAGGGACGGTACAATATCAAAATTATGGGTGATTACTGTTGGTCACTTCACAGAGAATAACAAAACGCAACACATGGGCGAAAAAGCTACGCAAGAAACTTTACAGAGAAAAAAATTAAGCATTTAATATTCAAATTTAAGTAATTTAACATGATTGTTAGCAAAATATATCAAATTTTAAAAACTATGAATATATAATTTTTAATGATCATATTATCCCAATTTTTTTTATATATTAAATCGATATCATATTGTGAAAGAATGGTGGGTGGTAAAAAAAAAACTGCTTCGAAATACGGTTTCAGCATTCAAAATTACATAAGATTTTGGTAAATTTGTTTAAAAAGTTTTCACAAACATTTTTTTTGTTGGCCTGTGTAATTAATCAAAAATTGTTGAAACTTTTTTGTATAAATCTTGTAAAAAGTATCTCAAAATCTCTACTTTAACCACGCTGTCAATAGCTCAGCCAACAACTCCAGCTCAGCCAACTATTTGATACGATCTTTGTTAATTGCTTCACGCTTCTCTACTCGACACAGATATAAGATAAAGTTACACCGGGATGTCGATGTCGACTGTCGACTGGACTAGAGACCAGAGGACCACACATACAGACATCGGACATGGAAATACATACATTATTATTACACTTTATCATCCGCGCCATCGGAGCGCTTTCCTAATTACAGCCGCGATTTACCATGTAATCTGATCGGTTTGCCCGTAAATTTACCCCAGTAAATGTAACGCTTCTAAATAGCTTTTTCGGCAGCTCTTGTTGGTCTGAGTCTAATGGGCTTTGCTGAATAATTTAACCATACTAATTTAATAGAAAAAAATTGGGTGATGTTGAATTTTAACGGGATTACAATTTATTTTATCGTTCATAAATTTAAACACACAAGTGTCAAAACGATGATATTTACGTCTTACATGCTTTTTGATTCCGAGGAATCGTAGCCCCAAGTGCCGGTAATAATTATAATAATTGGATAATTTGTAGAGCCCGTTTTTGTGACAAGGGCCTGTAAGATGTATTATGAATACTATATTTAATTTTATTATTTAAAAATAGATACAGAAAATAATGAAGCAACGCAGAATGAAATCAACTCAGAACCTCCTATGAAAAGTCGTTAAAAGTGATGCAGAAATATATAAAAAATTGATTTAATAGGTCACGTTAGGTTAGGATTATGGGTTATTTAAAATAATTTATCGCTTTTAATGAATTTTCAAAAGGTGTTGGGTTGACTTCATTCTGAGTTGGCATGAAACCACAAGAAACATATTTACCTGGCAGGTCATTTCCGATAAACACACTTTAATTGGAAAGTTTATGCGAGAAGATCCGGCTTTTCACGCGGAGGATATAATTTTTAAAACTTTGAAAATAGCATGATTTTATGTTTCTTATTACATGACAGTTAGTATTACATTTATGAGAAGATTAGTGTCAAAAGTAAGTTGATATTTATTTTTTAAGACGGAGAATTTAGGACTCTTTAGGGCTGGAGAATTTTTATGAAATGACCTTTACAAAAGCTTGGAAATAAAAATTTTTACGCAATTAGTTTAATTTGGCAGCCACCTCTGGTCTGGAGCCCCAAAATACCTGAAAAAAAACCCTTGACTCTGTGCAGAAACGGGCGGTCCGTTTGATAGATTCTCCTAATTTAACTAACGGATTGCAATCTTTAGAGCACAGGCGCCAGGTGGGAATGCTGTCCTTGTTCTACCGGTATTACAATGGAAGATGCTCCGAGGAACTAGCGTCATTGATCCCCTCGGCACCGGTGCATAGTCGGGAAACACGCCAAACGCGCGCTCAACATTTGTACACGGTTGACATTAGTCACATGAGAACGGGTCGTTTCTACGACTCGTTCTTGAGTTCAACAGCTCGGCTGTGGAACGATTTGCCGGCCTCTGTGTTTCCTCCCTCCTACAATATGGGTCTCTTCAAGACCCATGTTCACTCCTTCCTCTCCTCAAAAACACCCTCCACACAGCTTCCTCAAAGATGACATAGGCCCTGAGGGAAATTATTTTTTCCTCAGGGCCTCCTGTGTGGAGTTAATGTAAAAAAAAAAAAAAAAAAAAACAATGTCGCAGGCAGTGAAGGCGAAGGTGAAAGGTTTTTGACTTAATGGATACGACTGTAACACGAATACATAAAGAAATCTTGAACTTAACGATCGATAATTTTAATTATATTCCACTATATTAAAAGTGTTTGGTTTTGGTCTCACATTTTGCCCGAAATAAAAATACGTTCCCCGAAATAAAGTACGAATTCGCTAGTATTTTCGTTTATATGATTAAGTACATCTAAAAGAGGGTCACACCGCACTACACGAAAACAATTAATTAATGATTTTAAAAGTTGTAAGACAATTAAAGCCAATTTAAATTACGAAATAAGCCGTAACAGTAGATATTTGACCGAGCAACCAATATAATAAAATATACCCACCCCTGACAAATCTGTTTTAGGTTCATCGCATTGACTAATTTTACCAAGACATTTAAGAATATGTGAATAGTCCTTAGAATATAGTAAGAGCTCGAAACCAACTAACTAACCATCGCGCTGTTTACAGCAGGGATGAGCAGAGAGTAAGTGCTACCACACAAATCTTGGCACACACCCCTTTCTTCATTCACATTAATATATCCTATCATACATGCTCTTCTGTTATTCTGACTCTTGACATTACTCGGCACAAATATTTCGTACAATTGATAGTGCCGTGTCTTTGCCTGACTTCCCAGACTCTTCGTACCCCTACCTTGAAATGCACCATCAAGTTCGACTCAGATCTGTTAGCAGATTATATAAATTAAAATTTTATGTTCCAATATGCCCACTTTGAATAATTTATTTATCATTAGCTGAATCTATTATAAGGTATGGAATTAAAGCTTGGAGACTTTTCTGTAAAACGAACGTAAATCGTGTTCAATCAGAAGAAAATTCATTAGTTAAATTATTAGCTCATTAAAGTTTATATGAACGAAGACATAATGTTCCGTACTTTTATCAGAATCTAAAAATTCTCTCAGTAAGAGCAATTATGTGGTATAAAATTATATTTCAGCATATTAACTAACTAACTAACCATCACGCCGTTTCCCCACAGGGGTAGGCAGAGAGGGCCGACCGCCAAACAACTCGATCTTGGCACACACTCCTTGCTTCGCTCACATTCATACATCGTCTCATACATGCTCTTCTATTATTCTGACTCTTATATTAATAGCCCTATATACATAAATAAACTGGATCACACTTACAATACTCATTTTACGTTTACAACGGACAAAGATCGCTGGACTACACGATATTAGGTATCGTTGCTTTAATATGTTACCAGCCGAAATAAAAAAATAAACAAATGATAAAACAAATATTACGTTGAAGAATTGGCTCCCCGAAAGAAATAATTTGTTTTAAACTAAAAATTCTAACTGCATAATAAAGTAAAATAAGTTTATTTATATCTTCAAAGTAAAAGTACACATCAACAAACTACCTAAAAGTATTTTATTTTTTATTTTAACTTTTTATGAGTAAAACCTCAAACTGTAATATTTAATTAAATAAAGACATTATGAGCGAAACTCAAACGAAAATCTGGAAACAGAAAAATCAGAAAAAGATATTTACACCTCTGGGACTCGAACCCAGGACCTCCCTACTTTCCGGGTTGGGCGCTCTTATCCACTGAGCTAAGGTGTTGATATCCAATTCGGTCACTTTTAACTGTACCATACTTCGTCTAAGAACCACCCATATTATCTTCATTTTTCTTAACGCATATTTTTATTGGCTGCCATAAGAGTTGGTAGGCATTGGCTGCAGAAGAGTCAATAGATGTCGCACATTAAATAAAATGGATAAAAATTTATCCAGACACCATCTAGATTGCATTTAGTTCGAGTTGAATCTTGCAATCATTCATAAAGATGGCAGCCAATAAAAATATGCGTTAAGAAAAATGAAGATAATATGGGTGGTTCTTACTCGAAGTATGGTATAGTTAAAAGTGACCGAATTGGATATCGACACCTTAGCTCAATGGAAAAGAGTGCCCAACCCGGAAAGTAGGGAGGTCCTGGGTTCGAGTCCCAGAGGTGTAAATATCTTTTTCTGATTTTTCTGTTTCCAGATTTTCGATTGAGTTTCGCTCATAATGTCTTCATTTAATTAAATACCTAAAAGTAGTTTATTGGGACTTCCCTTTTTTCTGTACATTTTTTAAATTTTTTCTGTCATATTGTATTACTTTGTATTTTTAATAAATAAATAAAAAAAAATAAAAATATTAATTATGATAATGATGAACAGACTAAAAAGTTTATTTTCAGCTCAAAATTTTATTCAATAATCGGATTTATCAATTAATAAATAATCACCAGAGGCAGAATCGTTGCAACACCGATACAATGCCGGTAAAAAGTAAATCAGCCATGTTTAAACAATTTCCAAACACCAATTTAATTTTGCGGCGTTTCTGTTTTGGTTCTATCGGTTAAAACAGAATACAGCCAGCGGGGGTAATAAATCCTAAATAAAGTCATCTTCATATTTTATAACGTAGATTCAGCCACTTGGTTGAATGGTCCTAACCAAAGATAACAGCGGTGGCCGGTGAGCCACTGAGCTTTGCAAAACAACTTTGAAATAGGCCGGAGGGAAGAGAGGCGCAGCACGAAGCAGAATTCGAGGTAAATATTTATAAGAGGTTTTTATAAATTTAGCCTATAATTTTACTATTTATTGCGGATTCCGCTTCCATATTCACCGTTGACCTAGTAACAGAATAACATACGTCTGAGATTGCTAGCTTACTTTTGGGCTTGCTAGCCTGATTAAGAAGACACAATACCCTTAAATATATACAGAATCTTAACAACGTAAGTAAAGAAGCCGTTTATACAAATGTGTATACAATCGCGATCCGTAGATTGGACGGACCTACTGTCGAACTTTCCCTATCATAGAAAAGAAGAAGAAGAAAAATAATGTGGGAATCTTAACGACGTAAGTAAAGAAAGCGTGTAAACAGTATACGCCCGCGGCACGGCGTATTGGACGGACATACGGTCGAATTTGCCCTAGCAGGCCTGGATATTCGTCCTTTACGCCGGGTTCATTTTAATTAATTCTGAAGAACGTTTTTAAGATGTTTTTAAAACAAATCCCTCCCGAAGTTGTTAATTCATCGTCTAGAAAAATAAAATCTTTTGCTCACCGCTAAATTTATAAGTTTTATATACGAGAAATAAAATTTTCAAACCGTTCAACGTAAAATATATCAATGGCTAGGTATTGTTTTTATTTTTTAAAATATAAATAACTTACATCCCCGGGTCGCGATTTGAAAAAAAAGTTACTATATTTACAAATTCGTCGGAATTTATTAAAATGTGAGCCTTGAGCAAACCACTAATATTAGGGTTTTATACCGCCTTAAGAGCTTTGATAGTTAACTTCTGGGTTTGCTAACCAGCTTCTAAGCTTGCCAGCTTGCTTCAGGGCTTGCTAGCTAGATTCAGGGCCTCTATCCAAACCCCAAGGTTTGCTAGCTTACTTTTGGGCCCACTTCAGGACTTGCTAGCTAGCTTTTAGGCTTTAAACTTATTTCTGAGCATTCAAGGAAAAGAGTATTGATAATAAAATAATAAACCATACTTTTAACGCTATTACGGACATTGACAGCCCACCCCTGGCTCCGGTTAAAACAGGCGGCGTCATCGGAAGTCACTCATCCCGTTAATTTATCCCCGCGAGGTCTGGCAGCAGATTACAGCAGGAGTGATGCGCCTATCTACCGCTGCTCCAATCGGTGCTTCACATCATAGTCGTTGACATTTATGTGCCGATTTAATACGCTTCATATTTTGAAAAGTGAATTACGATTGTGTTTCCTAGTCCACTGCGGAAAGTATGTACGAGTATTAGTTAGCGGGCTTTAGAAAATAACTTTGTAATTGTATTGGGTATTATAATAGGCCCGAAACAACATGCATTATTTAAATGACTAAATCCTATAATATAAAGGGTGTTAAGGGATGAACTTGACTTACTTTAACCAGTGATTCCTGCAATTATTTGGAGTAACAAATGTAAATGGCCTAAAACTCGGCCGAGTAACCAATCAATCCCTCACCCTGCCTTTGATGTCCAATATCTACTGATTTTTTCAGGTTTTTAGTTCAACTTATATTCAGAAGAAATATTCAAAGAAGTTCTTCAAGAAGCTACTCAAGGACTTTCTATAAATAGGAAGATTCTGAACAACCTGCTTTACGCAGATGACACTGTACTTCTAATAATTAACATTGAGTATCTACAACTTCTGCTGAATCAAATAGTGAAGACTTGTGAGAATTTTGGGTTAGAACTGAACACAACTAAAACAAAATACATAAGCAAAAATAATGCAGTTGACTTTAATGAAAATCATTTTTTTGCTGGAACGAAACTAGAGATGGTACAAAGTATTGTATACTTGGGCTGCAATTTAAATGAAAGACGGGATCCTTTGGTAGAAATTAAATGTCTCATTGAGCAAGCTCGTGCAACCTTTATCTGCATGAAAAAGATGTTCTGCAGTCATGAATTACGAATGCGAATGGTCAGAGGTTACGTGTTTTCGGTATTATTTTATGGAATGGAAGCTTGGACGCTTATTGAAAAACTGATGAATGATAAAAAGGTTTGAGGTATTAAGTTTGAGGCATTCGAGTTGTGGACCAACAGAAGAATACTAAAAATAAGTTGGATGGACGTAGTTACGAATGAAGATGTTATGTTATGGTTCGGATGACTAATATAAAAGAAGTTATTAAAACAATAAAAATCCGAAAACTTCAATATCTAGGACATGTGATGAGACAAGTACGAGATCTTGCATCTAATAATGCCGGAAGTCGGGGCCCTAAAAGAAGGAGAACATCATGGCTGAAATACCTGAGACAGTGGTTTGGCCAGTCTACTGTAGAACTGTTCAGGGCCGCAGTAAACAAAGTCCTCATAGCCAACATGATAGCCAACGTCCGTTGAAAGGACAGAGCACGAGAAAAAGAAGGTTTTTAGAGAAAAAAAATGTCAAGGAATCAAAAATTTCATTAATATGTTTCACTTCAATTAGTGTCAGGAATCACTTCAAGTACGTCTCTTATGATCCGGTATATATTATCCTTACTAATTTCTTATTTAGATATTTGTAAAAGTATTTAGCTTGTGTACTTAACATTTGTTATGAGCCACAATATTTCCAAACTCAACGTTTCAATTAAGTCAATATTTCTTGAAAATTTGAATGCTTACCAATTAACGTACAGCATTGTTTCAGCAGAGCATTGGGCTTACCTGTAACAAATAAAATAGACTATTAGTAGATATAGAGTACAAGTTTTAACGAGTTAAAAGCAAAACAATTTTGATAAATCATTTGCCACATTCAAGACAGAATAAAATTAAAAGACGGCACAAACCATCAACTCGCTCCAAAAAATTGAATGCATTTATATCGCTGTCCCATTCGAATGACGTTGGTAAAAACAAATCATGCATTTAAAAAAAAACACCTCTTCTATTTCGCTCATAATTGTCAATACCTACGCCATACTTTGCTAGAGATTTGTACATGGTATCCGGAAACTGGCGGTTAAAAAGAGAAACAGATGAGGTGGGGTCGATTTTGTGGAACCACCTTTTTTGGTTGAGCTTTCACACAGGAGGCTCTGAGGAAAATAATTTCCCTCAGGGCTTATGTCATCTTTGGGGATGCTGTGTGGAGGGTATTTTTTAAGGAAAAGGAGAGGAGAGTTCTGGGAAGGAAAAAGGTTTAAGGGGTGGGTAGGAATCTGGGATTCAGTGCGTCCTGGTCATCCGCCTCCAAGACCTAGACAAACCTCACCCATGAACCCGGGCACCCCTGCTAAATCACCAAATGTAGCGAATCACTTGAGGTGACCTATGGCAGAGGTGTTGGTTATCCAATAAAGGTTCCCGGGGCAGCGGTACCCATTCCCGCCTCCCAAATTAAAATATGGTTCCCTATGTGATGTAGATTCCCCAGTTTTCCGCTTTCACTAGGTTTCGTACACCCTGTATATAATTAATTATATTATTTAAAAGTTTTAGGAATTTTCGATTAAGTTTAGAGACGAATTTTTTTTTATTTGGTGTCCCAACTGGTCACTGCTAACCGAAAGTGAGTGAGACTGACTTTTCGAATGATTGAGATATGTTGTGAGGCTGAAGGGTATTGGGGGGATTAGAAGATGCGAAAGGAAAGGTGGGAAAGTACCTGACTACTCAGATCTGATAAATAAATACGGTCAAAGCCATTTAAAGCTTCGTTTCAATTCTGAATGGTGGTCTTACATCAGGGCGATACTGAGAGTATCCATCAATCTGGAACGTGTCTCAAGTACCTATAGGTACTATTTATTATATTAAGTCAATTAAATGTGATTTCAACCCGCGACCTTCGGATTCGTAGTTGAGGATCTTACCCTTCGACCACAGAGGGCGTCAAGGTAGTTAAATTTAAGATCGAGAAATAATTGTCTAATAAAACGAAAATTAAACTTGAATTTTGACAAATCTTATATATAAAAATCAATTTTTGTTCGTATGTTATGCGCTGCCATACCGTTCATCCGATTGCGATGAAACTTTGGTGATTCTTTGTGCGCACGCCTGCGAAAGTTATGGGCTATATATAATGGTAAGCTCTGGCGTTATGAAATTTGTATAAATGAAAATGAGTTAAAAATATATTTTAGCGGCAGGGAGGGAAGGCGTGAGGGGAAGGATCATGAAGTAGGTGGGATTAGTGGGAGGGATGACGAGAGAGGGGAAGGCGTGGAAGGTGGAAGGGGAACGCTGGGGGAAGGAGACGCGGGAGGGGAACGGGGACGCAAAGAGAAACAATTTATTTCTTTGCATTGCAACGCATGCCGGGAACCAGCTAGTAAACCGTAAAATACTTAAAGTGGTATTATTTGTGTTCAAAATAATAGTTGTTAACCTATCCGAGTTTAAGTCTATCCCAGGGGTCCTAGCATGGGCGATCGTAAGGATTGACAGGATAACTTTATCCTTATAGATAACTACAAGCCTTATTGATCGACAGTGCGAGGGGTTCAGATAATTAAAATACAAAGATATATCTCAATGGAGAGTTTAAATAAAGCTATCTTCAGAAGAAATACTAAACATGTATTCATCAGACAAGAGCCTACTTGACTGGTCGACTAGTGACTAGGAACTAGTGAATGGTTGATAACTTCACGAGGAGTATCAGCGACAGCGGCTTAAGCAAAGGATTAGCATTGACTGCTTTATCCAATCTGCGCATTTAAGTTACTCGGAACGGAGATGTACCCAGCACAACACTTAACTAGGTACAGCATCTCCGCTCGTCAGACATCTTAAGAGATGAGAAGGCGAGGAAGCTTTTAGAGACGTACCTAGATCGGTGTAGCTTGTTGTCAGAGACTCGAGAGTAGACCTAACCAAACTTTAAAGCAGGAGAGTTCCGATGTCTTTGGGCTGTAGGAGTTAGACGGTTCTATGCACTGAAGATATTAATCGATAAGTGCGCTTGTTATTAAATTGATAACATCTTTATCAAATATTTAATTTTTCTTGTACATATTACAGTCAATTTTATTAGTCTGTTAGAGGCATAGGAGTTGGTAGATCCACACTCCCCCTTTATAAGTGTTACTTATAAAGGGTGCTGGTCCAGCAGAGGGTTTTTTTCGATAAAATATTTTTGGCTGAAATTTTGGTTATTTGTATAGGTACATTTAAACAAGATAAAGCACTAAAGAAAATTTGATTTGAATGTCTATATACATTAAGATATAGCGGTCGCAAGCGGAGGGTCCGACCAAAAGATATTTTTATTTATTTTAATTTTATTTTATTTGGGAGACCAACAGTTTACATCAATATTAGAGCATAATAGTAATTGAGTCACAATAATTGTACCATTTACAGGTTTCCACATGGGTATTATATACAAGTGATTTGACAGATAATAAAAATTATATTACAAGAAACAATTATTACAAGTTATTTAGGTGAGAATAGGGAGGGGGCAGGATGGGGGGGGGGATCGGTTAAGTTGAGGTATAGTAATAAAAATATGCAATGCAAAAAATAAAATTTTAAAATTAAAAAAAAGAAGTTCATAGAGTGAAGATTGCATAAGATGGGCATGTTTAGTTATTGTGAAGTATCGATAGACCGCCTGTGTGATTTTAAAGAGTGTGGTACAGAGTTAAAAATGTCAAATTGTGTGTAGTGTGTATTGAAAGTGTTGGATGCGCGATAAATGAAGGAGTTCTGCTTAGAATTAGTGTTGCACCGAGGGAGGCCAAGTATCGTGTCTGATCTGGTTCGTCTGTTGGGGACTCGTATCTGGATCCGTTGTAGGAGTTCTGGGCAATCTACGACATATTTCAATATCTTTGGTCTGACCAAATCGGCTGGAATCCTGGAGTCCTTAGAAATCGTACGAAACATGAAATTCAAAAAATTTTCGTTCAAGTATGAATGCAGAATGCGCATAAACCACAGTTTGCAAAAAAAGGTGTCGATTGCAAAAATGGCAGATATAAAATGAAAATTGACTATTCGATAACCTAAGATTCTAGCCAACTTGAACAACGTGGTTTTGAGAAAAACGCGTTTAAGTTTTCGCTTGTAACCATTTTCCATTCTACCTGGTGCTATAATTTTGGAAATGTATTCTGCACATGTATAGGAAGATTTTTAGACAAGAAAAAAAAGATTTTTTTTGCATCGGCTGGGCCAGACTCCCCCCTTAAATAATGTGAATCGGTGACGACAGCTTTCTTTCAAGTCGGTATTGATCATACTTCTAAGCGATTTTTTATTCAATGACTGTATATGACTCGGAGATGATGCGAGTTGGTGGTCGGTCTTAGAAAACATACAAAAAGCAAAAGCAAGTAACCTTAATTTGGCTATTCTTTTTGCATGGACAGCGAAAAGAATGACTTATTTCTTAATTACGTGTAAAATGTAATTACGAAATGAATCATAAATTCAATATTCATAAATAAATGAAAATTGTGTGCAGAGTGGGAATTCGGCGTGGGAGTGATTTATGACAGCCAAATTAACAGATATTAATTTGAGGTTTGTTATGTCGAGAATTAATGGTTGAACTACGAACAGAGTAGCCAATTGCGTAACAATTCAATAACTTTATTTACTAAAATCAGTTTCTGAAAAAAAAATCATTCGGAGAAATGTGCCCTAACCTGAATAAAATTTCGCTCTATAAAATAAGATATATTCCAAGTCTACTTGAGCATAATGGCTCCACGCTCTAGTAGAAGGCTGAGCCTGCAATTGACAGGCATACCCCTGGTTCAGTGCCGGTGGAAGATGGAAGTGGAAGGTGGAGGTAGTCACTTGATGTCTGGAGAATCTTACCATTTAATTGATAGCGAATTAACTACTTCTTGCTCAAATAACTCACTTCATTCAAGCGTCAGGATTTGAAGTGCGCGGTTAATCGTTGTTCACTGAGTTACAAACACAGATATTTCTTGTCTTAATTCCATCTACCTTCGCATTACATCGACTTTTTTAAAGCAAAAAATCCTAGGTTGTGAGGGTGCAAGTATTATAACTCTCCAGTGAACATTTAACTATGTACAACACACTGGAATGTATTTTAAGTTCTATTTTTCCTTTCAAGCGTTATTTTGAATTGGGTTGTGCAAAAAAAATGCACGTGTGTTTTTCAGATTTTTTTAAAACTTTTCCTTAATTCGGGCCGTAGCAGCATTTGTTTGGATTTTTATTTAATTTGTTTTGATTTTTTTTAGATTACTAGGAGGGTTGCAATCCTGACACCCAAGGCGCGCCATTTTTGAGACCCCCACACCATGTAACTTTTTGAATTAAAAATTTTTTCAAATTTATTTTTTCCATGAATTCTTTAATGTTAAATTAATATTTAATAAAATTATGGATTTTAATAATATTATTGTTTTTTTTATTGCACTTAAAAAAATACCCACAATTCATGCTTCTAGACTATTACGTAAAGTATGGCGAGAAAGCTTCTAATATAACCTTCATATTATGCATGCCTGCCTAAACCATGCGTTTTTTGAATTTATTTTATTTTAAATAGATTGCTAAATTTGGATGTACAACACAAGAAATCACAACAAACTTCTTATATCAAAAATCAAATCAACAAAATATGGACTAAGATCCCTAGAATACATAGCTCACACAAAATATAATCAACTACCCAACGAGATCAAACGTGCAAGTCAATGTAAAAAGACCCAAACTAACATGCTCAAACTTCATCTTATTAATGACTATCTGAAATAATAATGTTGTGTATGTCCCCATCATATGTCCATTTAATACATACAGCTATATGTTTCATGTAATGCGTATCATTCCCGCAATGAGTTTATTAACTCCTGGGAGTACAATGCTTTATATAATTTACTATATTCTGTATTGTATACTTTTCATAAATAAAATAAATAAATAAATAAATCAAAAGCTGAAAGTGCTTTTAAATAAAGCAAGCAGTGTTGTTTGGATTTCCGCTTTTAGCCAGGACGTTATTAAATATTCGAATAGCTAAAGCTTCCAAATTGCTCACAAAATACCAGAATAATTCTAACACCAAAAGACGAAAATTATTTTCATGGTTGCAGAAGATTGGTCAATAATTGTAATAAGCTTTTTGGAACTGCTCATAGCTTGATCAGATATGAGAGAAGATTTTCCAGCTGGAGGGATAGTCATACTTATGACGACTTTCCTTTTTGGAGTGATAAATGCTCTCGGTATTTTTCAGGTATTTTGGAGCTCCAGACCAGAGGTGGATGCCAAATTCAACCATGGGGCGCACTTGCTATTTGTACAGGGTTGTACAGTTGTGTACTATTAAAGTATCTGCGGGCCCTGTACAGGACGCCCAGTTTTTGAGAGGCTAACTTTACTCTGGCTTCGATGGAGCCCCCATACCTGAGCTGGTCACTTATAGTTAAACCAAGCATATCAATGGGGGGTCTGTTCGGAAGATTGCTTCCGTTGAAGGAGACTAGATTTTCATTTTGGGCGTAATCAGACATGCTTGGGTCTTTGAAACATTGAATTCGACGAGGTTATTCTTACCCCAAGAGAAAACACTCTCTAGGTAAACGTCCATTCTTTGCTTCAAAGCCCTTCGGGTCATTGGAGTTTATCTGCCCTTTGGGGGCTTGTCAAACAAAAAGCCATTATGGACCGTACTGTCATCCGCGTAACAATGAATTGGTGCTCATGACAAAAGGTCGATCGAACAATATTTGAAAATCTCCTACTACCACCACAGAAAGCCGAAATTATTAGTAATCCGATTAAAAGTAAAAACATTGATAAAGCAAAAGCATTAGTAGCATTAATCAAAAAGAATTGGCATCTGAAATTCGACGATGGCCGACGCGACGGTAATAAAAAATCTATAGCATGGCCAATAACGGAACAGGAGTTCAGAAAACCACAGAGATTTGACGAGGAATTGCTATTAATTCCTGGTCTCGTGGTTCGAATTCCCTGTGTTTTCCTGTAACACGACCGCACAGAATTACACAGTAACTAATTAGCAGGTACCTTGTTAGTAATGCGACGATTGACGTGTGCTCGGTGGTCTATGTCTATAATAAACGGCCTCATTAAGGACTCCCCTATTTTGGAGAAGTTGGTTCAAAATCCATAAATTATGTTATCAACCAATACAAAACACGGTGGCACAATAATACCAAATACTCATTCAAAAATTCTATTGTAAATCGGTAGTTTTTGTTAGACATGGACACACGAAAACCTATGCAAATCGAATTTATTACATTAATTCTATTAATTATAATTCAATAAAATCCAAAATTACAATTTGGGAGTCGTGTATGGTTATCGTCATAATTCACCCCTAGTGCTTTGCTACGTTCGGTGACTTATCAGGGGTTCTCCGTTATATGGATCGAGGTTTGTCTCACCAAATAAGTGGCAGGCCGGGTCGGGAAACACTGGTCGAGGGAGAGCTTTAGACCTCTCCAGCAGGACTCTCTCGGAACATCGTCTTGCACCGAGGGGTGGGATGGATTCATACGTAAGTCACTCTTGGACACAATAACTGTCAGATTCCTACTCACATCTCATATCTTTTTCCTTCCCAAAACTTCCCCTCCTTCTCTTCCTAAGGCACAGGCTCTTAAAGGAATTACTTTCCTCAGGGTATCCTGTTTGGAACTAATATAAAAAGGTGTTTTTGTTACGAGCTCAAAAGGGTAATCATTTTGATAATAAAAATGGTAATACTGATACGCCAAAGAAACCATGGAGCTCTTTTAATATTCCCACGATTACGACACGATACAGGCACCAAAAAGTTAAAAAAAAACGTTATTTAGCACAATTATGCTGCATCTCTTTCTTTCACACTAAATAATAGTGAGAAAAACGATGTACGTATGTCTGCATCCCTCAAAGTAAAATTCAATCATTATCATACATCTCACTCGGTCATTTTGAAGAAATAAAATGCCGCGTGCTTTCACCGTAGGGATGATAAAAGCAGCCATTAGTTATTTTTTTCAAAAACTTCCACTATTATAATATTTAGTTGGATTTGTGTGGATACACTCGCACCAGCTGTATTTGTGGAAACAAATTTGGCTGTCCATGACATCATATTATTGCAGCATCGTGATTCATGCTTCCGTGATATTACGTAAGTACTATTCAAATTCGAGGAACAATTATGTATGCAGTATGCAGCGCTTAATACTACGTACACATAGGTACCAAATGCAATGAATGATCTAAATTTGATTATTCTTTAGTTCATTATCATGCTAATCTGAGCTTTTAGGTTACCAGAGTCAGACCATTGAATGTTCCGCCACAATACACAAACCCAATAAACTATTTGATTGTAAGCTGTTTTCCCACCGTATTATGCATTAGCAATATGTAAATGCATCAGCGTTAAACAAGTTCACTGACAAATACACTCATTGCGTGTATTTATTCATAATCAAATGTAATACAAGCTGGCCTTAAAAAATATGCAATTAAACATCAGTTTCTAATTTTAGGTAAAAATGTCACATTTTCGTATGACAAAAATCAGTCTCTATATTTATATTCATATTCTTGATTTTTTTTTTACATTGGCTCCACACATAAGTAAAATAATTTGCCCTGACAAATCATGGTGCTACGTTTAAGACCCTGAAACGAAGCAACAATCAAGCCATTGGAAGACTTCAAGTTCGCCATTGAAAAAACGCCGAGCACACAAAACAACTATCATTAAAAAAATCACACAAACCGAACGGAACCTTCTTTAGCGATGACGTTTGGCTTACTGACTTGGGAATGAATGCTCTACAGCCCCCTAGCGGCAGAACGCGGTACTACAAAAACTCGGCCCACCACAACATCAGTTCGGTTTCTTTTGGGTACCCCCTCGTATGTCATTTTTGGGGATGCTGTGTGAAGGTTTTTTTTTTAAGAAAAGGAAGATTATGAGGGTCGGTCAGCGTGTCCAGGAGTGACTGACGTATGAATTCATCTCTCCCACTGAGAGAAAGGGTCGAGAAAGTCCTGCTGAAGAGCCAAACGTAGCGAACCACTTGAGGTGACCCATTGCAGGGGTATTGGTTGTCCTATAAATTAAATAAAACCAAGTTTTTTGCTGGAACGTGGTGTTTATTACACAAAAATGCACTGCAAGATCTTATGCGTTTTTTTAAATCAATTATCAGTCATTTTTCTAAATTTGCACCAATTCCTCTCAGTTAAATTTAGTGTCTGAAGATTTAGATTCAATATTTTATTCTGTGCAATCAGGTTATTATTAGGACCTGTTAACTATGTACTATCCAGTGATAATAGACCTGAAAATTTTTGTCGTTTTTATTTTTAAAGTTTCTTTATTCTTTGAATTGTTTGTTACATGAATTGGGGATTTTTCGACCACCATACTAGGCACATGCCTGTGGTTAATAATGATATAATAACTATTAATGCTTATAAATCTTATAATAAATAAAAATATAATAAACTTACACAAATTTGAGAAATAGAAGAAAAAAGTATCGATAGCCGATCATAAAGCCGACTCTGACGATTGATGGAAGTGATGAAGATAATAAACAATTTAAATGTGCTTTGAATGAATAAATAACGAATAAAATCCAATTATTGTTTATTATAACAGTTATGTTGATCGTTAATTTGTGGAACTCCATTTTAATTTAAATATATATATTTTTAATATTAAATCATTCAACAAAACTGTTTATTTGAAATAATAATTAATTATGTATTTAAACCCCCATAGGGCTTTTACATATAGTGCAGTACACGTTTATGACAAAATATAGGAAATAACATAAAATATAAGAAACAAAATATAGGTGGCATAAAATATAAGAGTTGACCCAAAGTAGATAAGATAGAACATACGTTAGTAAAAATAGAGATAAAGATAGTTTATGAAGTAGGAAGAAATAGTTGGCACATACGTCGTTTGAAATTTGAGAAATTCAAATTATTATCAAATACATCCATATTGTTTAAATATTTGTTACCAAGACTATGTAAACGCTGTATTGGAGAATGCAAACTATAGTTCGAATGAGATATAAAAATGTTAATATTTGTCGTTCGTGTAGGAACATGAAGAGTTATTAATTGCAGAAGTTCAAAAAATTGAATTTAGAATTTAATAAAAAATAAATGAATTTAGAATTTAATCATTTTAATAAAAATAAAATAAAAGAATTATAATGCCTTCGAAAGATGAAATAATAATAAGAAACCTAACAATTTTTTTTATATAAAAACCATTATCAACAATAATACAAAAATAGAAATAAATCATAAACTAACATAAACTGTTTTGAATCTCAAATGCTTTTCTCGACGATGTCTTTCATTTAATATAATAACCTGAATTCAATATTCGCAAATTAATAAAATAAAAAAAATGTTATATTTTCCAGTCAATTACATAAGTGTAATGAATACATTTGTTTTCCATTTATATTTCACAAGAGCTTAGCATTTTTAGATGTTATGCATATTACAGCAGTAATTTTCCCAACAATAACTTTTATCGAACACCGTCATAGTAGAAAACTAAATAATATTCAAAGTAATTTGAACCTTTATTCCAATATCTACCCATCTTTCAACCAAAGTTTATCCAAAATTAAATCGAAACATGTCACCGTATGCAAAAGAAAAAACAAACTTTTTGAAAAAAAAAATTCATTTACGTTGTTCTAATTTAGTATAGCTGTATGGTCTTCATCGTAGCTCCATATTGTTCAGATCATGTGTCAGTTTATGTTGATAGATTTATCTATGTAATAACAATTACACAACCTTTATAGTATTTGCACAAGATTTAACGAGTCTATTGTGATGTCAATGTCGCGGCGCTTAAAGGAAATTCCATAAGCATGCTTACGCAAGTAATTAGCGTGGACTTTATACTGTTTTTACGGCCCGCCTGGGGCCGGCGTGGCGCACAGCACAGATTTATAGTGTTCGCCAAAAAACTTACCGAGAGCCATTACTACAGTCTGTTTCACAAATCGTGATACAAGAATGTGCCAAAAGTGAGAAAAAATGACAACGCCTTCACGTTTCGTTCGTTGGTCAAGCAACAAAAAAATTGTTAATGGTCCACTATTCGAATTTCGACCGATTTCTTACATATCTCCCTTAAACATTTGAAGTTTTTAAGCTCTTAAAAAAATATATGTTATTTTTGAAGATAATATCTAGATACGTTCCACGCCAAAACGTAAATTATATGAAATTCCCTCGTTAGAAAAAATTTTATTCGATTAATTTGTGTTAATTTGTGTGTAATTTGATAAATTTTATTTGATTAAACTAATATATGGTATATTTGCGGCACGTTCCAGAATGGAAGATACTCTCAGTATCGCCCTGGTGTAAGACCACCATTCAGAATAGATACGTTGCTTGAAATGGCTTTAGCCGTGTTTGGTAACCAGATCTGAATAGCCAGGTACTTCCACCTTCTTCTTCCCCATCTCCTTCCCCTCCCCACTAGCTTCAGCCTCACAACATACCCTGATTGGGGATGCCATAGTCTCACTGGCTCCAGACGGGAGCAGTTGGGATTCTTGTGCGGCATTCATATAAAAAATAAAACAATGCTCTTGCTACTAGTGAGCAAATGCTACCTATGGCCAAATGAATTTGCTCACAAATAGCTGTTAATTTTTAAGCATGCTACTGGATTCGCAGGTGGAAGAGGAAATGAGCATGCTCATTAATTGAGCATGTTTGTTAGTACCATTAGGAATAAACCAATCTTGAAGTAATCCTCCCTCCTACAATATGGGTCTCTTCAAGACCCATGTTCACTCCTTCCTCTCCTCAAAAACACCCTCCACACAGCATCCTCAAAGATGACATAGGCCCTGAGGGAAATTATTTTTTCCTCAGGGCCTCCTGTGTGGAGTTAATGTAAAAAAAATAAAAAATAAGGCTGCTTTACTTTAGCTTAGTGCGTCGCATTCTCGAGAGTGAATCTCGGATACAGAGGGTCAAAAGACACCGTCTATGCACTAATGGTCGAGAAAACACAAAAGAAATTTTTACGATATGTTGGGAATGTTGGTAATCAACAGCCTTAGCCATAAAAATAATATCAATTATTAATAAATAATTAATCAAAATTTTCGTACCGCCGAAGAATTACAGATTGAGAATCTAACAACTAGATTCATTATTTTAGATTCATTTTTTGTTTGAAAATTTTATCGCTTAGAAATACGTTCGATGCTCTAATTTAATACTGCATGTAGAACACACACGAACACCACCGGTCGTAGAGCATTTACATATTTGTGCGTGAACTTCGCAAAATAAAATTTAACACGCTTTTCGAGATATTTTTTTCTAGTGTTAACCAAATTAGGCGGCTGGAATTAAGCGGGAATTTAAACTTTATCGACCCGATTTCAAATTTCATAAGACGTGGTGCATCGCCTTAAGACATAAATAAGATTTTAATATTTTTAAAATTTTCAATGGCATAAAAGTGAAGAAAAACTTGGCCTCACTCGAGCGCTATACTTTTGTGGCTTGGCCTATTTCACCATATCGCCCACTGAAATAGGCGAACCCATCGGAGTATGGCGCTCTGTAAGAACAGAGTAAGAGGTAACACGATCACACCCAGTTGACCAATAAAAATGCATCATCATTATAGTTTTACAGTCGGAAGTTGATAAATTAAAAATAAAATCAATGTTTAAATGAATTTCATTATTTTATAACCATCATCAACAATTTGGGAGGCGGGAATGGGTACCGCCGCCCCGGGAACCTTTATTGGACAACCAACACCTCTACCGTAGGTCACCCCAAGTGGTTCGCTACGTTTAGCAGGGGTGGCGGGTTCATGGGGTGAGGTTTGTCTAGGTCTTGGAGGCGGATGACCAGGACACACTGAACCCTAGATTCCTACCAACCCCTTAAACCCTTTTTCTTCCCAGAACTCTCCTCTCCTTCTTTCCCTAAAAAACCCTACACAGCATCCCCAAAAATGATATAGGCCCTGAGGGAAATCATTTTCCTCAGGGCCTCCTGTGTGGAGCTCATGTAAAAAAAAAATCATCATCATCTCCTTCTTCCCCTTGTCCTATTCGGGTCGGGGATCCATTGTGTCGACAATGCGCCTCCATTCGTCCCTGTCTTGCGCTGATTGTTCGGCCTCCGTCCATGGCAGTCCCATACAGTTTCTGGAGTTGTCTCGCCCAACTGTGTCATCGTTTTGAATACTGCCATCTTTGTCTTGATACTAAGCTCGGCTTTCCCTACCACAGAGCTGTAGAGAGGACGCAACACACCGCTTGCGGCACTTATTCTTCGATCAATTTCTCCGTCTTGCCGTCCATCGCTGCAGAATTCGATCCCGAGGTATCTGAATCTGTCCACCTGTTTCAGCTGAGTCCCAAAAGCGAGAATGTTTTACAACCGCATCACAAAATTATAAATTTCAAACCATAGGCGTAAATTCGTCATCTGAGATCTGAGTGAATTTCGGTGTTTTAAATTTTGGTATAAAAATTACTTTTTTTATGGAAAAGGCAACGTTTAAATAATTTAATGCTTGCGCCACTTTTCTCATTTTAGCTGTGGGAATTCCACGTTATCTGATCAAGGTGTATTCTAAAAGGAAGTTATTTTGTAATAAATTAATAAACATATTAGCTGCTTTTATTCCGCAAAACTTGTGTCACTTTTTATTGTCAAGTTCCATTAGTTGGGCCCGTTTAATGGATGGCAAATATCAAGCGGTTAGACCCGACGTGATTTAATAAAAAAAAAATTATTACATCTTGTCACGATGTTACAGAGATCCCATGAGTTATAAATCTTATTTTGGCAATACGTGCTGAAAATTGATAAAAAATAAAAATATATTCAAATTCTTAATCAGAAACAAAAAAATATACACCCCTTAACATATATAAAAATTGTTAAAAAATGAAATCTATACTAATATTATAAATGCGAAACTGCGTGTGTTTGTTTGTAACGCTTTCACATATAAACCAATAAACTGATTTTAAAAATTCTTACACCATTGGAAAGCTACATTATATGCGAGTAATAAAGGCTGTATATAATTGTAAGCTTTGGGGTTATAAAATAATAAATATTTATATATTATATTTATTACTTAAAGTTACGTTTTCTGTCGCTAACAAAAGCGAGTTATTGATAACGTCAGAAAACAAATCGTTGCCATGGAAACGATGTTGATTTATTTGCGGGAAATTTTATATCAGGCGTATTAGTTAATATCTATCTATATAAATAAAAATGAATCTCCGAAATGTTTGTACGCGCATAACTTCCGAACGACTGCACCAAATTGGATAATTCTTTTGTAACTACTGGTGAGCTCTGGCTGTATAAAATTTAGGTAGCACGCGAGCGTTTGAAAACTGGATGTACCGGGAATGAATGTATGGAATGGGAAGGGGGAGGGGGGATAATTGATAAGTGCAAGCGCTACTGTAATTTACCCCTAATATGCGAGCGAAGCCGCGGGTAATAGCTTATAATATATATTATAATAGTTTGCGACATAAGGCGATACGTAAAGAAATTCTCGACGACTGTGCGAAGTTATTTATTTCGTTTTTTTTTCACTTCTTCCCATTTTCTCGTGATCATTTTATTCGGCCAGGATTCTGCTGTAAAAAATCTGCCGCCACGCGCTCTGAGAGATTTCTACAAAACAAAAAAAAATCTCTAAATATATGTATTAAGATTAATGATGCAAACGTGTCTCGGGGACGTACACCGTACCCCACACATCTACACTTGCACGTACTCTGGATACTGGGATAGTTGGGAGGCGGCCAAATTAGATATGTGGAACACAGAGCACTCAAACACTTTTTTACCCTAATATTGAAATTCTAAGGAATTTCATTGAAACATTATTCGGCGAATAACGTAAGTAACCATTATAATGTTGTGCAAGAAATAAAAGGAATACAAGTATTTCTAAATCAAAGGGAGAAAATAGGAACACTAGAATTTCTAAGTAACTAGTTATATGTTTTATTTATTTTATTTTAGGGAAATCAACAGTTTACAACATGATTAATTTATACAAGTTTAATTTACCTATCTGAAAAACCAATTATAGATTTCCCCGTTATACTATTACATTATGTATCTATAAAATAAAAAGAAATCTTACAATAGCTAAGAGAAATTACATTATTACAACAAGAGGTAGTACATAATATAAGTCGTTTTATAATATATCATACAGTTTTGTACTCATTAATACATTTTTAATACATCTTTAATACATTTTTAATAGATTTTTTATATTTATTTTCATCACAATAGAGAATTACAGTCTATTTTTTTTATTTTTTTTATGAATAATGACCTTCTAACTTAAATAACTGCATATTTATTTTTATTTTTGATTGATTTTATCAAATGCTTTGGAAAAATCAGTATACAGGGCGTCTACTTGAATGCGATTGTCCATGTGATTAACAATAAAGTCGGTGAATAAAACAAGATTGCTTTCTACACTTCTGCCTTTTATGAAGCCATGTTGTTGTTTTGTTATAATATGATTTAGTTGTGAAGTTAAACTGTATCAGACTATTTTTACCATTAATTTACTTAAAATTGATAGTTTAGAAATGGGTCGATAGTTTTTAACATTACTTTTATCGCCATTTATTTTATATTAGTAGTTGGTGGCTCTCTAATAATGAAGGGAAAGATATCGAAGTAACAAAGTGGAGCTACAATTTCTGAACGAGTTTCCAATGTATTCTCAACTTCTGAAAATCGTTTTTCAACCTTTCAGCATAAATAGTATTAGTCATCGTGCTTGCAGGCATTGTAATTATTTATTATTTCTTGTTAGTAACATTGTACAGCAGTAATTTAAAACGTGCAGTTTGAATTATTGTTATTATGTTTTAAATATTGTTTCACTGCTCGTGCTGACAAGCTGCTTTTAGCAGCTTGGCTTATGTAAAATGAAAAGGGCTGACAAAGTTGAGACAATCAAGAGGCGTTCAGAAAATTAAACTATCTTGGCAGAGGTATACCTATTCGTTATTCGCCATTTTTTTCACATTAACTCCACACAGGAGGCCCTGAGGAAAATAATTTACCTCAGGGCCTATGTCATCTTTGAAGATGCTGTGTGGAGGGTGTTTTTGAGGAGAGGAAGGAGTGAACACGGGTCTTGAAGAGACCCATATTGTAGGAGGGAGGAATCACAGAAGCCGGCAAATCGTTCCACCGCCGAGCTGTTGAAATCAAGAACGAGTCGTAGAAACGACCCGTTCTCATGTGACTAATGTCAAACGTGCACAAATATTGGGCGCGTGTTTGGCGTGTTTCCCGACTACGCACCGGTGCCGAGGGGATCAATGACGCTAGTTCCTCAGAGCATCTTCCATTGTAATACCGGTAGAACAAGAATAGCGGTCCCACCTGACGCCTGTGCTCTAAAGATTGCAATCCGTCTGTTAAAATGGGAGAATCTATCAAACGGACCGCCCGTTTCTGCAGAGTCGTGTTTTTTTTTTTTAGTTATTTGGGGTTCCAGACCAGAGGTGGCTGCCAAATTTTAACCATGAGGCGCACTTGAAATATATAAAACAATCGTTTTTTTTTAAACAAAACTATAAATCAGAGACTAGGTGCCTTACAAAGATGAAGGAATATACCTGTGTACTTATGAAAGCGTACAAAAATATATCAAAATATAATGCAGTGTGCAGCCTTCGGGTGGCTTACATTAGACACGTGTGACGAGATTACCTACTATAATTATTTATGAAAACATTGCAGGCGCCAATGGCGGATAGACGGTTAAATAAACATTGGTGCTAAATACTTGGACTAGCAAAAAAATCATCATTGTATGCACATCATATTCCGTTTCATTTATGTAGTTTATTTGTTTGTTTTGATGATTATTCCCTCTCTACAAACGTAGTCACAAATCCGCATTTTGCGATTATTTGCTTGCGGCGATGCATGCTTTGTAAAGTTCTGACAACCGAAAATGAAATTATTTAATATAATATTATGAATGTTTTGCTAACAGCAAGTTTATTGGTACGTTTATTGGACTTTCCAATGAACGATTTTACAAATCTTTGAAATGAAAAAACCTTACCTAAAGACATTTTACAAAGCGGCCATACAATACAATTGACGCTCCATAATTTCGTTGTATGTGCAGAATATGAATCATAGATAAAAAAATTAGAGTTTATTATCAGAAGTGAAACCTTCAGAAAACTAAAGTATACAAGAGTGGTGAATCTACGAAGCACTTTTTTTTATCAATGTGAAGGATAATTAAAAAAAAAAAATTAATTATAAAAAAATATATTTATAATACATTATTCCCAATGAGTTTAATAAAAACTCAGTTTTTGTGGTCGAATTCCGGTATATCTTTTCCTACACATTTCGTCTTCTTATTAGTATTTGCGTTTTCTTCTTCAGAATCGCAAAATGTCGTTTTCTTTCGTATTTTCTTTGCCTGCTCATTTTGGAGTGGTTTGAAGATTGGATATCGATTTTTCAAAAAAAAAATTTTTTTATCGTTGATCCGCTGAATGTCTTGGCCGCTAAGGTCGGTCAGGCGCTTTATACCACGAGACTAAAGGAGACCTTTGTGGGACCGAAGAAACTTATTTTATTGGAACCGACTGCTGAAGAAATAAATAAATACCTTATTGCTATCTCATTTTCTTGGAGACTAAATTCTATAGTGATTGCCTATTTTGGTGCCGCTCGCTTCCGTTTCATCGAGTTTAAAATCACCACGGTGCTAAAGAAGTGTTCACTTCGATTACATGTAGTGTTCTTATTTGCAAAACGGTTAAAAGCCAGTTAAACATAATGAACGTTCGATACGTCACTCTCTTTGAACTAGTCTTAAGCGAGGCGTAACAAAAATCTACGAACAACGAATTATGCTCGCAGTAATAAAACGCGCGTTTACTTTGACGACAAGGGAGACCAAGAACGTCGACGGTGAATGAAAATCTGAAGAAGAGAATTCAACTTTCTTCCAGGGCGATACTGAAAATGTCTTACAATCATACAATTCTCTTATAAGAGGAAGCAGGTGCACGGCATTATAATCTATTGTTAAACGAAAATAGATCCGAGTCGAACATTATTTTTTACCGACGCGGTTTTGTATAATTTAAATTCACCACAAATGTTTTTTCATCTTAAAATACTCTTGACATTAACGAGATTGATTCATAGGAAATTCCGATTCTTTGTAAAGCAGAATTCCCAGAAACGATCCTAAGCGTATACCCTTCCCTTTCTCGCTTTCGTCTTTTTGTCATCTCGGCTCGGTGACACACAGCTTTACCGCTTTTTAATTAATCAAACGAATTAGTTTTTTAATTGGGATGATTTTGAGTCCAGGAATAGGACGTCATTAAAATAGCCAGAAGGTAGCTTGAAATATTGTGTCTAAATCAAACAGCGACGATTTTGTTTTCTTCCTTGTTGTGATTATATTTCGTGTTTCAAATAATTGGTACAAGGAAACACTACCATTTGTAGGAGATGGTTGCCAACAACTTGGTTGTAAGTTGAAAGCCACCATCCTAGGAATTTAAAAATGTATACTATAGTGTAATTATTTCACACACCATTGCAGAATTGCTTGATTGTTTGCATATAATTGAGGTAATCCAGGCATTGCGGTAGATAATGGTTTCAGGACGAATGTCAAACCTCGATTACGTAGAGCGGGTTAACAAGCTACTAGCCGGTAAGTTTAAAAGCGAGTGAATTGGCTAGTGAGATTGTCATGATGACTTACAAAGCTGTCTACTCGCTCAGTAGCGACAGTAGCAGCTAAAATAACGACTTTTGCGCTAACCAATTCGGTTGAAATTTTGTAAAAAACTGGAGCTTGCTGCTAGCGCCACACGCTAGCCAATAACGGCTCCAGCCCGAACTTATTCTAACGGACGAAATTAGCTGTTGGTGTGCCGCCATCTTTAGGCAAACAATAGCGAGTAGCGAGTAAAGTTGACCACCTTTCAACTTTTTTCGTAGATTGTCCACAATGTGCTAGTTAGCAAGTAATACGATGACACTGAGCGAGCTTACTAACAGATAGTGAATCTCCCAGACAGTAGCTTGTAAACTCGCTCAATGTAATCGAGGCCTTAGAATAGGTTTTTAAGCGTATATAATTCCAGAAGATGTAATTTAAAAAGGTTTATTTTCGTTAATTTGTGTTCCGATCCGTGCGAAATTCTGGCAAGTAAAAATGCTGGTACGTGAAATTCACGGTTCCATGCCAACTGAGAATAAAGTCAACTCAACACCTCCTTGAAAAGTCATTAAAAGCTATGAAAAAAATAATTTTTAATTAGCCTAACCTAACGTAACCCATTAAACCAACTTTTTATATATTTTTTTTAATCACCCTAAATGACTTATCTGATACGGTTCTGAGTTGGTTTCATTCCGAGTTGTCCAGTCACCAAAGTTCACAACTTTGTAATTTTGTTATGCAACCAACCAACATCTGTGAATACGAACCTAAATAACTAATGATACGGCATTTTGTGAAAAATCATCCCAAAGTTGCCTGATATACTTTCGACGTCCATTTCCAAGTAAGAGTGATCAATCAAAACCCGTACTAATATTTCCATAATAACTCGAAAGAGTTTGTATTGGTAAGTGATTTAAAAAAAAATAACCGAAAGATATTTGCCTGGCTGAGACGTCAAAAAACGGACACTCTTTTTCGTCAGCTTTCCGAGCACATATTTTGGAATCGAAAGTTTCGAAAACCGAAACCAAAACAGTTTTTTTTTTTTTTAAATTCAAGATGTTGCAAAAACTTAAAGAGGTCACATGCAAAATTATTTCGTATTTCAAAAGAAATTGACACTTCGCTCCAATAAAGTGTAAAATTTCCCTTTCAAATTTTCCCACAAAGAAAGCCTTAGACACATGGTTGAGTTCGCTTGAGAAGAATGTATCTAATCTTTATGACTTCTTTTGAAAGGAAGAGGCTTTCACTTAAATAGCATTAAAAGGAAACTGACGATGGTTACGGATTTAAAATTTGCTTATTCAAAAAGCGGTAAAGATTGACGACCTCCGTATCATGATGGTCTACAATAAGTACTTTATATTATCTTCTATCTTATTTATATAAAAAAATAGTGCCTGTGATTTTTCTTGTGAAATTTTGCATACGTGAATTTCAAAATAAGAGGAAGGTCACTGTCTACATCATCTGATTTCGAATAACTCTGTCCGGCCATTGCCGGCGACACCATCTAGTTTATTTAAATAATTAAAAAGGCCTGTGGTTATTTTTTGGAAGTACGTTTCATATGCAGTTCTAAATTATTTTCGGATGATTTTTAGTATTCAAACAAAGCCCTGTACGCCAGACCAATCACTTGATTTGATATTGATTGTAAAGTGTGATGGAAATAATAAAAATTGTAATACAGCTGTGGCGAGAAACATTGACGTATGTATTTCTTATCAAATTTCGAAATTTCTGTTATTATTAATTTTGTTTTTTAATTTTGTAAAAATTGATATTTTTTTGCAGAAATCAAAAATGTAGCTAGCTATAAGAGATTTATTTAGGAGTATTGGTCTTCCATATTTTTGTACATAATACATTTTTGTATAGGTCGTACGTACTCCTACAACCGTCATTTTCTCACCCCTAAATGCAGTGAGGGAATGATGAATTTTAACTAAAGCCTCAAAAACATTGGCACATAACCTCAATTTGTTTTTAACATTTTGAATAAGCATTTTACTTCTAAAAACGCATAAAAAAACAAACATGTATATTAAAGTAAACATATACATGTATATTAAAGTACCTTATACATATACGTAACGTGAGGAAATGACCACCATAAATGAAACTCTTAACTATTTTCAACGTAATATTTTTTTGCAACAAACCCACCTACAGTTAAGAAGGCCATTTTGAAACAGTTGAGAATATTGCCAGGTTCTAAAAACTTAAGGTTACGTTCTTCGATATGTTCAGAAATCGAATATCTGTACTACGGTGACGGAATGATTTTATTTGGCGGGACATATTGTAAATATAAAGTTTTGTTGTACAACAACACTGTCTTTTTAATATATTCGCAATATTTAATTAATAAGAATATTGTTTAATTGGAAATGAACAGGTTTTTTAGCAAATATTATTGGACTAAGGGACAAACAAGGTGATGGAACGACTTTTACGGTAACAAACTGATCTTTTTTTTTCTTTAGCGGTTACGTTTTCTTTTTATACAAAGTAGTAGTATAGACAGCGTACATTGAAAAAAAAAAATACATTCATAGTTAATGCATGTGAGTCAGCAGTGTCAGCACCAATGACTCGGGAATCAAATTTAGAAATTTGAAACAAAACGTCGTAGGGTACCCAAGATCATATAAATGAATTACTTAACGGTTTGCTTGTGTGTGTAATGCTTCATAAAGTTTATCCCAGATCACAAAGTTTACAGAATAAAACGCAATTTATCGTAAAACGGAAATGTCAGCGGTGTAGTAAACATGTGAGGTCTGATCATTTTGAATAGATTTGGCGGGAAACGGATACGAAATTAAAGAACCATTTTACGAGCACGTGGGCGGCGGCATTTACGACGTCAAACCAGAAACCAGACGCTACAACTATCAGAATGCCGGAATATCAGAACAAAAATGTTATTATCCAAATAAACAATATTTAACAGATACAGTGAAACCTCGGAAGAGAAGTGGTTCCATTAAAAGGTAGTAAAATTTTAAGTGATTTGCGCAAATATACTTTTAAAACTATTTTCTCTCGTTTGGTTGGCGAGTTTCGCATATATTTACACTCATTTGAAACGGGAAGGCAAATAAGAACAAAATTTTATTTGGAAGAGGCCACCAAAATACTTTCTGATACTTTTATCAATAGCTCAATATTATAACGGTAACAAACTAACTAACTAACTAACTAACCATCACGCCGTTTCCCCGCAGGGGTAGGCAGAGAGGACGGACCGCCAAACAACTCGATCTTGGCACACACTCCTTGCTTCGTTCACATTCATACATCGTCTCATACATGCTCTTCTGTTATTCTGACTCTTGACATCGCCCGACTCAAGTATCTGATTCACTTGGTCGTGCCATGTCTTCCTCGGGCGTCCCCGACTTCGTTTACCATTCACATTTGCGTCATATATTCTCCTTACACTCCTTTCCTCATTCATTCGCTCTACATGCCCAAACCATCTGAGCGTCCCTTTCTTAATCTTATTCATTACGCTTACATCTGCCTTGCATTCTTTGCGGATCTCCACATTTCTCACACGATCATACATGGTTTTACCACACATACGTCTCAGGGATCTCATTTCTACAGCATTCAGTCTACTTTCATCCTTTCTCTGCCAGTTCCATGCCTCACTGCCATACATCAGGGTAGGTACCAGCACTCCATTATGGACGGCTAGCTTCGCTTCTTTTGACAATTTTTTGTTGCTGCCAACGGCGTTCAGACCTCCATTAATGGAGTTACCGGCATTTACCCTTCTTTCGATATCTCTATCAGTCTTCCCATCTCTCGTAAACATACTTCCCAAATACACAAACTCATCCACCTGCCCCAAGTATTCGTCGTTCACAACTATGTTGCACATTGTTTTCGTACTCTCTCTTTCAAATACCATTACTTTAGACTTACTTACATTCATCATTAACTCATTCTTCATACATACTTCGTTCATCCTAGACACGAGCGACTGTAGATCTTCCATACTGTTAGAAATCAGCACCGCATCATCAGCATACAACAGGCAACATACTTCTAGATCACTCAATTTCGCGCCCAATCCCATATCTTTCAACTCTTGCATACAATTATCCATGTACAGATTGAATAACCACGGTGACATTACGCATCCTTGCTTAACACCTTTTGTGATGTCAAACCACCCCGTAAAATCACCGTTCACCCTAATACATGCAACGCTTCCCTCATACAGAGACGCAATTGCTTGTATGAGATTCTTATTCACTCCGTACTTGGACAACACCTTCCACAGCTTTTTCCTGTCAACTCGGTCGTATGCTTTTTGTAAATCTACAAAGGCACAGAAGAGTTTCTGGTTTTTTGCAAGAAACTTCTCAGTGAGCATACGCAACGAGAAAATCTGGTCCATGCACCCCCTTCCACTCATAAAAGCACCTTGCACATCCCAAACTTTTTCCTTTGTTTCCATTCTTACCCTTTCTATCAATATTCTACCATATAGCTTGCCGACTGAACTAAGCAGGCTAATAGCCCTGTGATTCCCACATTCCATACGTGACCCTTTACCTTTGTATAATGGCATGATTACAGCCCTTCTCCAATCTAATGGCGTGTAACCCTCCTCTAAACACTGGTTAAAAAGTTTGCACAACCACGTAAGAATAATAGGACTATCCCCTTTAAAGTATTCGGCAGCAATATTGTCGAAACCCACAGCCTTACCATTCTTCATACATTTCATTGATCTTTTTATTTCATCCATGCTGATTTTGGTAACATTCACTCCGTCATCGTTCATACCCGATTCGACGCTGGACTCACTATCACCCGGGTTGCTTTCAAAGACTTCCTCAAAATATTTCATCCATCTCTCTTTTATTTCTTCCCCATTCGTCAACATTTGTCCATCTTTCGATTTTATCACTTTCATGCTTCCGTTCTCTGAACCACTTCGGGACCTTTTGACCTCCTTCCAAAACAACTTGATGTTTTCTTGGAAGTGGTGTGTCATTTTGATTCCCTCTTCCTCTTCCAGACGTTTCTTTCGTTCTTTCACTCCAACACTTACTCTTTTCTTACATACCTTATACACTTCTTTCGCTCGATCTCTCTCTTTGCTTGGAACACTGCCAGTCGCTATCAAACATAACCATGCTTTCTTCTTCTCAGAGACCAGTGCTTTGATCTCATCATCCCACCATGCGTCACCTTTCTTCCTGCCTTGCTTACTTATCCCACACACGTCTTTAGCAGATTCGTACAGACTCACCTTTATGTGGTTCCATGTTTCCTCTATGCTTAGACCGTCCATTTCCTTCTCATTCAATCTCATCTCTGCACACTTCTCATACTTACTTCTGATGTTACCGTTTTGCAGTTTTTCTATTTTGACTCTTGTTGGAGTTGTTACCGTTTTCACCTTAGAGCGTGTTACGTTACAAATAAACCGCCAATATAGAGAGGCGCGCGCACTCTACCCCTTCCCGCGAGCGACAAATCCGAGCCGCCGCTAGACCGAACTCTCGCGGCAGCCGCAGTCTTCCGCAAGCGAGCTTACAGGGCCCACGTACCGCCCGAACATGGGCGACACCAGTTCAGTTTCGCCGTGTGCGCTTCCGGTCTCCGATGGACGCTGCGTAGTCGGAAAGAACAAGTGTGTGAAGCCGCTGTTGGCCCATAATCAACCGTGAGTCAATTACCATGTTATCCTTTGTGTGCAATTAAATGTATTAACCCTAACCACGCGTGATAGAGAAGAGAGACGGACATTCAAACTAACTTTCAGCTAGGATCGTTCCTTTTTTATGTATTATTGTGTCTCCTAGAATTGAATAAACTGTTTATGTGATAACCTACCGTGTTTTGCTTGACGAGGGAGGCCCTGGGAGAATGGAGAAGCGTGAAGTTCCGGACCACGAGCACTAGCCTTGAGGTTACGAGGAAATCTTGCTTGCACCGAATCCCGAGCTAGTCATTTTTGGGGCAGATACAGCAGCTAATTGTATTAAATATGTGAGAGCTTTCTCCAACCCTGCCGATAGCGTCAGCGCGCACGCTGGACGCCAACACTGGCGCTAAACGTGGGGCCATTTAAATTTTTTTCTGTTCCACCACGGCCTCGTTCCCAAGCAACAATTGTAAACTCTGAAATGTTATTATGATGTATTGTTTATTCCCAATTGTCTAGCACTTCCAACAGGAATCTCGGCGCGAACGTAATTTCGAATCACAATTTAAATTATTACGGGCGCGATTTTATCATTTGTGAGTCGTCACTCGACAAAATATTACCGGTATTCCAACGCAAGGTGCCCAACCTAGGAAGTTGTCGCTGCGAATAATACAGTGATTACAAAGTGTCGGCCGATTAAAATTGCTATTTTCAATACAAGTGAATAGTGGAAATAAACACAAATTAAAGAAGAATTTATTCAACAATTAAAATCATGTACATGATAAACAAATCATCCGCTTGGTCTCGAAAGTGCTAAATATTTTTAATAATATACTAGTTTGCAGCTCGCTGGTACGTTTCTTTAAACGGACACTCGCTGACACCTAGGGAACAAGTGGATTTAAATTCTTTCTGTCATTTGACAATTAAGTATTTTTGACTCTGTCGTCTGATGAAACCGGATCATGCCATGCCATGCCAAAATCACATTCGAATATTGCAAAAAATACTAAATTCGCGTTGACGTGGATTCCTTGACATCTGACACTATAATACCTTGTCAATTGACAATGAAGGTAATATCTTGTCGAAAAGACGAAGGGAATTCGCGGGTAAATACCAAAAAATTGGTGCTGTTTAAAGCCAGGCTATAGGAAGCCGCGTAATGAAACCATGCCCCCAAGATATTGTTGAATTCTCAAACAAATTACTTCCACGAAAACTTGTGAAAATTTTTTTTTTCGATTTTTTTTAATTTTCGAAATATTTTTTTTTCCAAAAACGCTTGGAGTTTTTCTTAAAAACGCATTGCCAGAGGAAAATCGCTGCGCAAATTTTCTCCAGTTTTCGGACTCTGAAAATTTTTCCGATTTTTTCCTTTTTTCGATTTTTTTTAATTTTCGAAATATTTTTTTTTCCAAAAACGCTTGGAGTTTTTCTTAAAAACGCATTGCCAGAGGAAAATCGCTGCGCAAATTTTCTCCAGTTTTCGGACTCTGAAAATTTTTCCGATTTTTTCCTTTTTTCGATTTTTTTAATTTTCGAAATATTTTTTTTTCCAAAAACGCTTGGAGTTTTTCTTAAAAACGCATTGCCAGAGGAAAATCGCTGCGCAAATTTTCTCCAGTTTTCGGACTCTGAAAATTTTTCCGATTTTTTCCTTTTTTCGATTTTTTTTAATTTTCGAAATTTTTTTTTTCCAAACGCTTGGAGTTTTTCTTAAAAACGCATTGCCAGAGGAAAATCGCTGCGCAAATTTTCTCCAGTTTTCGGACTCTGAAAATTTTTCCGATTTTTCCTTCTTTTCGATTTTTTTAAATTTTCGAAATTTTTTTCCAAAGCGCTTGGATTTTTCCTAAAAAGCACGCGGCCAGAGGCAAACCTCTGCCCAAATTTTCAAATAACCCAAACACTTACAAATACGCGTTTTTTCGCAGAAGCATTTTTTTTAAAAAAAAAAATATATATATACGTCCCCAGTGGTCAATCCCTGGCAAAAAATTTCTTTCCAATTACGGATAAAGAGTCGAGTTCTCGTTTTTCTCCCAACGTAAGGTCACCCTGACACGACCCTATACACTATGGAAGTCCCTCAAGTCACGCTGGGTATAATCCCCCACATTTCTACGTCAAAAAAGGAAGAACTACTACAGGCCCTGAGAAGTAGAAAGATTTCTCCCAGGAATAAATCCAAAAAATGCCTTATTCAATATGCTTCTTTCTACAACAAAAAGTACATCAGGAAGCACGTCACGTTCAAGGAAGAACGTCTGGAGAAGAAACAACACTCTGTCGCAAGGTGCGCTGTACTTCTCTGCCAAATTGGCACCCCGTTTTGTAAAAACGAAAGATTCCCCAAAGAAAACTTTCGCCCAAGCATTTCGTCCGGCATAAAACCGGAGCACAACGAAAGGAAATGTTTTTTAGAAACCTCTCTAGCTCTGGCACAGTGTTGTCAACTGTAGCCAAAGTCATGGAAGAAATTATAATTCTCCCTTGTGGTTTCGTTTCACTTTATTTTATTTTTGTTTGTATAAAGATCTCGTCATCATCAGTCATTCGCCTCTAATTGCTGCCCCAGGTGTCAAACCTTGGAAACATCGTTTTTTCTAAGCATGCACACCTCTACCTGAAATTGATCACTTCGGAGAAAGGAATTCCCTGTGGCTTACTGCAAGTAGTCAGAGACTACGTGCCCAAGGTTTTGTGCATCGTCACAACTCGCAGCATCATATTTTCACATCATCATGTCATACCTCGTCACCCCTTTCTAAATATTAGAAAATCTTTTTGTACATTAAATATCGGGTCCTCGCCAAAGTGCATCTAACCCTTATGTCATATGTAATTAAATTAGGTAAGCAAACCTGTGTAAACCCACGGCGGTATCAGATGTTTGCTACCCGTTCTAAGTTTTTTTTTCTGTTTTTTAAGAAAATAGAATGGCGCTCAATAAATAACCCTAATTGCTCTAGCTCTCCCCAGAACTGAATGTGGAGTCTGGAAAGTATCGTTATAAAAGGGACAACTTTTAACGTGCCTCTTCATTAACGATAAAATTTTTTTTTACAACATTTCAGCAACATTGAGTCACCCTGGGTCTCAACTGTTCAAACTGAAATTTTGGGGTTGCCTTGTTGTGACTTATCACGTGCAAAGTACGAGGTCACAACAAGAAGCCAGGTCTCCAAGTGAACACCCTGCGAACAACCCATCCCATTATTATAATTTTCATAACACCAAGGTGTGTCCATCGCAGTCTGTTTAAGTAAGTAAAACCTAGAAGGTCTTAAACACTCAAATCGGACCGTTGTAAATAATTTGCCTTGTCAAACAACGATAAGCGCATGTCTTGTATTGTTGCTACCATCGTACGTGTAAGTACAACAAAAGTTGTACCATCACGATACGATACTCTGTGCGTAACCAAAAGGGTTGTACCACAAAGGATCTCTTTTGCGGTAAGCTTAGATGAAATTCACATTCCATCAGCACGCCAGAATTTTTCGTCCCTTAATTGTTGAAGTATAAAATCTTGGCCAGATCTTCAAATATGTTTTTGCCTTTGTGCAAGTCTTTAACGTACGCTAATATGGATTTATTATGCTACGGTATTGTTGTACTAAGTACATCAGTATGTCTCGCCGTCTGTATTGAATAGGTACTTTTATATGAACGTTAACCTTTTGTTGCCATCATAGGTGGGAACCTTATAAAATCTGCCGTCATAGATGGGAATCTCAGAATATCTACTAAATGCGATACGGGGAGCCCGTTATAATTACTCTGTGGGTTTTTGTCAGAAATGTCATAAACACCTAGTCTTTTGCACCTCCCTTCAATACTGGGCAACCCAGTTGTAATTCGTTCATTGTTATCCGTGAAGACGTTATAAAACTTACTTGCAAATCTTTTGATTTTGCAATCTTGTACGCTATACGTGAAGACGTTACAATACTCACCATGAATCGTGCGAACGAAATAATATCAAACCTTTATGTGTGAACTACTCAATGTAGTCCACACCCCTTTTTTGTAATCATTAATATGCCCGTGGACTTCCTGTCACAAGAACCCAGGAACTATCTACTATCTCAAAAGGACTAATCATACGCTTCACGCATGATTATGGGGCATCGTGTCGTGGGAGTTAAGTTGATGGACACAAACACACCTAACTCGTTGTCTGGGAGACGAACAAAGAAAATCCCCAGGTTTGTGAGATTTGAGCAAGGGTCTGTCATTTCTCGCAAACAAGTAGGAGAATAAAACGACCCCTAATCTTCTGCCCAATACACGTAGAGGATTAGACTTTTATGTCAGTGTATTCTTTTGTCCAACACTACCAAATATTATTGTAATGTGCCAGGATGACTGCTGTAGACCTTGTTTCACCTCCACCCAGAGGTCGAATTTCGGAAATAGCCGAGTCCCCAGCAGTTTTCTTCGTTCAAATGTTCCCAATTATCACCCTCCCCCTTCCTCGAAATTATCCGTGAATGGGGATATATGCGTTACGCACTTGGCGTTTCGTTTGTCAAATGGGACAATCTTCATACGCGGATCCTTTCAACTTCCTACTCCTTTCCCACTTTGTTATAACTAATCTTGTACGCAATGTTTTGTTTTTCGAAAGTAGAAAAAATGCTACCGTATAGACGTGAGCATAGGTCATGGAAGACCAACTTCTTTCGAATGGGAATTTTGTTATACGTACAATCCCTCAACCACGTATTCTTGGAAATGTATTTGGTAAAGAAAAAAAACCAAAAGGGGTTACACAGAACCTGTCCTTGAATACGTACCTTTGTAACATGTATTAGGAATTAGCCACATTTAGTTAGCTCTCTCTCCGTCTCTCTCTCTACACGCCAAACAAATCCAACTTTTTCTCAACATGCACACTTGTTTCTCTCCAAACTTTTTTCATCATTGGTCTACTAGGCAGGTAAACTTCAAGAATTTTGTTCTAATAATAATTTTTGCCGGATTTTAAAAAGAAAACCAGCAGCTCTGCACCCTATCTACATCTGCGCCTCTTCATGCTGCCCTCGCTACCGTCACGGAGGTCCCTTGCCTTCAATCCCTGCGTACCAAAAGCACCCGACCGCATCTAACATAACCTAGTGTGAGTCGTGCGTGTAGTTGCGAATCGTATCACCACAAAGAACCGACACTCAAAACAAACCCGAGCACGCCAGCTCTAGGTTGGTTCCTGTTCCTGTTGCCCTTGTGCAAATGCTCTGCTGCCATTATGCAAATATTCCTGCTGCATAATACAAATGTTCCTGTTGCCCTTGTGCAAATGCTCTGCTGCCATTATGCAAATATTCCTGCTGCATAATACAAATGTTCCTGTTGCCCTTGTGCAAATGCTCTGCTGCCATTATGCAAATATTCCTGCTGCATAATACAAATGTTCCTGTTGCCCTTGTGCAAATGCTCTGCTGCCATTATGCAAATATTCCTGCTGCATAATACAAATGTTCCTGTTGCCCTTGTGCAAATGCTCTGCTGCCATTATGCAAATGTTCCTGCTGCATAATACAAATGTTCCTGTTGCCCTTGTGCAAATGTTTCTGCTGCCATTATGCAAATGTTCCTGCTGCATAATGCAAATGCCCTACTGCCATTGTGCGGATGCTCCTGTGCCCTTGCGCAAATAACAATACCAACGATTGTTCACAAAACAATCCCACTACATACAAAAACCAGTGTACCAACCACCAATTGCGATTCCACTCTCCAGTACTTCAATGGTTTCGTACTGGCTCACCCACAGGATCCGGAAGCAGTTACCCTTTCGACCTCTGTGACAGGTAGAACTCTCCACACCACCTAGAAGCCTCATCATGTGTTCTCTTCCTCGTATTTTCTTAAAGGCCCTAGTGTCCCTTGAGTGTAATCTCAAATGGGCCAGGTTACTGTGACAAAGTAACCTTGTAACTTCAGTGAAACGTTCAACCACCCCAGACATCCTACGCAAACCACGTTCGCAAACATTAGCTCACAGACCAATGATACAATTTTAGAGTTTTTTTTTTTCTCTATCACTGCATAACCCTTGTACCTTTCTTCAACAGATCCTTGTTCTTTGCAACTGTATTTATGTATGCCACTGCCTTTATATACTTTTATTGACAATTCCTTGTTACACCATGTATCTTCTCTTTTGTGTTCTGTTCATAACTATTCTCCAGCTAGGAATCTCTCTCTCTCTCTCTCTCCTCGTTTCTCTTAAATATTTTTGGCACAAGTGCTGAAAAGGTAAGAGGATTTATTAGTCCTACAGCTCCATTACCACGTCGCTTTTATTGCGGCGAGGGGGGAAGTGTTACGTTACAAATAAACCGCCAATATAGAGAGGCGCGCGCACTCTACCCCTTCCCGCGAGCGACAAATCCGAGCCGCCGCTAGACCGAACTCTCGCGGCAGCCGCAGTCTTCCGCAAGCGAGCTTACAGGGCCCACGTACCGCCCGAACATGGGCGACACCAGTTCAGTTTCGCCGTGTGCGCTTCCGGTCTCCGATGGACGCTGCGTAGTCGGAAAGAACAAGTGTGTGAAGCCGCTGTTGGTCCATAATCAACCGTGAGTCAATTACCATGTTATCCTTTGTGTGCAATTAAATGTATTAACCCTAACCACGCGTGATAGAGAAGAGAGACGGACATTCAAACTAACTTTCAGCTAGGATCGTTCCTTTTTTATGTATTATTGTGTCTCCTAGAATTGAATAAACTGTTTATGTGATAACCTACCGTGTTTTGCTTGACGAGGGAGGCCCTGGGAGAATGGAGAAGCGTGAAGTTCCGGACCACGAGCACTAGCCTTGAGGTTACGAGGAAATCTTGCTTGCACCGAATCCCGAGCTAGTCATTTTTGGGGCAGATACAGCAGCTAATTGTATTAAATATGTGAGAGCTTTCTCCAACCCTGCCGATAGCGTCAGCGCGCACGCTGGACGCCAACAAGCGCCAGCCGCGAAAGAGGCTTACTCTCGATACCACCAGAAAGTGGTCAGTTTCAACCTCAGCCCCTCTGAACACTCTTGTGTCCTCGGTAACGGCTCTCAACCTAGAGTCAATTACTACAAAATCAATTATTGACCTTTCATTTCCTCTTTCCCACGTATATTGGTGGATACCTTTATGATCGAAGAAAGTATTCGACACAAAAAGGTTCCACTCCAAACATACTTCAAGTATTCTGTTCCCATTGTCATTCATTCTTTTATCCCCGAACTTACCTAAGGCCGAATCAAATCCATCACGTCTAATTCCGACCCACCCGTTCAAATCACCCGCCATAATAATCTTTTCATTCAAATCTTTTTGTCTCATTACATCGTTCACACCAGTCCAAAAATCATCTTTCACTTCGTCGCTTTCAGAATTAACAGGGGCGTAGCAAATAACAAGAAACACCCTTGTCAAACCAATTTTGAAACGGATCCACATAATTCTCGGACTTACACATTCATATTGTAACATACATTCTACCATTCTGGGAGACAGTAGCGCTGCAACACCCTGACAAGCCCTCTCCGTATCCGGTCTTCCAGACCAGATGACGAATCTGTCATCATGTTGCATTGTACCGCTCCCTTTTTTCATACTCTCTGTCACACAAGGTGTCGATGAGACTCGCTATCCATCACATCGCCAACCCTTCGGTGGCGCAAAGAGGAGGACGGAACGAGAGCAATGCCGAATCGGCACATGGAATATAAGAGGAGGAATGGAAAGAAAAATGAATGAATTATGCGATACAATGAAAGGCAAATGATTGGACGTACGGTAACAACGGTGATCAAATATGCATTATGAAGATAATACAGAACAAAGTTATTAAAAAACTCTTCAACTATAACCCAGACACTCCCACAAAAAAACTATACCAGGAAATGAACCTTTTGAAAATAAGAACATTGTACGAATATAACATATGTATTTTAATCTACAAAATACAAAATGGACTTATACACACAAACACAACATTTATTAAAACATTACAATTACACGAACATTATACTAGACAACACAATAAATTGTACACAAATACAGTCAAGACTGAAAGTGGCAAGAGAAGTATTGGCCACGAGGGTGTTCACATATATAATCTCCTTCCAGATAACCTTAAAACGGAAAAGAATATAAAAATCTTTAAAAAAAACTATTTAAACTTAAGATGTTGGAACAAAATTAAAAATATTACTTCTTACTACTACACTATATATGCTCTGTATTTAAGTTAAGAAAGCGAAATATTATATTTCTTTTAACTTAATAATAATAAAAATAATAAAAGAGATACTGTCAGAAGTTAAAGTCAACGGAATACTTAACTAATTAATGCAAATACCTATTCAGTCCCGGTACATTCAGATTTTCAAACAGCTCGCGTGCCACCTATTACAATTTTTCAATTCAAATTTTCGTTTTTAATAAATTGCAAACATTCATTTTCATATTATGAGAATAATCAATCAATTTGGTACCTAACGTAGGTACCTATTTAAAATAAATATTATTTTTGAATAGATTCAGAGAATTCGATTTTGGTTAGTACCATAGGTGAGTACTTCGATTAAATTAATTAATTTCAAGAGTGTATTCGAAAATTGAATTTTGATTTAAGGTGAAGTTATACGTGAAATCCTATTTAGATACTATTTAGTTTCATCTTTACGACGAATCGGTTTACATTATGAACATCAAAAAAATATGCTACGGATAAATTGAAGCTCTTAGTAGCTTCTCTATTTATTGGAATTACAATAAAATTATTATTTACATTACAAAACATATAAGCGTAAACCACTAAAAAAATGTTTTTGCATGTCTTAACTATGAAGTAAGAAATAAATCTAATAAGAAACAATTTTAAAAAATACCCCTTTATGGCTAAGACTATTTTTGAGGTTTTGTATGCTCTAACTTTTTTTCATTCTTACAAAATTATGCACAAAATAAATAAAAACCACTTTCGCTTACTTGCTTCGTGCAAATTTTCGTGCGTTAGATTTAAAATTTTGAAGGCGTGATAATAGAAAAATATTTCTAGCGTTTATACTCCTCTTAACAGTCGATGGTTTGCAAAATGTCATTCTAAAATTTTGACAGTTTCGTAAGAGTTTTTGTAATGATTAAAAAACTTTTAAGGCGTATTGTCATGAGGTTTTAATAATTCAGAAACCTTCGCGAGGGTGGAAAGAAGGTTTGAAAATTTGAAAGTTTCAAACATTACCAATGCTTAATATAGCAATGCATAGGACAACAACTTACATACAGAAACACGTATTGATTTATATATATATCAAATGGGTATGCAACCACCAATCATTTAGCTTCAAGCTAGTTGTCAGATCTAAATATCCAGAATCATTGCAACTTAACCTCATAGACTCAAACGGATTTTTTAAAAGAATTTGTCCATTTGAAAAATAAACACTCCTGGTGAGTCTCATGTTCTCATGTAAACAACTCTTTTGTCGGGTTTTGGATTCACAGAAACAGAATTACTCATAGTTGCCATGTAAGAAGAAAATTCTTATAAAGTTTAGTTCGTTTTGATAACGTCAACGGCGGCATAGTATAAGTAAGTCTTGTAGACTCTTGCCGCCAGCCAGTTGATGATTGTCTGTCATCAACTTCGTCATCGCGAAGTTGGTCACTTAAGGAAGTTAAGTTGATGAAGTGCTAACAGATTTATAAACCATTTAACATGGAAACTATTGACGTTGATATGGCTTTGACAGAATCGATTGATAATTGATGGGCAGGCCTTTGTCAACTGAACAAATCAATGGTGTTTCAATTTATCGAAGTGTTGTATAATGTCTTGAGCGAACTCAAATTATAGGAAGACATTTCGTACAAAGGGGTAAAATGTGTACATACATACATCGCTTTAATCCTTACAATGCGTCGCCTTAGTTCTTAATTGTCCAAACGACCATTTTAGTTTTTGTTCAATCGTCACTTTCAAAGTAAAATTAAGCATAAATAATGATAGTTAATCACTTAACTAAGAATTATTTAAACTAATGAGACCTCTACCTCTACGGATATAGCTTTAACACCAATCATAATGTTTCATTGAAATAAAGAAAGAAAACCTTCTCCTCCCGAAAAATTTTCTAATGGTCGTTTGTACAATTAAGAACTAAGGCGACGAATGGTTTATTTGAACGCCATTATGACTATGACGACTTTCTTAAAAAGTAAGAAAAATATATATTAAGTCGTCGCCGCAGTTCTTATTTGTCCAACAGACCATTTTAGTTTTTGTTCAATCTCCACTTTAAAATTAAAAATAAAGTATAAAAAATTATAGTTAATCACTTAACTAAGAATTATTTAAGGTAATGAGACCTTTACCTTTACGGAGTAATATAGCTTTGTCTTAAACACCTATCATATTGTTTTATTGAAAAAATGAAAGAAAATCTTCTTCTCCGGTAAAATTTTCTAATGGTCTGTTGGACAAATACGATCTAAGTCGACGAAGTATTAAAAATTTTGTATTTCGTAAAAAATAGTTGGGTTTGTCACATACCTACAATTTATTTAAACTTTAGTTTTCTAACGTTTGTGGAAATTAAATTCATCTACCCAAAATCGATGTTTTTGTGGAGTCGTTTTATACTCATTAAATGAACTGTCTGTGATGGAAATCTCATCAATCATATCTGCAGCAAACACATTTCTTTCAATTAACATAGTTCCGTTGAATTTCGCTATCAACTCGTTTCACAAACAAGAGCAGCTCGTCTCCCGTGCTTTGTATCTTTGATAGTGAACGTGCATGACTGTTAAAAATAGTCAAAGATCAGAACCAGAAAGTCAAAGTAACGATCGTCAGAAGTTGTCACACGAATCGATGGAGAATAATTGAAATCGCGGGTTCACGCTTCTCAATAGCAGTTCAATTGCTCAATGGCTTTGATTGATTTACAATCAGGACCGACAAGTGTGAAGTTATTAACAGGAGACAGTGTGATGTGAGGTTATTAATAAATGGCAATGTGTTAAACGTGTCGTCGGCCTTTGTGTCACTTTACGTTAACTGGCGCCGGGCAAGATGTATTGAGTTGTATAATACGCTTCATGCATACGACTTTATAGGCGTTTCACGTGACAAGTTATATAGGTGTGGACACGTTCAGTCAAGCGGAATTACAAGCATGCTGAGAAGAAAACTTCATATCGCTTGGCATGCTACGAACGTCTACACGCGTTTATCAAAGCAGGCCAGCGACGCACCTAACAATCGGATGAAATTATTCGAGGAATTCCAGTGGAAAATATTGCATATAACGTTCACATGGAACAATGAACATCGAATCTGTACCTAACTAACTAACTAACCATCACGCCGTTTCCCCGCAGGGGTAAGTAGAGAGGACGGACCGCTAAGCAACTCGGTATTGGCTCACTCACTCTTTACAACTCACTCTTTGCTTTTCATATTCTGTCGAATTCACACATCGTCTCATCATACTCTTCTATTATTCTGACTTTTGACATGGCCCGACTCAAGTACCTGATTCACTTGATCGTGCCTTGTCTTCCTCGGGCGTCCCCGACTTCTTCTACCGTTCTCATTTGCGTCATATATTCTTCTTACACTACTTTCTTCGTTCATTCGCTCTACATACCCAAACCATCTGAGGGTCCCTTTTTTAATCTAACTTAATCTTTCTTAATCTGTACCTACATTCTATAAATTTGACGGCCGGCGTAGTCCAGCGGTAAGGCTCTTGACTAGCATTCCGAAGGTCGCGGGATCGAATCCCGGCGTGGCAAATAAATATTATTTGATTAATTTGTATTATTTCACCATTTATTCAATAATGTATAGTTTATTTGCGGCACGTTCCAGAGTGGAAGATACTATTAGTATCGCCCTGGTGTAAGACCACCATTCAGAATTGAAACGTCGCTTGAAATGGCTTTAGCCGTGTTTAGTGACTAGATCTGAATAGCCAGGTACTTCCCCACCTTCCTCCTCCCCATCTCCTTCCCCTCCTCACTACCTTCAGCCTCACAACATACTCCGTTTGGGGATGCCATAGTCCCACTGGCTCCAGACGGGAGCAGTTGGGACTCATGTGCGGTATTCATATTAAAAAAAAAAATTACATTTACATGGATCGATTTTGTAAAATGATTACCCAACAAATATGAGCGCTCCTGACGTCATTATTACCGCCGGGGACGCTATTGCGGACTAAATTGATAACTAGGTGACGTCAATCGTAATTTTAACGTCGAAATATAAATCAACGACGCTCTTTTGAGATGTACAATAACTAAGCAAGTGCCTTGAAATTTAAAAGAAAACTAAATATTTTCAGCGGGTTAATTTGGAAAAAAATTACTTCAATTCCTTCAATTCAATAATTCAGAATGCGTGCTTTAAATACAAAACGAAAATAACAAACATTTAACAACTCATTAATAAACCCGTGTATTCGATATGCAATATAAAATTTTACTAAAGGATGCACTTTCTGTTGAAAACTGCGGCGTACCACAATATTATATTACAGCAAACATAAAATATACTTGAGCAGCAACTTATAGTTCGTAACACCATAATAAAATTATTTACAACTAACAATATAAAAGCCTTAAAGTTTCTTATCAATGCGGATTAATTGACGGCTTCCGTGGTTGAGTGGTTGCGATCCTCGGCGACGAATTCAGATGTTGCATTATGAGTGTTATTTTCCGTATTTTTGTCGTCGAATTCCAGTGCACCTTTTCCAGTATATTTGGTCATCTTATTAGTATTTGTGTTTTCTTCTTCGGAGTCGCTAGATGTCGCTTTCTTTTGAGTTTTCTTTGCATGTTCATTTTGGCGTGGTTTGAAGATTGGATATTGATTTTGGATTTCTCAGGATTCGATACTTGGTCTGCTGTATGTCTGGCCGCTAAGGTTTATACAACCGCTTTTTACCACCAGACCAAAAGTGACTTGCGTAGGGCTGTGGATTTATCGTATTGTATTGGAACCGAGCACCCGTGAAATAAATAAATATTTGATAGCTATCTCATTCTCTCAAAGGGCTAAATCCTATAGGTGTGAATCTGTCTCTTTGTCTCTTTTTAGTGTCGCTCGCTTCCGTTTCACCGAGTTTCAAATCAGAACGGTGCTAAAGAAGTTTTCACTTCAAATAGTCGTTGAAAAAGTCACCGAAGACCAAAATTTAATTAAAATAAGTCAAGTATGTCCCTTAACTCCCTGTATAATAAAAAAACATATTCCTATTTCTATTAATGAATTCGTACTGCTGGGGAACTCTGATTTTCCTTGGGTCGGAGATCTACGAATCGCTACGTACATGTAATCCGCAATCCAAAATAAATCAAATACTTTGTAAATTGTCTATCTTCATTTGTGGTGAGCCGTGTTTTCACCAATTTTGATGAGTTGTTAACTTACATCAACAGACACAAATTTTGTGAGGAATGCGTGTAGAGATAATATATGTCAAACAGAACACGGTGCAGGTACTAGGTACCCACAACAAGATAGCGCCGTTAGAGATTGTGTCGATAATTATATTGACAGTGAGTGAAATATTGGTCTAAGATAAACGTAAGAAATTGGATTAGAAAGATTAACTCTTGATAAATTATTCATTTATGCAGAATGCTTGAGAAAGTTAACTGATATTGCTACGGTAAAAATATTCATTGAAGGCCAAAGAAAGAGATTAACTGATTAATTGGCGCCAAGTTTATCTCGATTCGTTTTTGTACCTACAAATCGAGACTTCACTAAACGAACATATGTTTTACGACTTAAATCCGTATTTTAGTAGTCCGGGTTAAATCTTCCACACAGGAAAAACTAAACCCTTCCACACACTTTTCCACAAATGATCATCTAATCAATTCACGCTGTGCAAGTGTATTATATAAGTATAATAAATACAATACAATACAAGAACAACATGTCAACCAACCAGAGATCAAATGGGAAAATAATTCACCGACTCCAGATATTTTCATATCAGAGGGTTCGGCTTGGTAGAACTCCTAACTGGATCGATAAATCCTACTGATCCCTCAATATAAATATTTGAGAAAATCTTTTGTAGTCCTACATGTATTTAAAATGACTGATTTTTGCATTTTTAAAAATAAATTCTTTGACAAATCTAATAGCCTAAATTTTGAATGAGACAGCTAGGTATAATGCCAGTAGCCAAAATAACAAATTAATAATAAAATTATCATTTACATAATCATATCACTACCACCAAATCAATTTTATACAAATACAAGTTATGCATTACAAAATTTAAAAAAAGTTATTTAATTAAACATTATTAAATTAAATTAAAATATTAAATGAAGTTCTACGAATTGAATGCAAAACAATTTACGTCGTACCATTTTGGTAACAGAGTATTAATAATATGTGTTGTCACTTGTGTCAAATTTTGAAATCGCACTTTTTACTATAATTTTATTTTTTGACGTGATACCGTCTTATAAATCGACGAACGCCGGCTGCACTCATGAAAAAGCATGACTCATTGTTACGTTCCGCCCTAGCCGAGCGTGCAAGCGAGAGCGCGGAACAAGCGTTCGGCCTAAGCGTTCGGCTTGTGACGCATCTATCTCTCTTCCACTCCATCGTTATTATATGACGTTATCACATAAAATTATCGTACGTAAACCATCCGTAAGCCAAAGTGTCGATATCCAATACATCGAAGTGTGATGCAGTTAAAAGTGACCGAATTGGATATCGACACCTTGGCGCAGTGGTCAGCGCACTCGCCCGGAAAGAGAGAGGTCCTGGGTTCGAGTCCTGGAGGTGCCAATAACTTTATTTGATTTCTGTTTCCAGATTTTCGATTGATTTTCGCTCATGGTGTCTTCATTTAATTCAATATTACAATTTGAGTTTTTACTCATAAAAGTTAAAATAAAAAATAAAAAAAAATTATTATGGTTTATTTTCGCAAGCCATCATTTCAAGTGGTTATATAGAACTATCGTTTTAAAGTTCTAAGAACCGAGATCATACGAAAAGTTGCTTGTTGGAGTGAAGCAAGTTTTATTAATTTAATTATTCGCAAAGCCAAGGGTTGCAAAGTTTGCCAAAGAATTCCAAGCTCTTGAAACATTGTACGTAACTCAATTACTAAACTATTCGTGTAATACTATTGTGTCCTGTATAACTTTGTATCAAATACAATTATTCATGAAGCTATGTTCGAGCCGGCAGTTATTTTACTAATAACTAACCTATGAATATTATTCAAACAATTTATTGCGAGGTCCAACGTTACTTACATTACATTTATTGGCGTAGCCGACTACAATAAAACACTTGATAAAGGCTAAAATATTCAATCATAGTGAAGAGGCGGCTCGTGACCTCAAGGTCAATGTGGCAACAGCTGGAATGTGTGAAAACGTCGGTTCAAAACTTTTTTTTCACAAAATGACAACGTCCCAACTAACAGAAGGCTATGACAGAACCTATACAGGGGGTGTCAAGTGGATATTTTTTTGTAAACATTATCCACAAACATTATTATTAAATAAATTCCTTCAGGGTCTACATCATCTTGGGGATGCTGTGTGGAGGGTCAAGGGGGTGTCAAATGGATATTTTTTGACGTTATAACGTCTTGTAAATCGATGAACGCCAGCTGCACTCACGAAAAAGTATGACTCATTGTCACGTTCCGTCTGAGCCGAGCGTGCAAGCGAGAGCGCGGAACAAGCGTTCGGCCTAAGCGTTCGGCCTAAGCGTTCGGCTTGTGACGCATCTATCTCTCTTCCACTCCATCGTTATTATAAGACGGTATCACGTAAAATAATCGTCCGTAAACCGGCTTTACAGACAATCAATTTTTTTTACATTTTATTTACACAGAAGATCCTGCTTAAATAAATTCTCTCAGGGCCTATGCCTTATATGGGGATTCTGTGTGGAGGGCCTTTCTAGTATGAGAGGTGGGTAGGAAACTGGAAGTCAATATGTTCAGGACAGCATGAATCCACCCCTCCCATTGCGGTGCAAAGCGGGGATCTAGAAAGTCTGGTTGAGAAGGTTAAAATGACTCCCTCACGCTGTAGGTGGGCAAAAAGTAGGGGACTTAGACAAACCTCACCTCATGAAGCCTGGTACCCCTGCTAAATCACTCAACGTAGCAAACCACCTGGAGTGTTCTATGGCGGCGGTTTTGGTTAACCAATAAATGTTTCCCGCGGCGGCGGTACCAATACCCTCCCAAATTGAATGAATTGCTTTGAACATGCAATTCCATTATTTTTTTCAAATGATTATTTTCTAATTATGAAGCAATAACTGAGCATGGTTACATAATATTAAATGAGTTATTTTAGTTAATAAAAAGAGATATGTAATTATTTTGAAAGATACATTTTCATTTTTGAAAGATTGGGGAGAGTGGTAATTTAAAAAAATTTATTTACGTATATAAGTTTACAAGATTTGAAAATACTTTTTCAGTCCCCCTCTTAACGACGAATGCTATTTGTAGGATGATTAGTGTCCCTCGTGAATTACGAAATCTGAAAAATGTTTCGAAACAATTCGATTACCTATCTCTTCCAACAAATTCTGAAAATGAATATTCAGCGATACTGGTTCTCAAAATATATCCACTTTGTTATTCCGTTTTAGGACACCATTAAAAAGATTGAAGCGAACATAAAATTACCTGACTTTAAAGTCCACTCCACATTGAAAAATTCTGCATAAATTCCTAAGATACATTAACTATAAACTCGGTCTTTTATAGAAACAGTAAATTACAACCCTTGATGAAAGAATTAAAATTATTACAACTCTCAGACAGAATATTCATTTCTGACTTGACTTTTATTTTTTAAATTGTTACGGTATTGTGGACAGCCCTGATTTATTAAAATTAAACCCACAAAAACTAATCGATCTAAAATTCTTTTTTACTATAACAACAATATCAGGACTGATTCATTTAGATACCCGTCTGTACTTAGATTGCATGCAGTTGGGAATGCTTTCTCAGAAGTAGTAGATGTGTTCAACTGCACGGAAAATAGTTACAAACATGCTATAATAACGTACCTCAATAAATAAATGTTAGCATAAAACATACTCTTCTTCTGCATGGGTTCTACGTAATTTAAATAGGGTATTTCACCCAAAGATATTCAAATTCAAGATTCGAGATATGTCATGGTGTCCGCCCGACTGTCGGCAGGATGACTTCCGAGTGGGAATAGTTTAAATACGGAAAGTACCTAGTTGATTTTTTTAAGGTGTGCATTAGTATTGGTGAACAATATAGTTTAAATAAGTTGATTTTTTCAAGGTGTAAAGTACTATTGGTTAACAATATCGACGACAACAGGAAACACAGTCCCACACAGTAAAAACTGCCGATAGCACATCTCTTATATTTAAATATCTTTGATTTCACCTCATGATTACTGTTTCATAAAATTATGTTGTAAATACCCTAACAGGCGTTTATTAATATAAATAAACAAACAAAAATGTTATACAAGGTGTTAAGAAACCCACAACAAGTAATCAAAAACAAAGATATGGTAAAGAATCTTTCACACGTCGTCACTGGTCACCAGTGATTCCTGGCAACTTTGGAATAAAAAATTTCAATATAATTTTGGTCTGCGGTGACTCCGGTTGTTTTCTCATTTTAATTAATTTTTAAAAAGAAACCAAAAGAAAAAAAATATCGTCATTGGTCGCTCAGTAACCGTCCAACCCCCAGCGACATTAACTGTCCAATATTTACTGACTTTTATGTCGGTGATCCAAACGTCGTTAACATTTTTTACTCCAGATAACCTCAGGAATCACTGAACAAAGTAAGTATGGCGAATCCTTTAATAACATGCACCTAGGACTCTACCCTATGGCTTTGAAAGATTTTAAGAAAGAATAATAGTAATGATGAACGTAAATACATTATAACAGAATCCATTAAAAATATTAAAATAAACATAAATCTGAAACACAGTGCATTGTACAATGGAGGTCCATTACTGCGATCTCCGCTGTCTTCGCTTCAAAATGGAACCCATTCGACCGGAAGAGCATCGAATCTTTAGAATAGATTCCATTGAATCCGTGAAGGCTTACTTGTCCCTTTAATGGTCCACTGCGCCTTAAAGGACACTCCCTTGTTGAAATAGCCGGTCCAGCCGCTGCGGGGACGTGGCAGGAATCAGAAATTCCCATCCCTTGCTTTATGCTTACCACCAGTTAGTACCCGGCCTCTCCCGAGTAAATTTTCTAACTATTTGCTTGGTAACGTTAATAATTTGTAACAATGGTTTTTGCTACACACGTCAAGAGGGATGAGTTCCCGTATCGAGACAGAAACATGTGTATTATGTTTGCAATTTATAGAGGTGTTTAGAGACGATTGGTCAGTGGTTGAGTGGGCATCGCGTGTTCATTTCCTCGGCTGGCTAAGTCCTTCAATTCAAGCAATATTTTCGGCTTAATGTTTATTCGTAACCCGGGAATGTTTGTCTTTCTTTTAAAAAATTAAAATAAAAAAATAACCAGTGGTTCCTGATGTTATTTGGAGTAAAAAAGGAGATAAAATTTTGGTATCTGTTGCCTACGTTTTTTTAAGGGTCCACTATTCGAATTTCGACCGATTTCTTACATATCTCCCTTAAACATTTGAAGTTTTTAAGCTCTTAAAAAAATATGTTATTTTTTAAGATAATATCTAAATACGTTCCACGCCGAAACGCAAATTATATGAAATTCCCTCGATAGAAAAAATCGCAAAGTAAGCTCCGAAAATTATTTAAAACAAGTCTATTTCTATTATTTTACAAGTTATATTTTACAAGTTATATTAGTGAAAAAATTCACAATGTTTCTTTAAATGATACTTAAGATACGTTCCATGAGATTTTTGCTCTATTTTAAACGAGTCATGTTTTATTAAGCTTTTTCGCCATTTTCGCTGCGATTTCATCACTTAAAATGTTAGCGCGCTCTGTCCAACATTCGTAATTACACACCTCTCCATCTTCTTCTTTTCAGCCGAATAGCGCCGCCTTAACAAAAACGTAAAAATCAGTAGGTATCGGACAGTTAAGATCGGGGTGGGGGGTCGGCCGGTTACTCGGCTGAGTGACGACAGCATGTGCGAAAAAATCTTTTTTGTTTGTTTTAGAAAAAAAAACAAAGAAATGTCACTGGATACACAAATTTCATTTATATTTTTCTCCAAACAATGTCAGTAATCGTTGTTTAATGTAGATAAGTCATGTTGGTACACGTCTTAATATCATTTATACACAAAATTATATTATTTTTAAATATTTGAAGTTACTTCCAGTTTGGGATCGGCATCTCCCAATTTTCAAAACACTTTTTTGGAACCGATTTTCATTGAAAAGTAAACTATATAGCATCCCGTTTTACTTTTAGACTGACAAATGGTTGTCTCAAATCACATTACTTGTGATGGAATTAATTTGCGAGTTGAATATACAACGCTTAAACCTAGAAATCCGTCAATCTTAACGGTCATCAAAATTTGACCTAGCACCAAGACACTTGCTGAGTATCGGTGGAACAGAGGTTGGCTTTTTGAAAGAGGAAAATGTTTAATAATTCAGGTACGCCGCATACGTCATACTTATCTGGTAATGTTATATAATCGATAAAACAAGCTTATGGGTCCAAGTGGTTTTAAAAACTACTGTGACTTTAAATGCTACTTTGTGACTATGACAAAAAATTACGTTTTTATGTAAATGTGATAATTTCAAATATATAATGTATGATGGGGGAACAGGTTAGAGGCTTTTGAAATGTGGCTTCACCGGAGAATGCTCAAGGTTCCATGGACCAACATGATCACTAACATAGAAATTCTCAGGCGGGCTAGAGCAGATAGAGAACTGCTCACATCAATAAAAGTCAGGAAAATTTCATATCTGGGTCACGTACTTCGAGAGGAAAAGTATCACTTGCTCCAATTAATATTGAAAAGAAAAATAGAAGGTCGCCGAGGGCCTTGTAGGAGACAAATGTCTTGGCTACGAAATATACGAGAGTGGACCGGCATTAGAAGTGCGGAGGAGCTACTCCGGGCAGCACAATGTAGAGAGACATTTTCCAGAGTGATCGCCAACGTCGGGGGGACCTGATAGGGCACACGAAGAAGAAGAAGACTATGGGGGTTTAAACAACTACGGTTAAAGATTAGAAACTAACTTTTTAAATAGAATTGCACAGACAAATATTTTATTTATGACGAATAAGTCGATAAAATTTAAGAATATTAAAGTAAAAATAATAACCTTCATTAAATAAATTTAAGCTAAAGGTTAAACAAAAGTTAACTGAGATGATGTCCAGAGTATTTAGACATACACAAACAAATTAAATAAGCTCTCTGCGTGATTAATGAGCTATTTCATTAAAATATACCCAGAGGGAGAGGAATGAGGGAGTTTTACAGGTTCTGTCATGGTTATGTTCTTTCTCTGCTAATATTACGGGATCTCTAATGTTGGTCGGCTGGTTAAGTTATTTTTAAAAATGCATAGGTATCTTTTCGGAATAATATTTTTACAACTCAGCCTCAGCAACGGAGGGTTCGATTTAGCTGAGTGATTTACTTAAGTTAAGGGTGAGGAACTCCAGTTTTCCTAACCTATAGAAGAAACGCAGCCACTGTGACTAATACTTCCGGATCCTGATTTAAAGAGTAGGTACATGCCACCGCAGAAGTTCATGTGTTTTCTGTGCCTCCCAACCGCTACAAGTTTGTATTTCAGTCTTTAAAATATTTTTCAACTACAAGTTCCAACATCACGGTAAAATTTCACGCAATTTCGAAATACTTTCAACATTTTAAAATGCTATATATAGTTGTCATTGAAGAAATACTTTTTTTAATCTAGATAAAATTATATTTGATATGTATTTGAAATAAACATTGACATTAATAAATAATATAATGTTATTATCAAACAATAAAATGTTAACAAAAAAATTAGTTTTTAATCGAAACGACCACAATTTTGATAGAAATCGATAGTTAGAAAATGTATTCCTTTTGTGTAGTGAATTAGGAAGTTAACTGTTACTTTACTATTTATGTAAAATAAACAATTAGATTTGTCAAAGTTAAGTTTAAATCTGTAGCTCCGTATATTATTTTACACTAGCTGACCCGGTAGCAGATCTGTGGCTAAAGAAACACAACGCCATCTAATGAATGGTTACCCAAACCTTTATAACCAAATGTTATTAGCTCACACTGCCAACTGTTAATTTGCATGCAAATCAAAACCACACCGCAAGCTTGTCAGCCCGCTCGTCCACCACATGAAGACATTTTCCTTTAATTATATATTTCAACCAATTAACACAAAACCTTGAAAAATTATATACCTACCTAAACCTTCCTCACGAATCATTCAACTATTGGTGGAAAGTTAATAAAATACCGCTCAGTAGTTTTTGAGTTTATAGCGAACAGACAGAAGCGGCAGAGGACTTTAATTTATAATATGTAGAGATATTCAGGTTGAACCGAAACCGTTTTTTGTCTTTTTAGAAATCGGGGTGCTCTGTGCGGGCCTTTTTAGAAAAGGAAGCAAAAGAACTTCTTGGAAGGAAAAAGGTATGGGGGTGGGAATAGGAATGGGGTAGGAATCTCGGAGTTAGGGGTGGGTGGATGAGGGTTTCCAGGAATAAATCCTTATGAATCCAATCCTTCCACTGCGGTTCAGGCGATGTTCCAAGAGAGCCCTGCTGTAGAGATCAAAAGGTTTCCCTCATCCAGTCTTTCCCGATCCGGCCTGCTACGCAATTGGTGGGCAGACGCATTCGCTGTCAAGATTCGGACAAATCTCACCCCATGAACCCGGGCTCAACTGCTGTGTCACCAAATGCAGCGAACCACTTGAGGTGACCTATGGCAGAGGTGTTAGTTATCCAATAAATGATTCCTGGGGTGGCGGTACCCATTCCTGCCTCTGGTTTCTTCAAGAACCACGTTCACTCCTTCCTTTCCTCAAAAAGACCCTTCACACAGCACCCCCAAAGATGAAATAGGTCCTGAAGGAAATTATTTTCCTCAGGGCCTATACGTTTTCATGTAAACGGAATTAGGACGATCATCTACATAAAAATATTGCGGTTGTTTTGTACCGCATCTAAATTGTGGCACTCGTCCTCGGGCAACAACGAGGCAATGAGCGTATATCTAAAATCTGACTGGTTTATAGCAGACAGTTGGCGGTAGTTTGTGATTGTTATTGAGCTATCACGCCGCCTACAACAATTTGCATCTTCACTGAAGTAACTGGAACAGTTCGTATTATGATATTAGATTGGGAGACACATCTTCAGTGGGGTTTGTTCAAAAACAAGCAATGCAATCATTTGATTATTTTTTCACCACTTTACTCCTTCTGATCAGTAAATTTTGTTATGTTCAGAAATTCAAATAATTTTCAATCTTCCCGTACTATATGGTAGGATTGGGCGTGCCAAAGCTTTCAAACATTTCAAATTTTTCGGAAAAAGAATCAGATTTTTTTTTATAATTGCCATAATTAGAGTAATTGAATATATTTATTTTTTTATTATTTTTTATTCGAAAAGGTGGCGCAAAATTAATAACCGTATCGGAAGATGTTATAATTTTAGAAAATGGCGTCGTACGTCAATCATATTTGACATTTGTGAACTAGACAGTTGCAGAATACGAACAGACAAGCAATAGAGCGTTATAATTCGCAAAAGCTTGAAATAATTGTGGATTAATTGCCATCCTCAATTTCAACAACGAAGAGGACGATTTTGTGTCGAAAGTCATCGTGAGCAACGAGGCGCATTTCCACTTAAGCCGTTACGACAATAAGCAAAATCTTCGTTTCTGGGGCACTGAAGATCCGCGTGTGATGCACGGAGAGCCATTACATCCACTCAAAGCCACTGTGTGGTGCGGCGTTCACGCGGGAGGAGTGATTGGGCCGTATTTTTTTGAGGACGCCATTGGCAATACGGTCACTGTTACTGGCGAACGCTACAGGGCCATAATAAACGACTTCTTACTGCCGGAATTGAATGAGCGGGGCTTAGTGAACATGTGGTTTTAACAAGACGTTGCAACCGCACACACAGCACGAGCCACAATGGATATTGTGAAGGAAGCGTTTCTTGGTCGCGAAATCTCCCGTTTTGGCGATTTTGCATTGGCCAGCAAGATTGAACCATCCCAGACTTGTTCCTTTGGGGCTAGTTGAAGTTGCGGGTTTATACCAACGCGCCTCAGACAATCGCAGCCGGAGAATATTCGACAGGAATGCGAACAGTTATCACCGGAAATCATGCGGAAAATCATGGAAAATGCGATAAAACGGGTACAAATGTGTATCAACACTGGCGGCAGCCACTTGACGAATATCATCTTTTCCACTTAACAGAAAAAAAATTAAAGGTCCAAATAAAAATTTCCATTACTCAAAATTTTTTTTTTTTATTTAGTTAAAAAGTTATTCAAAAACTAAATTAGATGACTAATTTTGCGCCACCCTGTACAAAGAAAGCCAATCATTTCCGGAATACGAATAACCCGACAGTATTTAAAAATCTCCTACTACAACCACAGCAAGCGGAAAATATTGCTTGGGTCGTGATGGAGAACTGCCGAGGAATTAAACACGTGACGCCTGGTTGGGACCTAAACACGTTGCCAACTCGGCCAACGACCGGTCCCAGATGCCGAATGGAAGATACTCTCGGTATCGCCCTGGTGTAAGACCACCATTCAGAATTGAAACGTTGCTTGGAAGGCTTTAGCCGTGTTTGGTGACCAGATCTAAATAGCCAGGTACTTTCCCACCCGCGGATACTTTAATAGTACACAACTACTAACCCTGTACAAATCGCAAGTGCGCCCCACGGTTGAATTTGGCAGCCACCTCTGGTCTGGAGCCCCAAAATACCAAAAAAAAAAACCCTCGACTCTGTGCAGAAACGGGCGGTCCGTTTGAAAGATTCTCCTAACTAAACAAACGGATTGCAATCTTTAGAGCATAGGCGTCAGGTGGGAATGCTGTCCTTGTTCTACCGGTATTACAACGGAAAATGGTCAGAGGAACTAGCGTCATTGATGACGGCACCAGTGCATAGTTGGAAAACAAGCCAAACACGTGCCCAACATTTGTAGACGATTGACATTAGACACATTTCTTAGAACGGGTCGTTTCTACGACTCTTCAAGGCCCATGTTCACTCCTTCATCTCACCAAAAACATCCTCCACACAGCATCTTCAAAGATGACGTAGGCATTGAGGGAATTTATTTTCCTGTGTGACGTTAACGTAAAAAAAAAATCTTCCTCTCCGTAGCCATAGTCCCACTGACTCCAGACGGGAGAAGCTGGGACTCTTGTGAGGTCTTCACATTAAAACAAAATTTAAAAAAGAACACATTATAAGACACTTATTATTTTGTTGAAGGATATTGACCTTATTTCTTTATCCTGTTGAGTTGAATTAAATTTTAACAAGCAACTATTTTCAGATAACATAGTTTGAAATAATCGACTTTGGACAATTGCGACTCTTTTGGGTAAAAACGGATATTAGTTATGAAATGTAAAAATAAAAAATAGCAGCATTTCGGTAAAAACAGCCCCTTTCTTATTTATATGTCGTATTATAATTAAACGAGAGCGTGTAACGATGTAACCCACATTATTAGTAAGGTGACGTAACAGCTAACAACATGTGAGGCGGTGATAATTCCGCTCCAGATAGGCCTTTCGCCATTGGCATATTTATGAGGCTCTGAAATGAAAAAGCTAGTTTCGCGGGACGTTTGTGTGCTGCGCGTTCATTGTCTGCTTCTAGAAGCCGAGAACCTAAGGTTTCGTTTCAGCAGTGCACATAAAACGTACTCCTTATGCAACTTTAATGTGAATTACACGCTCATTATTTTTACTCTCTGCAGAATTAGAATATGCGAAAAAACTTTTACTATAACTTTTCCATGCTGTTAATTAACAACATGGAAAAGTTTATTACTATAGCACGCGACGTGACATTGTATAAAATATTGCCAAAAAGGTGCGTTCTCTTTACTGTGATTATATGTATATTATGCTCAAATTGTCAGACAAAAGAATTTTCATTGACTTGGTATTTTTATATAAAATTCTAAACGATTTAATTGATAGTCCGGTATTGCTTGAACTGATAAGCTTCCGGATACCACAACGTAATACCAGAAGTCAGGATTTATTTCAGTGCAGAAATTCTGGAACTAACTACCATATGTATTCCTATTTGCCCAGAATCTTTAAACAAATATGAAACATTGTTTCTGAGACTATTCAATTATGTACAATAAATACTGTATTTATGTTTTTATTACCGGAATTTACCCTTTTTTCAATATCTCTATCAGTCTTCCCATCTCTCGTAATCCCATCCCATGGTAAATTCTTATTTTTATAATATTTTATCATTCTTGATACTTTGATTTATAAGATTTCAGAGTTTTTTTTTTGATTAACATACGAAAAAGTTTATTTTGTTATTAAAGTAAGAGTACAAACAATTATGTTATTTTTAAGAGGCTAAGTTAAAAATCTGTTTCTACCAAATAAAGCTAAAAATTTCTTTTCAAAAAATTCATTTCCCTTCTATACAACATATACCAATAATGCTCAAAAAGTCTATGTATTGTTAGCAGCATATTTAAATATTGCCGCTTCACACGTTTGGTTCGCTCATCCGCCGCCAGAGATACTGCTAGCGCCTCCGGCGGCCAACAGGGAAACTACTCCAGCTACTGTGGTCGGTAAAGGAGGGAACTACTTACTCCCGCGGATTGGCAAGACTGGCGCAGAGCTACCAACAGATCAGATGGCCAACGGCTGTGAATTCGAATGGCGCAACGCAATGTTGCCGATTATTGGAAGTTATTATTATTGTCATGTACCGTGGAGATAATATATTTCATTTTAAATATTTAATTAGCGTTTTATTATTGCTAACAATGTAGTTAAAATAATACAGACGAGATGAAATCTCGGTCTGAGACACCATGCGCGAGTATACGTGTTACGCCGTTGAGCGCGAGTATATGAAGGTTTAAAACTATTTCTTAGACAAGTATAATTAATACAAATTATACCTACGCATTTTTGTATTGTTTTCGCATTCCGTTTTTCAGAACTGAAAGTTCAATAAAGTTCTCATTTTCAGTTAGAACCTAAGCGCTTAAGGCTCATTGTAGAAAACAGAGTGTAACTATAAAGGTCTCGTCAAACAGAAGGCGTAATTTACGCGGCGTACGGCGTAAAATACGCCCGGACTAACGCCGCGTACTAACGCCGCGTTGTGTTGTACTAAACTTGTCTAAACCGGTCAAACAAAGCGAGCGCGTACCAGTATGCTACGCCCTAGCGCAGCGTTAGTACGTCGCGTTGTATTTTTTTACAAGATTTTATTTTACGCCGGGCGTTCTTGCTTGACTGTGATAAAAATGATTATTGAAAAATTAATTGAATGTGTCCGAAAACATCGTTGTTTGTATGAAATCAGGAACAGTGCATACAGAAATGTTTCCATGAAGGCAAAATTATGGGAGGACATTGGATTTGAAATAAATGAATAGGGTAAGTAGAAGGAAACTCTGCTTTGCGCCCAAGCCGTTCAAACAGAAAGTACGCGGCGTTAAGGCGTAAATTACGCCTTCTGTTTGACATTGGATGTTAAATTGAAGATCTGCTATACAAGAATGTTTTTCTGCAGAACCTTCGACTGCGGTACCGTTGTAGAACGACATCATTGCTTACAGCTGCTTAGAGTAAACAAAGCCGGGATGGTGTTTAACATTCAGCTGGAGAGGCAAAGAATGAAAGGAGATGGAAATTATATACAAAATAATAGTTAACTTGGAGAAAACATTGTTTTCATATTCTTAATAGAGTTTCAGTTTTACTCATTTTGATGCATCTAGCATTCAAACTTGAATTGAACTTGAAGACGTTGGATATAATAACAACTCAAGAAGAAAATTGTAACATAAGGTCTTTCAGAGTTAGTTTTTCGCATTTAGCTACGAATGAATATCTGTTGATTTTGAAGATAAATTATGGGTAGGTGATTTTGTAAAGAATAAATTGTGGTGATGGTAGATGCTACTGACGGCCTCCGTGGTCGTGGTAAGACTCTCGACTCGTAATAAATTTTATTTGATTAATTTGTGTTATTTCACTTTTTATTAAAGATAAAAAAATATATTCCCGGGTTACGAATAATCTGACAATATTTGAAAATCTCCTACTACCACTACAGTAAGAGAAAAATGTTTCTTGTGTCGTGATGGAGGGCTTAGGAATCGAATCAGCCGAGGAATCGAACACGCAACGCCTGGGTGTGACCCAAACGCGACGCCAACTCAGCCACTGACCGGTCAGTGGCTATTTTTTTTTTTTTTACATAAACTACACACAGGAGGCCATGAACAAAATAATTTCCCTCAGGGCCTATGTCATCTTTGAAGATGCTGTGTGGAGGGTCTCTTTGAGGAGAGGAAGGAGTGAACATGGGTATTGAAATAACCCATGTTGTAGAAGGAAGGAAACACAGAGGCCGACAAATCGTTCCACAGCCGAGCTGTTGAACCTAAGAACGAGTCGTAGAAACGACCCGTTCTCATGTGACCAACCTCAACCGTGTACAAATGTTGGGTGCGTGTTTGGCGTGTTTCCCAACTATGCACCGGTGCCGAGCGGATCAATTACGCTAGTTCCTCGGAGCATCTTCCATTGTGATACCGGTGGAACAAGGACAGCATTCCCACCTGACGCCTGTGCCCAAAGATTGCAATCCATTTGTTAAGTTAGGAAAATCTATCAAACGGACCGCCCGTTTCTGGGTTGAGTCACAGACTCGAGGGTTTTTTTTTATTTGCAAATATATATAATTTAAAATAATATATGGACACTTTCCACAGTGGAAGATTCTCTCAGTATCCTCCTGATGTAGGACCACCATTCAGAATTGAAACGTTGCTTGAAATGACGATGATAATCTTAAGTTGGCTTTTCCTTTCTCCTTGCTATCCCTATAATGAAGCAAGACACTCTCCTTAATCGAAGTTTCCTTTATTGCGCAAAAAAAAATCCTGCGATATCTCAAAATAAAAACTTGAAACTGGCTAATTAATTTGACTTTGATGTATCTTTAGGGTTCTGAACTTTAAAAAATATTAAATTTAATATTTTTAAAATTACGTACTCTCATTTTTTTAAACTTGTTTTTTTTAAGGACGATTTCTTTGTTTGCAAATTTGACAAGACTGTTAGAAAAGTAAAGATTCATTTTCCTTTGACATCGGAGGTCTTTCTTTATAATTGACCTCTGAATTCTGGTAACGTCCTTTAAACTATCTACCTTTACAACTACAAAACATGTATATACGTATACTCAACGCATGTATACATTAATCTTTTTTCTTCTCTGAAAAATCATCCATTATATATCAAATTTTCCGCTTATTGTGATCGTAAACTGACATAATCCATGTCAGTTTATTTATTTATTGTTTTGTGCAATTCGTATTACTTTATTAAGTTCTGCAAGTACTTAAGTATTTATTATTGTGCTTTACAACAACAGCAAGCCTTACGTACAGAAAGAACGCGTCTTAGATTAAATTTGTTTTAACAAGCAGAAATGAATAAATGAACGAAGTTCCCTAATATAACACTAATAAATAAAGTAAGAAAAATTATTTATTCGCCGCTTCTTTGAATGTTTGCAAAAGCTAAACAATATAATACATTTAAGGGGTATTCTTGTCAAGAAAAAAAATATATATTCAAAAATAACTTTTTAAAAAGAATTTTTGAAATTCGAATTATTTTAAAATGTATAGCCGTTTTAGTGTCGCGGCAATAGACTAAATCTGACTAAAATCTAAATTGAACAAAACTTTAAACGCTTTTTTCTCGAAACTGCTTTTTTCGAAACGTTTGTTACAAAATCTCAAGTTCTAATAAATTGATTTTCTTGAAATTCGGCATGATTTTTTTTAATACGTACCTTTATGGTAGGAACTAAAAAAAAAACAAAATTTTTAATTTTCCCTTTTTTTAATAATTCGGAAAAATTAAAAATAAATGAAAATCATAATTTTTTTTAGAAGCCGCCATTTTGCGAGAAAAAACTTTTTTTAAATTTTTTTTCTTGGTTCTTGCAATAACGACATTTGTCCTGATAAAAAGAGAATCTACATTTTTTTTATTTTGCAGATGACAAAAAGGGTGGAAATCGTGACAAAATGGACACCCTTTTTTCCCCTTTACTTCAATAGTGTGTAACTTCGTGAAATATATATGTTTTTTAATATTTCTTTTTGTGAATTCATAAAATATAAAAAAAATGTATACTTAAACTATTATTGGTTTTTTTTATCGACCGTCAATAAACACCCAAAATTCGAGCTTCTAGACTAGAATACCACTTAAATAAGTCATAGCAGTAACGTCATTACTAATTAGGAAAATATATAGAATTAGTGCAGGGAAAAGAAATTTCAAAGTACTCCACACAATAAAGAATCCATTGTTACAAATATTTTCTCAACAAATTGGTTTAACCGGTGAGAATCAATTTACACACCTTCAAATTGAAATTTAGAATCATATAAATAAGACGTCTCAAAGTGATTTGAACACAGTTTAAAAATGGCATTGTAAGCCGAAACATCTGTCACAATAATAAAAACTAAAATCCTTGCAAAACTTAATAATAACATTATTAAATTATTTTTTTATAAAACCACATGGAAGCAGTAATTATAATAACACTGCACAATTCGTGCATTAAATAGTAAAAAAAAACAGACGTCGAGCAAACCCCTAATTTAAAAAGATTAGATACTTAGACGGGTTGAATTGCAAAAACCCACCCTTAGTGAAACAGTTATTCTTAGAGCGTCTTACATGTAACATCCGTTTTATTAAATTCTTCGCATCTCAGAAGGTGGCAGGTGTTTCTGGGGAATTCGTTAACAGAATTCTCGCTAAGGGAAAGAAAAAAACTTAATTTCTCCCTTAATTTATGTATTATGTTCACCAGGATGCAAAGGAACTTGTTATGTACTTACAGCGATAGGTAGTCCTGAGGCGCGGGGATACCTCCAATTTATTAAGGTAAATTATTAAGGCGCTCGTGGAATTAATTTCGGTTGTATTTATAAACGAGTTAGGACGATAATAAAACAATGTTGTTGTTATTTGTACCGAAAATAGGAATTGAGTATTATTTGACGAGCAACCTGCTACAGCGGCAGTACAGTGAGAAAAAAAATAATAAAAATGATTCAATAACTTTTTAAGCCCCGTTTTTTCTAAATATCATCTCTTAAGGTCACTTAAGTTCCGGGCCATGTAGTCACGCAATCAAATTAATATATATTCCCCTCCGGGCCTATGTCATCTTTGGGGATGCTTTTTGGAGGGTCTTTTGAGGAAAGGAAGGAGAATAAGTTGTGAAAAGGAAAAAGGTATGGTAGATAGGAATTTAGACGTCAGAGTGTCCAGGAGTGACGGACGAATGAATTCAACCTTCCCACAGCGGTGAAAGGTTTGCTCAACCAGTATCTCCCAATCCTGCCTGCCACGAATTTGGTGGGTTGACGCATCCGCCGCCAAGACACCAACAAACCCCATGAACCTGCTAAGTCACCGAAGATAGATAAACTCTTGGGGTTACCTAGGGAAGAGATGTTGGTTATCCAAAAAATGTTTTCCGGGGTGGTGGTACCCATATCCGCCTCCCAAAATGCTTTAAGTATGAAACAACCATGTCACATATTCACGGCAATATGTGATATTAGACTGTGGAATGTTTTGTCAGCTTTTGTGTTTCCTCCCTCCCACATCACGTTTTTTCTGCTACTCCTTAAAATCTTCTAAAAATAAGTACAAGATATTTTCTACCATGAATTCAATTACAAATTATTTGTATCATTCTAAGCCGTATAATATAAAATAAATTATTTTTAATTAATATTCTACAACTCCCCCTATTGAAAAACCTATTTTTTAACCCCCATAAATATTCATTTTCTTTTTTACCACCGAATTAGGAGAACACTTTACATAAAAACGAAATTGAAGAAGATATAAAAGGAACCTTTAAAAAACTCATTTACAAAACAAAGTGAATGTGACCTTTAATATGATAAGTAAATTTATGTAACGGTAAGAGAAAATTGAATTGTTTAAAACTTTCAACTTTTTTATTAACTGATAAGCGTAAAGGTTTTCAAAATCATAATGAGGGTACTGTACAGGGCCCGCATATACTTTAATAGTACACAACTGCTAAACCTGTACAAATCGCAAGTACGCCTCACGGTTGAATTTGGTAGCCACCTCTAGTCTGGAGCTCCAAAATACTTGAAAAATACCCTCCACTCTGTGCAGAAACGGGTGCCTTTTCTATCTTAAGTTCATCAAATCAAACACCCGTAGGGTGTGGCGGATATGCCTTAGCCCTCCCGCGCTCTACAATTTTCAAAACTACACATCTATATACATTAAAATCTTATGTAATTTTGTCTAAATTATGTTGTTAAAAACAAAGGGTTGAAGCCGCACAAATAATTTATAGGAATATAAATCCTAATAATGTTAAGAAAATACATAATTTATGTTCGTAGTAATATATTAAAACTTTGTATTATATGTTGAACACACCTTTTTATTGGGAGCTCGTAAATTAGATATCAGCTTTTGAAAGCTGTTGGTAAATTATCAGATCAGTCAAATGCCCAGAACCAAAACATAAGGTACACCTACTAATCATACTAATAAATAATCTAAATATACTTTCTAAACTACGAACGTACCTTCATGTACCCGTAGGACAGATAACTTTTCTCTGTCAATTTTTTTAAAGCCAATAAATGAAGACGAAAAAAAACACTGTGATGCATTAAACAATTTTTGACAAGGACATAAAAATATATATATGCTTTTCACTACATATAACAAAAAACTATGAGCCTCGTTCTGCAGTATGAAGCTTTCGCCACATTTAATAAAATAAATCAGGTGATTTAGTTTTTATCGTTCTAAGTCAACACTTTACGATTAAAATCATCAGTAGAATGTAAATTGGGATATACTAAGAGACAATAATTTTTATGTGATTTTACGATAATTTGGGAGGAGTATTAATTGCGAAACCAACCCTCTGCCATAGTTTGACCAAGTGTTTCTCTACATTTGGTGACTTAGCAGGGGTGCCAGGGTGCGTTTTGTCTGCACGGCGGGTCAGTTCGAGAGAGAATGATTTGGGGATGCCTTTTGAACTATCCAGCAGGACGTTCTCGACCCACCGGCTTGCACGTCAGTGGGAGGGATGGTCCGTTACTTCTGGATACTGTTTCCTTCCCAGAACTTTCTCCCCTTCCCCTCTTTAAAAATTAATATTGCACAGCATCCCGAAAGACATCATAGGCCCTGAGAGAAATAATTTTCCTATGTGGGGCTAATGTAAAAAAAAAACTGACACACTTTTAGTATCATAACTCCAGGAGATTCAGTTAATTAAACAAATTAAATTTGGTGATAGACAAAATTGGGTTGAGCTCTTTAAAAAACTAACAACTTTTTTCCAAAATATTAAACAAAATAAACTATTAGAATTTTAACACAATTCTTACATAGGTAAGTAGAATATATTCACATATTATATTTAGTGTGAAATGTTTTTGCAAAAACCCTTAAGTTACTTGTAATGTATTAATTTTGTGATAAACGCTTAGAAAAAGATTAAAAATACCAATTTCTTCTTCAATCTCATTAAATTTCAGAAGGTTCGAAAAGGTGGTTTGTTGAATTTCATAAATACGAGACTTTTCTCACGATTGTTTGAAACGTTTGAGTTTTATGATAATCCTGAAAGCGATGTAAAACCATGTATGTACGAGTATTAGCGAGATGTTTTAATGTCCTTACTACCGGAGTGTGGAGCGGATTGGCTCCATTAGGCCATAATTCAGGCATGCGTGCTACCAATGCAATGTCAACTGGTGGCAGTAAAGTAGTGCCGCTAGCCCCCGGTACACAATATCAGCTAATGTATACAAATTGCTTACACGGCACACGCGCCCTCAAGGGCAAACAACTAACTGGATACAGGATACCCTGATCACTGATCACGAATCTTGCGCTGATCATCTTGCACTTATGAAAACTGGACTCTCGCTAAAAGCTGAAGGAAATTGATATGTCTGAGCATAAATGTATGAGTGTTACGGTGAACGAACAATTCGGAATGTAACCAACTCAGAACCATCTCAGATAAATCATTTAGAGTGATAAAAAACCTATATAAAAATTGGTTAAATAGGTTAGGTAAGGGTTATCGGCTAATTTAAAATGATTTTTTTCATTCATTTTCATTTTTTTCAAAGACTTTTCAAGGAGGTGTTGAGTTGAATTTATTATCAGTTGGCATGGAACCGAGTATTACATTTACCGACGAGGAACGCAAGACTAAATGAATTAGATGATTTTCTGCAACATTCACCGATATACCCAACCAACTATCAGACGCATTCACTAATCAATGAGCGCTTTTATTATTATTTTGACGATCCATGATTACGGTACCGTGACGGCATAAAAAAGGATAAAACGTAAGTTCTTTATCCTAATAATGCTGCAGCTCTTTCTTACATAATAAATAATGGTGAGATAAAAGATGAGACACACAATGTATTATTTTTTTTTCTTTTGGAGGAAACAGATCTATCTTATTACTCTTTAGCAACGGCGACGGTAATTGCGTTTCATTTTCCTTACATGTGTGAGGGAGATGTATGACAATGATTGTATTTTACCTATATTACCCTTGTGGGGGAGGGAGGGTGCAGACATACGTTCACCGTTTGTTTCATGTTCGACTGTTGTTATTTAATGTGAAAGAAAGAGAATGCAGCATTATATGTTTAAGAACAAAGGCAAAAAAAACCATCAGAGCATTGACGTTTGGCGTTTTTGAATTCTTGAAATTTACTCGCACTTAAGTATTATCCTTGTAACTATATTCCATACTTTCAAAATTATCGTCACGGGAAGTTGCATTGTAGGGATCTACGGAGACGTCACGGAGCGGTGTATGAGAGAGGTGTAAGAAAATGATATTTTTTTTCTTTGGAGGAAACAAACCTACATACTATGAGCGAAACTCAATCGAAAATCTGGAAACAGAAAAATCAGAAAAAGATATTTGCACCTCTGAAAAAAGAAAAATGAAGATAATATGTGTGGTTCTTAGTCGAAGTATGGTACAGTTAAAGGTGACCGAATTTGATATCGACACCTTAGCTCAGTGGACAAGAGCACCCGCCCGGAAAGTAGGGAAGTCCTGGGTTCGAGTCCCAGAGGTGCAAATATCTTTGTCTGAATTTTTCGTTTCCAGATTTTCGATTGAGTTTCGCTCATAGTGTCTTCATTTAATTAAATATTACAATTTGAGGCTTTACTCATAAAAGTTAAAATAAAAAATCATAAAACCTACATACATCGTGAATCTCATCTTTTGAAAGAGCTGCAGCATTATAGCGATAATTAACGCATGCTTATTGCCCTTTTAATGCCGTCACGGTACCGTAATCGTGGATCGTCACATTTTCTTTGGAGGACCGACTTAAATTATGTATCTCAGATTTTGAAAGATCTGCATCATAATTGTGGTAAAAACAAACTTCCCTTTGATCGAAATTATTTATTGAAAATTTGTACAGGGTTGGGTTGTATTTCACTGGATAAATAAATCACGTAAATTAATATTTTCTATGTTAATAATGCATAAATTTCTAATATTCTACGAACCATAACTACGAAAAATCCAATCAAAATCGTGAAAACGCCATGCAAACTTGGCGAGCACACTATGAAATAAAACCATCACATTAATTTCAATAAAATGTTGGTTTTCAACACAATTTTATTTACACATTGATTTTTTTTTTCTTTTTCTTTTTATTGAGGAAACAAACAGTCATACAGAAAAATGATTATAACAATAAAATCATATGTTGTACACCAATTAAGTTCCATTATGTTAAAAAATATTGGTTTAGTATTTTTACCTACTCAACTTATTAAATGACAAAGAAAAAAAATATATAATCATAATAAAGAAAAACATAAAAAAGAACAACATAAAACATAATAAAGAAAAACGTAAAATTATTAACAAACATGGATATACTATTTACTTTGGTTGATAATAATATAACTTTCACAAAAAAGAGAAAAAAAAAGTATTTTAAGTTATTAATTTATTAAGCTGCATTTTATATGATTTCAAGTCATGGTTGGAAAAGTCTACATCTAGTAAGGCATTGTAAGTTTCACAGATACGTACTATTACAGAGTTTTGCGCATATTTAGATTGACTGTGTGGTATTCTAAATAAGTCTTTCGATCTGGTGTTTTGTTTGGGGCAACGAAATGCAATATTTTCTAACAGATATGATGAATCAAAAAGGCAGTTCACGATTTTGTGTAAGAATAATGCAACAGAGATTTTTCTGCGTTTATATAAAGCGATAGGGTCAAATCGATGATCACTAAAACGATAGGTTAGGTGTTTTATAAATTTGTTCTGGATATTTTCAATGCGATGAATATATGTTTGATATTGAGGATTCCAAATTACTGAGGCGAACTCGAGTTGTGAACGTACATATGACGGTTCCATGCCAACTGGGAATAATGTCATTAAAATCTATGAAAAAAATAATTCTAAAATAGCCGATAATCCTAACCTAACATAACCTATTTAACCAATTTTTAATATATATTTTTTATCACTCTAAATAACTTATCAGAGATGGTTCTGAGTTGGTTTCATTCCGACTTGGCCGGTCACCACATATGACGTATATAACAGAATTAGGGTGTGTGCTATAATTTACCTCACATTATGTAATAAAACCTCAAATGGATTGCTTTATTCTGAAAGATAATTAATTTTATGTTTTTTACAAACACATTATTTCAAATTCACATCGAAATGATAACTGGGAAATAAAACACAACAAAAGTATCAGAACTATTATCACAGAAAACGTGCTCCCATCTGCAAGGCATTGATTAACTGAGATGTGAACAACCATTTAGGAGTTGGGGACAATACTGATTTATATCGCCAACACTGATAACAAAGGAAAAGGAGAAGTCATTTCTAGAATGGGTGGCCACTTTAAAGAAGTAGGTTTGTATTTGGTTACAAAGTACAATATATATTTTTTAATATTCACACACTTTTTCTACAGTAATGATGAGCAGATTATTTGTACAGTGCCGTTTTCGTGGGAAAATCAACTCAATGGCGCTTATTAACATAATTTATTCCTTCACCTATCACTTATCGTCTTCAAACTTATAATTTACAGCAAGATTTATTACTAGTGGTTACAACTAATAAATAAATAAATTTAGATTAATAACTTGCGACTTAAATGTTAGTATGACTTATAGCTGGAAACTAACTGCTGAGAATTATAACTAGTGACTTACTTCACGTATATCTAGCCATTGACTTAGAACTAAGACGTATAACAACATCTAGTGACATATTTATGACTACAGTTATGACCGAGTGGGTAAGAAAACATATGAATACCATACAACTTACAAAATTGTGGCTTAAAGCGACGCTTCCCGGCTCAAAAAGAAGAAGATGGAGAGATATGTAATTACGAATGTTGGAGAGAGCGCGCTAATATTTAAATCCATAAAATTGAATTGAAAATTACGAAAAAGCTTAATAAACATGACTCGTTTAAAATATTGCAAAAATCTCGTGGAAGGTATCTTAAGTATCATTTAAAGAAACATTATGAATTTTTTCACAAATATAACTTGTAAAATAATAGAAATAGGCTTGTTTTAAATAATTTTCTGAGCATACTTTGCGATTTTTTTCTATCGATGGAAATTTCATATAATTTGCGTTTCGGCGTGGAACGTATCTAAATATTATCTTCAAAAATAACATATATTTTTTTATGAGCTTGAAAACTTCAAATGTTTAAGGAAGAAATGTAAGATATCGGTAGAAATTCGGATAGCGGCGGCTTAAAACTAGTGACTTACGTCTAGCGTACCGTTATAATATTTCCATTTATAAATTCATTTTTAATATGAATTGTCCGAGGGATCAATTGGCAGAGGGATCAACTATCGGTGGGCCAACTGTCGGCGGGCCAATTGCCGCCGGATCCATTGCCATGAAACCCGAGGTGACATAGACAACTCGGATATATAAAATATGTTTTTAAACATTTTTGGACAACTTATTTGAATTGAAAAATCTGACCAATACATGAATCGTTGATACTTATTTCATAAAATTTACGAATTTCTATCAATATTACGATTATTTCAACCGCCACTTTGTTTAGAAAAACCAAACCAAATAAGTCAACCTAAATGCCCAAATTTTTTGATTTAATAATACGTACAGTGTCAATAAATAATATACTGAACTAGTTCTCGGTGGTGGTTTTAAGGCTTTATTCCTAAATGCCTCCAGGCGACAATAAATTTTTACCTAATACCTATCAAGTATCTGCTCAGTAATTTTTATATTTCTCAACTAATCGTCACTTCAGTTCTTAATTGTCCAAACGACCATTAGAAAATTTTACAGGTGGAGAAGGTTTTTTTCATTATTTCTACGAAATATTATGATAGGTGTTAAGGTAAAGCTATTTTTGTAAATGTAAAGGTCTCATTAGTTTAAATAATTCTTAGTTAAGTGAAACTATCATTTTTTATACTTTAATTTTCATTTTAAAGTGGAGATTGAACAAAAACTAAAACGGTTGTTTGGACAATTAAGAACTAAGGCAACGTAATGCCATACATATATCGATGTCTGGGAAACGAGGTACTTACGAAGCAATTATAACTTCTGAGGAAGCCGAAACGTGTGTTGTATGTAGTGCTCGTAGGTGAAAATCATTTATTTAAGATTTTGAGAATAGTAAAGTTGATTTCAGAGAACGATGATTGAATCTTAATTTAATAGTGTTTTATTTATACCATACATATGTACCAGCAAAACTTTTAGATTGACTAAATAGATTAAAAAACATATATTGTTAATACTTAGCAAACGGTGTCACATCTTCCGCCAAAGATATAAAATTATCTTACGTTTGCTGAGTCCACTCTTTCGCATATTCAAAATTAAAGACGGCAGGTACCTTATGAAAATTGACGTGAGGTTCTTACCTGAAACAAAGAAAAACACGATGAGAAACGTTTCTGTGGGTTGTGATATTATTCATTTTAGGTTATTTCGCAATTTATTCATTTAAAATAATGTATAGTATGTTTACGGCATGTTCCAGAGTGGAAAATACGCTTCATATCGCCTTTTTTATATTTTTTTATATGAATTCCGCACAGAATCCCAACTGCTACCGTTTGGAGCCACTGGGACTATGGCATCCCGAATTGGGGTATGTTGTGAGGCTGAAGGTAGTGGGGAAGGGAAGGAGATGGGGAAGAGGAAGGTGGAAAGTACCTGGCTATTCAGATATAGTCATCAAACACGGCTAAAGCCGTTTCAAGCAACGTTTCAATTCTGAATGGAGAGTATTTTCCACTCTGGAACGTGCCGCAAATATACTGTATATTATTTGAAATGAATAAATTGTGAAAGAACACAAATTAATCGAATAAAATTTATTTGCCACGCCCGTATTCGATCCCGCGACCTTCGGAATGCTAGTCAAGAGACTTACCGCTGGACTACGCCGGCCGCCTGGTGTAAGACTATCATTCAGAATTGAAACGATGCTTGAAATGGCTTTAGCCGTGTTGGATGACCAGATCAGAACAGCCAGGTACTTTCCCACCTTTATTTCTCCCACATAATCTCAATCAATAGAAACCTTAAAAAGTTAGCTCATAATCAAAGCGACAATGAGCGCAACTAGATAAAGCGCGACGCTTCGCAGGTACCTTCTGTAAGGTTTCATTCTATCGCAAGATTAATCCTATAAGTGCATGTCTCTTTTTAGTGTCGTTTCCGTTGCATCGAGTTTCAAATCACAACGGTGCTAAAGAGATTCACTTCAAAAATCTACAGATTGTTTTATGTGATGATGTTTTAAAAATTCTTCTCAAAAAACGGTTCTCCCGTCGTGAATGCTAAATAGCAATATCGAGGACTATACGACCGATTAAATTTTCGTCGCCAATCTACAAACTTTGAGCGAAATTTACACGAAACTGAATTAATTGGAATAATATTAGACTAACTTTGCATTTTTCCCGAAAAATCTATAAGCATGGGGAAATTATCCCGAATTGTGGGAATATTCCCACGGCATCGGAATTCTCCGGTTCCACTCCTCGATGACGGAATCAATCCAGTATTAGGGCGGCATTTGAGGTCATCGGGGCCCATTCATGATTTGTCACCGTCCAATGACTCCGCGCTATGTGCCAAATAATCTAACTCGGAGATCTCATTTATTTTTAAATGCCGTCCGAGCCACAATGGATGCGAAAACACAACATGAACTTTTATCTGGCGTCGGATGGCATGATTATGTGCATCTTCTTAACGACTTGGGAGGGGTTTTCTAGGAATGCGCTGCAAATTGTTCCGGTCGGGTACAATTTTGTCATTATCACAATGATTATCATCAAAAAAACAAACCCAATTGTCTATATCAGAGGTTCCCAAACTTTTTTTTTCTCGTGGACCACTTTCAAAATTTTACTGGTTTCGGTGGACCCGTTGGACGCGTTGTACTGAATATTGAATATAACGCTAATGGGGTAATGTGATATAAGACGGGGGTCGGGATGGGATATGGGCACGGGATGGGTCTCAATATGACAATTTTTCACCGAAATACTAGTGTACTATCTGCCTACATTGACACGTAAAGCCAAGCGCACATTTTTGTTCTTTACTTTCGAAACCAGATAAATTTTTGTGGACCCCCACTTACAACTTGTGGAACCCCATTTTTTTATCACGCCAACGTGGACCCCCGTCGAGTCTCCCGTGGACCCCTGGGGGTCCACCTGGACCACTTTAGGAATCACTAGTCTATATCATAGGTTCTCAACGTTGGCGATAACGCCCCCTTGTAGGCGTTTGAGACTTTCACTAGGCAGTAGAAAATTAGGGGTCATTGAGATGGCACATTGGGGGCGTGGGCAGATAAAAAAAAAATTGGTCTAAAAAAGACAAAAAAGCCCGCTGATCACGTACTAATAAAGCAAATAAAACTTTAATATTGATTAATTTTTGTTATTGTGTGTATTGAAATCATTTTTATAAAGTCTGCAAAAATTCACATATTTAGGTAGTTCAAGAAGTGGATGAAAATTGAACTGAAAGATTCCATTACATTCAGAGCTACATTAAATTGGATGATATGATTTATTTATTTTTTTGTAATAGCAAAACTTATCTTGTCCAATTAGTTGTTAATATTATTTTTTGTAATCTTACGTGTGTTATTATTAAGAATTTAAACTATGTCATGAATACAAGAAGGAAGAAGGAAGCAATCCGGTATTTAAAATACAAAAGATGAAATCTTATTTAGATTCATCTTTACGACGAATCGGTTCACATTATGAACATCAAAAAATATGCTACGTGTAAATCAAAGCTTTTACTAGCTTTTCTATGTATTGAAATGACAATAAAATTATTATTTACAAAACAAAAAATATAAGCGTAAACCACTGAAATAACGTTTTTTCATGACTTAACTATGAAGTAATAAGAAACAATTTTTAAAAAAATACCCCCTTATGGCTAAGACTATTTTTGAGGTTTTGTTTGTTCTAACTTTTTTCAATCTTATAAAATTATGTACAAAATAAATAAAAACCACTTTTTCGCTTACTTGCCTCGTGCAAATACGACGCGCGATTTACACAAATAAATGAATATATTTTTGGTCGAATCATTGATTCCGTTTAGTTTGTTTGCCCCCTCCCCCATTACAAATTGTGGTAAACATAATCGCGGAAATAGCTTTTTCAGATTTGCGACAGGTGGTTAGTAAAAAAAATTCGGGGCTCTAGAAAAAAAAAATATTCTCAAAGTAGAGAATGGACAAAATAAGGTTGAGAACCTGTGGTCTATAACATTTCAAAGCTCCATATCCTAAACTGACAGCCACCAAAACTGAAGCTTGGAATAATTAAAAATCAATACGGGAGGTCGTTATCATTGAAAAGATCAACATTGTTAGGCCTTTTAAGGAGCTAAACAAAAATTATGATTACGCCGTTAAACCAAAAAACCAACAACATTGTGAAATCGACTAACAAAAGCCGACAGCTGACCTGCTAGCCGAAATGTTTTAACTTCAACCCACAATGATTGTAAACCTAACATTGTTATATTCTAAGCACAAGACAGTTAATTTCTACACTAACTAAAGTTCCCTTATACTTAACGAACGTTGAGTTTTAGTTTTTCACAATCAAATGAAGACAGTAATACTCCACTTATTTTGAACGTCATATGCGTGTGAAAAATATTATCAAAAATAAAAAAAATTCGTCAAATTAAGGGGTGGGAAAAGGGATGTGGTGGGTTTTGGTTATTTTATGCTTGTATACTTATTATTATAACAATAGATTCACCTGACAGTTGAAAAACAATTAATAAAACCGCCCTAAGAAAACAATATTAAAAAAAATTAGAGCTTTTTATATTTCCACGTTTCTTTAGAAATAAGTCTACAGGCACAGAAGTAGATCTCATAGAAATCATTTAATCAATCCCTTATAATCATAGTGAGAAATATGATATAAACGGCGGAAGAAAGAGAAAATACCACGCTTTGTAATCAAATCTAAAAGTTAACCGCAAAATAATTAAAATTTACACCTTTATGAAGCCTAAGTTTCCGAAAAGTATGAAATTTTAGGAACTTTTTATTTAATTTTTTATATAAAACGACAATAAAGGAGTTGAGAATAACGTTCATAATACATTTGCCATATAATTCCACGAATTCCACTTCGTAATACTAGAAGTCAGGATTTATTTCAGTGCAGAAATTCTGGGACTAACTATCATATGTATTCCTCTTTGCCCAGAATACTAATGGAGGGAAACAATTATACCAAGTCAGTGGACATCTTCAATTTATCTTTGAATAAATTTAAAATATTGTTATTGAGGCAGTTCAGTTATGTACAATAAAATGTTTTTTCTATGCTATATATGTAAAAGCCCCGAAAAAGGGCGTTTATTTATAAATAAATAAATAAATAAATAATGTTTGTGTTTTTTTCGTTACCAGAAATTTAAAAAAATGAGCCATTTTCACATCTTTTTTTATGAATTCGGGCAAAATTTTTGTACTTCAAAAATTTTATGTGTTTTTCAATTTATAAAATTTGAAAGCGTATTTCAACACCTTTCAAAAAAAGATATGTTCCGATATATTTTATTATTTGGATTTTATTGCAAAACGGAAATATTTTTACCCTCTGACAAAATATGGTCGAGGCCTAAGATTAACGGGATGTGCTCATCATGTTTAGCTAACGGATACACGGCACTGCTACTTAAAATTCAACCATGTAACATTATAATTTTTTTAAAGAAACTTTTCAGATTAGGAAGTAGACTTACCTTTACTCTTTTTAACAAGTAAAACCTCTCGCAGTTCATGTTCTTAACGACTTTTTTAATCTCCTGGAAATGTCGTGTTTTAAACTAACTCTATTTATTTTAAATTTCACGCCCAGCTGGGCTTTTACATGTCATTATTTTATTTTATTTTTTTAGCACAAAGATCATCTCAATGAGCCTAACAGCACAAAAACAAAATATTCCACAATGCAAGATGAAAAAAACAGTAGATTAGGAATGAATAATACAATAAATAAATAAAATAAATCGAAGTAGAGCTAAGCGATTTCTTAACTTAGATTTGTTATTCTGCTTGCCTTTTTTTTGTTATTAAATACCTGTTTTTTAGCGATTTATGCGTTAAATATGTTTGTGTATTAAGTGAGTACACATTATTTAAAAGTCCTTCCATCATAAAATAAACAGCATATTTTTATTTAATGTACGCAGTAAATTTAATTAAATTTTGAAATAGGTGTACAGTGCAACGTTATACGTTAGCAAAAAAGAGAGCCCAGACTACTATGACATATAAAAATATAGTGTTAGTTCATGTCGCGCCATCGTTAACTTATACGTGCAGCACCTTAAATAAGTTTCTGAAATTTGAAAATATATTACCTACCAAAGAAGTATGATGGGGAAAAGACTGTCCGATAGAATAAAAATTGCAACTATTAAGAAACAAACAAGAACAAAAGATGCCATAAAAACAATAAAAAAGCTAAAGTGGAAGTGGTCAGGCCACACAATCAGAGGAAGTGAAAAATGGTCAAAATTAGTCATGAATTGGTTTTTTTATTTTTTTTTTTATTTATTAAAATTACAGAAAATTTTGTACAAGAATTAGAGTAGACCCACAAAGCTGTCATATGGCAGCTTGTCTGCAGGTTCTAACCATTTAAACATTCTTAATATAATATCTAAGAAAATATTTGTAAATACATTTATAGTTTTAAGGAAACATTAGAATAGATCACATAGTAGTATTAGATAATTTAACTTACAACTATGAATATATAAGATATTTCAATATACCTATCTAATAAAAGATATGTAGGCAGCAATATTAAGATATTCAAAGATACATGGAGTTTTCGTTCATTAACCATAGTTTTATCATTTTAGGACTTAGTCTCTCATTTTTTTCAAATTTTATGTTGTTATTGATTTTATTGAAAATCACTGGTATTAGATATTCAAGAGTACGGCTTCCATATTTATTTAATATTCGAGGAGTTTTTAGGCCCTTTCCTTCTCTAAATCTTGTGGTATGTTTGTGTACAAGTAGGTGTTTGTAAGGGCTTTCCCCCATATTATCCATAATAGTAGTGAACCAGTGGAGACCTTTTATTGTAAGTAGGCTCTCTGAGCCATACAGTAGTTTTAAGTTATGTCTCTGTTTGTAAATCTTAGTTGTGACAATTTTTTTTATTATGGCGGTTTGTAAATTTTCAATATATTTAATGTAAGTAGTGCTTGCATGTCCCCAAGTTCGAATACCATACCTAAGGATGGATTCGACCATAGAAAAATATATGAGTTTAAGAGTACAATGAGGCAAAATAAATTTTAATTTGTAAAAGTTACTAGCTAAGGATCTGAGCTGGTTACAAATTTTAGCCACTTGTTTATCCCACTTAAAATTGTTATCAACAATTATTCCCAGATGTATATTCATTTGTGAAATCTATTTTTTCACAGTCACAAACATTAACAATTCCTCTATGTATACAGTTAAAGTTATGAGCGGTTATTTTAGGAACATTCCACATTTTCAAACTTGGTGATTTTATGTACATGCATTTGGTTTTTTTAACATTAATAATTAATCCTACATCATGAGCCCATTTGAGAAGCTCGTTAAAATCTCTTTGTAATTCTTGTAAAGCAATTTCAGGATTTTCATTTGATACAACAAGAGCAGTATCATCAGCAAAAATGAATCGACGAGCTTTTAAACAGTGACAAGAAGAGAAAACGAGGTAGACCATTTAGACGGTGAGTTGACGACAGCAAAGCCATAGAAGGTGGTACATGGACAAGAGTAGCTGATGATAGAGAGAAATAGCGACAGTTGAAGGAGGCTTTTGTCGACTGGTGACATACAGACAGGAAGTCCATGCATGATAAGTGAATATATAAGTGAAAAATTTATTATAAATAATGTTATGTAATTTACTGTCTGAATAAAGGCAGTATTATTATTATAATTATTACCTACCAACTTTGTCAATGTTGTAATTAATAATTAAATATTTTCCAATAAGAGGAAATCTATCATAATAATGATCTGTAAATACCAGCATTAGAGATGTTGACAACAGAATACAAATGTATGTTTCCTAAACGTGCACACGTGACCAAAAAGTGAACAAAAAACTTTTTACGAAGACAGAAAATAATATAATAAAACTTGTTTTCACTTAATTAATATGTTAACCGTAACCGGTTTCAGCTTGTTGTAGCCAATTTATTCTTAATCTTGAATTCACATACATAACATATAGGGAAGTAGAGGGAGAAGGGTAGTCTAAATTTTTTTTATTCAATTTGTATGTATATAAACTCTAGTTTAGGAATAATTCGTACCAGCCTGAAGATGGCTTTAACAAGCTTAAACCGGTTACAGCCAAAAAATTAATTAAGTGGAAATAAGTTTTATACATGTTTAATTATATAATTACAACGGAATTCCATCACGAATTGTCAGTATCAAAGATAGAAATACCAACGTTGTCTAGTGTTTCTCAAAAAGCTTAGGTTCCGAAGGCAGAATGGCGAACGATTGGGCACTTTTACAAAAGATTACACAAAGCAACAAATTTGTAGCACAGCGAACATAAGTTGAAGCAATCAGGGAAAGCTGATTGCAAATGAATGCGCAAATCCTTCACCAACGATTTCCATTTATTAGCACGTTTTCCACTCAGATTCGCTTTCCGTAGACACTTAGCCCGCACCATGCCTCCGTGACTATTGCATTCATTCATCGAGTCAGTCAAACGCCGATGCAGTCATTTCAGTCTGTTATTTAGAATAGAATAGTCTAACAGCTTCACATGTGTTGTCCATTCAGTGTCCAGTTTGCCATTCGTTCCCGATCACAAAGGCTCTACGTTTGACACACTATCCTTTGAAGCGTTTCGCAATCAGACAGTCAATTTCCAGTACAATCGGTGCAGAAACAAGCAGGGATGTGTCGCCCGTTACGACTAGTTAATTTGAGTGGTCGTATCATGGGAATTTCTTTGTATCCTTATATCGCATTAAAATAATTAGTTACGTATAAAATATAGGCAATTATTATCGCTTGGCACTTTCGTTCATCAGCGGTTGAAATTAATAAGTATAATACATATAAATATCGGGTCAAAATAACCTTCAGATAACGTGCTAACATTCTTCAAACACCCGGTAGTCGCCTTAAACATCTCGGTAAACTTTCCCCTAACCCCAAAAAGAATAGGTACTTATCTGCATTCCTAAAAAATTTCAAGTGTTTTAATGCAATAAGGGTGAAACTAATACAAGAGTTAAAATAGTTCAGCTCGATAATGTAAAAAAAACAACGCGTACACACATCTAAATATTATTACGTATTGTGAACTATACTCTCTGAACTATTGTTTCTGATAGTGCTTTATAAAACCCAACAATGTATACTTATCGATATATATTTTTTGAAGTGAAACTTCACAAGAGCGTCCCCGACTGAACATTACGAAGACAGGGGAATTATGTCGCCACACTGTTGAGCAGTTAAGGTTGTGGATGGCTAAGGTAAGGGCTTTAGGAAGCGTTTTATTAATGCAGATCTTAAAGAGACCCGAATTATATGAAGGAGTAGAGATGACTTACACAAAAACGAGTAGAAGAAAAGACCCTTTCCCATGAAACCAACAACTACGGTGTTCCGTAAAATATTATTGTCATTCCTGAAAACATATCCATTTGTTTAAACGCCCGTAGGGCTTTTACATATAGTGCAGTACATGTTTGTTAATTAATTTGTTCGTTCCTTGCAAAAAAAAATTAGAAAATGTTTACACTTAACCCCTTACGTGTTTTAAATTTTACCCAACTGAGGTACAACCAAAATTAAAAGAATACATCGATTTGCGATCGGATAAAATTGAGGTTGTACCCGTCATTTACCCATGAAAGTGTTACTGGCTTTTACAAAGATAAGTAATAAGTAGTATCCTGTTTTATTTACATTCATTGTTAAAATATTTAAGTATGTTCACTTTTCAAAGCAAACCCCGTTCCAGTAAGAGTTCATCAGATTTTTTGAGGCATCACGAAAAGTCAAAGTTTATTGTGTCCAGAACCAGAGCGACCACTTCCTAGAGAAAATCGTGATCAAATATTTATTTGATTCACTTAAAAGGGTACGTTCATTCCCAATCCATAGATGTTTCCATATGACTTACTAACTGTGGGCCGAGACTGGGTATTTTACTTAAAATCAATAAAATCAAACAACTATCACAATTAGATAAGAGTGTGCTGAAGTAGACATTTTCGTCTCTGTTCTTAAATATATGACAATACTATTTTTTGTGATAATTAAAATATAATATTTATATAACATTCTTTGTACATCTTGTGACTCTCTTTGTATTTGTGTCGTTTGAGTGGGTACCTCTCAGGCTGATTTGTTCGCTTCCAGAACAACTAATATAGGTCTCATGGAATCGTTGTCTCCCTTACTATTGTCATAGTAAGAAAAGTGTTCTAAACGGTGTTAGAAAGAGAAAACACCACGATTTATATTCAAATCTAAAGATTAATCACAAAATATTAAAAATGCACACCATTATGAAAACAAAGTTTGCGACCGGAATTTGAAAAAAAAAATTAATCTTGGAATTTTTTTTATTAATTATCTTTACATGAAACTACGGTAAAGTGAGTTGACGATAACGTTTCTTATAATTAGACTAATAAAATATATGCATGTTTTTATTTTTTTCGTTATCAGTAATTTTAGTTAGAATAAACGAAAGGTGAGCCACTTTTTAAACTTTTTTTGGTTGCCTTAAAAATTATTATCAAAAATTATTTATTCAGAATTGCAAAATTGAACTCGTATACAATCATTTTTCAAAAACAATTTTTAGTTTCCGGATGCGTTGAGAAACATTCCATTTATTTGGATTTTATTGCAAAGCGGAAATACTTTGAACTTCCGACCAAACAGGCCCGAAGCCTGAGGGTTTTAAAAAAAAATTAAAGTTTGTAGATTTTATGATCGTATTATTTGACTGAGTAAGTTTTTGTAACTTTTGTACCATTACGTCCAATCCAACTAGATTAGTAAAATAAATAACATTCTGATTTGATTCCATAACATTTCTAATAAATCATTTCTTGTTTTATTCCATAGACCTAAGAGGGTACCTACTTCCTCGAATGTTTTATTGGATTCCTTTGAATTCTCACATGAGACCTCGTTCTTGTGGTACTTAATCAAAATGACCTCAATCGCATTTCTGCACACATTTCATTCCATCCAAAAATTATTCCGCTTGAACACAGACCTAATTAAGTAAAAGGTTTATAAATTTAACAAACACTTTGTTTTAAATCACTAATTTACTTAAATTCATTCACCAACGGGTTTTCCTTGGTGTTAGCTTCAATTATTTAAAATTATCGAAAATACGGTGACCTGACAGCACAGAATCAATTCAACCTAATATCTCCGTTGAAATGTCGTTAAAAGTGATGAAAAATAAAATTGGTTAAATAGATTATTTAAGGTTAGGTTATGGACTATTTTTCAATTTTTTTCAAAACTTTTAATGCCTTTTCAAAGAGGTGTTGGGTTGACACGATTCTGACTTGTCGTGGAACCGAATATACATAGAGTGACGTACGTATTTGTAGATAAAGAGGGAGACAACCCATAATGCAATTGAACAATAGATTAGTTATTCAGATAATAAAAATAAACTTTGTGGTTAAGTGGAGTTTTTTTTAAAATAAAAATAATTTATTCGGAGTGTAAAAATATATTTATTTAATTTAATTTAATTTATTTATTATGTATACAAAGTAATACAATATTACAGCAAAAAATAAAATATTATACGGAAAAAAAGAAAAGTCCCAATAAACTACTTTTTAGCAGTTTATCGATGGGTACTTTTACTTTGGAGACATAAATAAACTTATTTTACATAATTAAATCAGTTAGAATTTTGTGTTAGTCTAATACAAATTATTTCTTTCGGCAAGCCAATTTTTCAACAAAATATTTGTTTTACCATTTATACATTTTTTAATTTCGGCAGGTAACATATTTAAGCAATTAGGTATCATATAGTCCAGCGTTCTTTGTCCATATTTGTTTAAATGCTTAGGTACGTTTAGTCCTTCATTTAACGTAAAACAAGTATTGTAAGTGTGGTCCAGTTTATTTATGTATATGGGGCTATTCATATGCGGAAATATAATTTTATACCACAGAATTGCTCTTACTGAAAGAATTTTGAGATTTTGGTAAAAGTACGGAACATTATGCCTTTATTCATATAAACTTTTACGAGCTAATAATTTAACTAATGAATAATCTTAAAACACAAAGTGATTGTTTTCTACGAAACAAACATGAAAGTTTCAATTCTTTGAAGTAGATGATACTCAATAAATAAAATAAGCAGGTCTTTCATTTATTAAGTTGGAATCCAATCACATTAAATTCATATTTAAGCTATTTTAGGTTTAGTGAAGGTACACATTGATTAAATTATTCAATAGCTATTATCTCTGGATGTTTTAATAATATCTGAAAAGGTTCTGCTTTCTTTAAAGTAAGCAGTATCGTAATGACATTTTTTTACATCAATCTGTAAACGTTTTTCGGAGAGGTTGCAATACAGTTTGAGAAACCCATCGGACCACTCAACTTTATCGAATGGGTCCGAGAAGATGGTATGTTTTTCGCCAACAAGTGCTGTGTCCGATGTGTCCACTGACTGCGCACGTTGTACCTCATTTAAAGTGAAATCCATTACGACTTTACCAATTGTTTATTGTTCTTGCTTTATATTAAGTTAATCTGTCGGATTAATCCATTAACACGTATGGTAGTTATAATAATAATAAACGATTGTGGAAAGAGTCACAAAGCAATTACGATGAAAGGCCTTAGATAAATCCCAAGTAAGTAAGTCGTTATTCTTGAAAACCTGATTAAACTATATAATTTAGATTTTATTGTAATAACTGTTTTTTTTTTTAATTTTTGAAGGTTGCACTCAGTTCCCATTTGGAAGGCGGGAATGGGTACCGCCGCCCCGGGAACCTTTATTGGATAACCAACACCTCTGCCATAGGTCACCCCAAGTGGTTTGCTACGTTTGGTGATTTAGTAGGGGTGCCCGGGTTCATGGGGTGAGGTTTGTCTAAGTCTTGGAGGCGGGTGACCAGGACACACTGAACCCCAGATTCCTACCCACCCCTATAAACTAAACTAAACTTTACCTTCCCAGAACTCTCCTCCCTTTCATTTCCTTAAAAACGCCATTCACACAGCATCCTCAAAGATGACATAGGCCCTGAGGGAAATTATTTTCCTCAGGGCCTCCTGTGTGGAGCTCATATATAAAAAAAGACAAAGTTCCGTTAAAACAGGGTTCTATTCCCAGTTGTGACTGTAACATTTTTTTTTTAATTATCTTCTTTTACAATCATATAAATTTTCGGTTGTGATGTGAGTATTTATATAAAGTAGTATGAAAAAGTAAATCCATTTAACATTGTTAATGTTATGATTATTCTTCTAAAAAGTCTATAAAAATACTATAAAATGAAATTGCTGGGAAATATTCGCGTTACGCATAGAATGATTTACACGCAGGTAATTTCAAAGAGATACAAGGAAAATTTCATCTAAATCAAATGCGTGAATTCTTGTTTTGTTGGTCAAAGATAAAAATAAATCTCGAAAGGTATTCGCTAAGATAAGCGCAGGAAACATATGTTCAAGGTTGGAGCGCTGATAAGGAAACGTTGAACCGAACTACATGCAATACGTACCTTAACATAAGAGTAATATACATACATTCATACAGCCAGCCACACTAGAACTCACTACCTAACTACCTACCTCTGTCTCTGTCCACGTGATGTACTGGAAATAAGTTGGGCGAGGCATAAGTGCTAATAAGTAACTCCAGTGAAAATATTATGGTTTAAAAAATATTTATTCAAGGAGATCAAAAAACGCTGATTCTGAATATATAATTATTATATATTAATATGTGGAGAATTTATAAATCGTCGTTTAAAAGTGAATAAAAAACCACCACATTAAAACACGCCGTTATGTTGGCATTGGCTGTTTCTAGCGTCACGCCGTAGTCTTCGCGGGTTTTGTTTTTGTACGAAAAATTAAGGGTAAATACACTTCCCCAAAAAAGAGATCTGTGCGATATCTATGTTGTTTTATTTTTTTATTTTATTTTAAGGTATTAAATAATAACTTTCAAATTTCAACCAAATTAATATTGTACAAGAAATAATATTGGTAATTTTTTGAGGAACGCTAAACACAAGCATCATGAAATGACTTATTCCGGTATATATAAGCTAAAATGTAATGACTCATTTTATATTGGGAAAGAACTCGAAATTTTGACACTGGAATCAAAGAATATTTAACGTATCTTAATAATAAATTAAATTTGTCAAGATTCTCAGCAATGACGAATCGACAAGAAAAAGAAAAAGAATAATTTCGCTAACAATACCATTTCAAATAGTCATATTTATGAAAGAAATACAGGGGTAAATATTCTTCATATTAATATTACAGGGAAATTGCTTAGATAACTTAGAAGCCTTAGAAATAGATACAGAATCCCTTAATAAAAATGAGCCCAAAAAAATTATCTTATGGCCCATCTTGGACATTCGAATATTGCTCTAATCAATATCTCAAAACTTACTTATTTATTATTATTTATTATACTCAGCATTTGGAGATGTCTGACTAATCAACTGGAATAGAAGCGAAAATTTCTGAAATATTAGTGTTTCCTTCGCTTTCGTGTTTGACACCTTTCCAGATTGTATTTGAATAAAAACGCAAATGTATTTGCCTTGAATGCGTGTAAATCATAGACATATTTGAATATTATGTCTATGGTGTAAATCAATAAATCCACTTAGCGATATACTTTAGAGACGCTATTCCTTGGAAAAAAAATCCAAGATTCGTGTTCAGGTTAGGCACTAAGAGATCTGCGGAGGGTAAGTTCGACAGTTTCAGTCTTCTACCGAACGAAAACATTTGGCACGAATGCGATGCAGGGGTTTACAGATGCAGGGGTTTACAGATTTTCAAGTAGAGGGCCGCATACGACGACATCATACAAAGTTCTTTTCTTTTCTTTTTGGTTTAAGGCAATTCACCCTGGAGAGAGTGCTTTGTGCCGGTAATATTTAAAATGGATAAGAAATTTCGGTTAATCTAATGGGAAAATAATAAAACAAATTAAATATTGGACTCATTTAGATCACTAAAACAAATTAAATATTGAATTCATTCAGGTTAATAAACTTACATAAAGCTGTATGAACACGAGAATTGTTAAGAGATAAAAGGTATGAAATGTTAAGCGGGGACTGGTGTGTGATTTTAATAAGCCGGCGGTATATGTTCTTGAAAGATGAATGGTTTTTACAGTTAAAGAAAACGTGGTCGAGGGTTTCCTCTTCCACACCGCACTGGCAGAACGGATCATCTAAAACTCTAATTCTAGACAAGTGAGATGCAATTGAACAGTGGCCAATTCTCATTCTCGAGATACATGAAATGAATCGTTTTGAAAGTTTTTTACCGTGGAACCATGGCTTAGCAGGGATATGGTTTTGAATTCCCGCATAGAAAGATCCAGTTCTTATTTTGGAGACTGCCCAATTTTCTTCCCAGGCACGAGTCATATTAGATTTAAGAATCGGAAAGACATCGGATATAGGAATTCTAAAATTTAGTGGGATAGTTCCGGAATCTGAACCAGATTTGGCGAGAAAATCGGCCATCTCATTACCCTCGATACCCAAATGGGCAGGGACCCAGGCCAATATCGTCTCAAACCCAGATTCACTAAGAGAATTGAGAAGATTTTTTATTTTACATATAATATTGTCTTCCGGATAACGTAAAATATTTGACCTAATTTTAGTTAGAGCACTTAGCGAATCAGTACATAATAAGGCTCGATGAATGTTGAGAACCTGGATTTGATTTAGCGCTTGTTCAATTGCAAAGCATTCGGCTGTAAATATGGAAGCTTCTTCCGGTAATTTATAAGTGAGATTGATGTTGAATTCTGGACTATATATAGATGCTCCACATCTTTTATTTTCAAATTTGGAACCATCCGTGAAAAGGATGGAAAATCCAGGGAATTTCGAAGCCACTATGCTTTTAAAACAATCATCCACATTTTGAAATTTATTTGGGGAAGATAAAATATTCTTCTGAAAGACTGATGTTATTGTGTTTGGCATAAAAGTGATTGCCTTAAATGGAATATTGTATATAGGAAGATTGGGAACTTCTTGAAGATATTGGAGGGAAGATGATAGAGAATTATAGAGATGAAAACTTTTAATTAAGAGAGGAAAACATTGTTTTTCTCTCAATCTTTTGTTAGAATTCAAATTAACACTTAACCTATTAAGACTTTGTTTAATAGGATGATGTGATAACGATAAAGCCTTGAAAATATATTTATTGGCAAGGAATTGCCTTCTGAAATATAATGGAGGCTCCACACATTCCACCTGAAGAGCATTAATTGGAGAAGACTTCATAGCTCCAATAATCATTCTGAGGGCTTTTGATTGAATTCTTTCCATTTTCTTATCTAGATATTTAGGGAGTGGGTCAAAAAGGAATGAGCCATAATCCAAGTGGCTCCGAACTAGGGAATTATACATTAATTTAAGAGTGGTAGGGTGAGATCCCCACCATACTCTGGAAACTGCTCGCATCATATTAAGTCCCTTTTCACACTTTGTAGAAATTATCTGAATGTGTGGAAGCCAGGAAAGTTTATGGTTCAAAAGAAGACCAAGGAATTTGAATTGAGTAGCGGTTTGTAGAGGCACATTATCAAAAGAAATTGAGAATTGGGGAATTTTTCTTTTGCGCGTGAAAGCCACGACCCTTGTTTTAGATGCCGCCAGATTCATCCCATTTATTGACAACCAGCTTTTAATATATTGTAAAGCCAAATTCATTTCCTTAGCTGCAAGAATAATATTTTTATGTAACAAATATATAAGGATATCATCCGCAAAGTAAAGACGCTTGATAGAAAAAGGAATTACTGAGTCTAGGTCGCTTATATAAATATTAAACAACAGAGGACTAATAACAGAACCCTGGGGCAAACCTCTCCATAGTTTGCGCCTTAAGCATTTAGAGGAAGACTCAATAATAATGGACCTATCTGAGAGTAAATTAATAATAAATTGGACTAATTTCGGGGGGATTTGTTTTTTAATTAGCTTTTCTTTCAAAACATTCAGTAAAACATCATCGTAAGCTGATGAAAGATCAAGGAATGTGGCCAATGTATAAGAATTTAGGGATTGGGAAACTCGGATATCAGTTGTGAACAAACTTAAATTATCCATTGTAGATTTCTTTTTCCGAAAACCATACTGATTTGGTGAGATAATATCTTGACTTTCAACAAACCACTCTAATCTGTTCTTCATCAAACGCTCCGCTACTTTCATCAAACATGATGAAAGAGCAATAGGCCGATAAGACGAAATTTCAGATGGATTTTTTCCAGGTTTTAAAATGGGAATGATTTTTTGAGTTTTCCAATCATCCGGAATTAGTCCTGTTTCAAACATATTATTAATAAGAGATAAGAAATATTCAACCGCCATATCAGAAAATGATTTAATGAAACTATTAAGTATTCCATCGGGACCCGGAGCAGAGTCAGAAAGGGTTCTTATTACTAGTTTCATCTCATCAATGGAGAAAGGAGCATCTAGCCAGTTAGAGTGAGATGGATATGGCTTAATAGAAGGCATTTCTTCACATCCGGCCACTGATGGGGGGGCTATTTTATCCGCAAATCCTATAAGAATTTCTTCTGATATATGCTTGGTACTCGGCGGAGAATACGATGATCCGAATTTTTTTAAGCTAGACCAAACTGAAGATTGGGGAGTTTCCGGAGACAGGTTCTCACAGAACTTCCGCCATCCAGCGCGTTTTTTATTTTTCAAAATTCGTTTGGTTTCTGCCTGGGCTTTTTTAACTGATAAAAAATTTTCTAGTGTCATACACTTACGAAAAGAGGAAATTGCTTTTTTACGAGAGTTGACGGAGCGAGTGCATTCCTCGTCCCACCACGGATTAGAGTGTTTTATTTTAATGTTCGCATTGCGTTTCGGGATGGATTTTTCTGCTGCATTTATAACCATAGAGGGAAACGTCTCACATTGCAATCTGATGTCTCCCGGGGACGATTTTTTTTTTAAATTAATAAGGTTATCTATTTCAGAAGAGAAAGTGCTCCAATTCGCATCATTTATTCTAAATTTGAGGTTATTTTTAACTGGTGGAGGATAAGTGTTAGATTGATGTTGGAATCGGATTATAATTGGAAAATGATCACTAGAGAGGGGATCGTTTAGGATGTCCCAAGAGCATTTAGATGCTAACGAATATGAACAAAGAGATAAATCAACAGCACTTTTCCGTTGATGAGGGGGGGTGAATCTGGTTGGAGATCCGTCATTTAAAAAACATAGGTTATGGGTATCAATAAAATCTAAAAGATTGCTGCCAGATCGATTTGTTATTTTGCTACCCCAAGAAGGGGAATGTGCATTAAAATCTCCTAGGATCATAAAAGGGGAACAAATCTGGGTTAAGATTGGTGCCCATTCATTTTCAATAAAAGTGGTAGAGGGAGGAATATATATTGATAATATTGTGATATCAGATAAGACAGCTGCTATTATCTGGATATCGTCGGAGGGAGTATGTATATTAATTTGTTTAAACGGGATAGAATTATGGATTATCAGAGCCGTGCCGCCTTTACCATCCGGTCTGTCGTGTCTGAGACAATAATAACCCGGAATTCTTAAGTGAAAGGAGGGTTTTAACCACGTTTCAGAAATGGCGGCCACTGAAACGTCGTGTTCGTCGAGTAATTGAATTAGGTCAGATTTGTTAGCGAAGAGGCTTCTACTGTTCCACTGAAGAATTTTGTTCAGTTTCGAAGTCATTGGGGAGGCAAGATAATAAAGATTTAATGTAATCGGCAGCGTTGGACGGTACAGTATTGTTGTTTGTAAGGATAGAAATTAAAAGGGTAATTAAAGTTTGAATAAAAGAATTATTATTCAATATTTCGGGGAGAGCAGGAGGGGATGTATTACTATTAATGGCACACCCATTGGGGGTCCGAGATTTGGCATTCCCATTCGGGCTGGTCAAAATATTATTCAATTGTTTTTTATCAAGGTAAGGAGTATATTTTGGGTTGGGTTTGACTGGCTTGAGAATGGTTTCTCTGTGAGAAGATGACGTTGAATTTAAAAAGGTGGTTGATTGGAAAGGAGCTGAGGACGATGTCATCTCTGCGAAAGATTTTTTCGCAGGAGAGAATAACTTTGAGGCCTGGAAGTACGAAATGTTGTCGGTAGCCATTTTATGTTTTATGTTCCTCTGTCTTGTCAATTCCGGACAGGCTAGACTGACCGCGGTATGTGCACCCGAACAGTTAATGCAAATGGGATTATTGGAAGATTTTGGACATTGATCAAATGGGTGATTTTCTCCGCAAAAGTAACAACGTGGAGGGGAGCGGCATACGGATTTTGTATGTCCAAACCGGCAGCAATTGAAGCATTGAACAGTTGGAAATTTATAAACTTCGACGGGAAGCGAGGTATAATAAATAAACACACGAGACGGAAGGGATTGTCCCTCAAATGTAACAACAACAGATTGGGAAGGTTTCCAGATCTTGTTTCCATCAGTAGAATCCTTGTAGTTCAGTCGACGTGCTTTTATTACTTTCGGGGTTCCTTGGGAATTATTCAAAGCATCAACAATTTCAGCCTCTGGGATATCCGTGGGAATTCCTCGAACAAGACCCATTCTCGTAAGGTTAAATGACGGGATGAACGATTTATATTTATGTTTTGAGAGCGAGTCAATTTTTTTTACAAATCCATTTGCGGAAGCGGCAGTATTAAACTCGATAGATAATTTATATCGCCCTTCCGGTTTAATTGAACCATTAACAATACCAAGGTTATTATTTTTTGAGTCAAATAAGAATTTTCCAAAATCTAAAGGATGAATAAGTTTTCCTTGTTCAGTTCTCTGAACAATTACGATAAAAGGACCGGAAGCGGAAGCAGGATAAAGTAAGTCAGTACTTTTTGTATTATCGCTAGCTAAAGTACTTGTCTGGGTGTTACTATTGGGGTTAAGGTCGTTAGAGGTCGAGGTTTGTTGAATCGGCGGTATAGATTTAACTTTCGATGGGATGTGAAGGCTATGCGATGGTCGTCGTTTACGAGATGGAAGCGTAATAGAAGCCTGGCTAGTGTTAGATTCCGAATCAGAAAAATCTAATATCGATCCTGGGTCGGGAGGTCTATCTTCGTCTTCCTCCATTATATAAAAAAAAACTTAACTTTTAAAAATTAAACTGAAAAAATAATACGCAGTCTATTTCATTGACTGTACAAACAAAAACGGATTAGCCGTAAGTAGGAATGCAAACAAATAAGTATACGATAAACAGAATTAAATAAAATGTAACAATAATCTCTTATCTGTATGAGGCACGGGAACGGGCGAACGGCACTAAGCAATAGGTAAGGTACACACAACCACTGTTGACCGCGGCTCGAATCGGACTATGATCATACAAAGTTCATAATTTATTTTATTCAACGTAGTTATTTTTTACAGTGGCAATGCGTATTTTTGGTAAACTTTCGAAATCAATGGTCACGCACTTTATAAAAATATTTTAATAATATTTTGAATATTTTTCTTTAGAAAAATCTAAGAACATCTTAACACATTACCCACCTACAGATATTTTTATGTTATGTTTATCTGAAAACTTTTTGTACATAGGGAAATGTGCGTAACTGGGTTAAAAATCGATCTAGTTGCATTGAAAAGAAGAAACACGACAATTTAAAAAAATATATAAATGTAACAAAGGTAGATAAGAAAATAACAAACGTAGTTCTGAAACAGTTTAATTTTACCCTGAATCCGGGTATTCAACTATTTAAGTGATTAACAATATCATTGCAAGCTCAACACCACGAGAACGCAGGCCGCGGTTTTAATATCCCTATGAAATCGACTGAGTGAAACACGTGTTATGCAGCCACCGCGGTAAGGGCACGCCCGTTTATTCTCTGGTCACCGACATGCCCAGTTCTTACTGAAGCCACCGCGTCGAAAGGCTCGACCGTCAGACTGTTCTCTCCTTTTAGTCAAGCTCATGGTTACACCCTTTCCCAGATTATATTGACATGTCACACGTCAACCACGGTCGACGGTTTTAGAACTACTAAAATGGTGTAATAGAGACTCGGAGGGGCAACCTCCAACTCCGTAGAACGATTAGAACGTAAATATAATATATCAATGTAAATCCATCAAATTAAAATTTTTGTTTTTCTGAATTACATACATTATATCAATCTTTGAGGGATTACCAGTGAATTATAATAGACACAATATTTTTTTACATACTTGTTTTATGCATTGTGTGGGTACCTGTATTGTTCAAAGAAATTCCAACAAAGAAGTCCAGTATTGCTAAAACACCTCCTATGGAAAGTCAATATTCCTTAGATAAATAAAAACAAACAAGTTTCAGACTCACGTAATTTATTAATATTATTTACCACATTCTGTTAACAATGAACTAAGTATAAACCGATAATATATAATAGAAGTTATAGTCAATATATTTCTACGTAAATCAGCATTAGCAAGATGATGACCATCATTAGCTAACGACAGAAGCGATTAACTATGCAGATTTCCACGAGGATTGCGAAAATACTAAAGGGATTAACTTACAATTATAAAACTTTACAGAAGATGAAAAACTTTTATATGTGGGCCATCATTACGTTAAAAGTGTAAAGAAAACAATTTTTTTAAAGAACAAACATAAGTTTAATAACTCATTAATAAAAAAATTAAAAAAAAACATACAAAATTAGAGGGCTTTCCCCTTCTGATGTGGAAAATTGAGAAAATAATGTTTTTTTTCCCACAGAAAAATACACAATATATATTTATTTATTTACGCCTTTTTAAGAGGTTTTTACTTATGGATTGTAAAAATTAAACTGTATATATTACACATAACTGAACTTCAGTAACAATATTTTGTATTTGTTTACCCCTTAAGCCCTTTTCCTTCCCAGAACTTTCCTCTCCTTGCTTTCCTTAAAAAAAACCCCCACACAGCATCCCCAAAGACGACATAGGTCCTGAAGGAAATTATTTTTCACAGGGCCTCCTGTGTGGAGTTCATGTAAAAAAATTATAAAAATCTATATTTATTTGATCGTATTTTATGCGCTGCCATACCGTTCTGCGATGAAATTTTGGTGATTTGTTGTGCGCACGCCTGCGAAAGTTATAGGCTTTATATAATGGTAAGCTCTGGCGTTATGAAATATGTATAAAAATACTAGAGATGGTACGTGAGTGGTTTGAAAATGAGTATATTTCATATATTTTAGCGGCAGGGAGGGAAGGCAAGAGGGGGAGGGTAACGAAGGAGCAGGAGGTGAGACGAGTAGGAGGGGAAGGTGGAAGGGGAACGCGGAAGGGGAATGAGACGCGAAAGGGGCACGGGAACGCTTGGGAAAGAATTTGCATTTTATATAAAAATACCTAGTCATGTACATCATATAATCAAATTAAAAATTATGAAAAAATAAATCTCATCAAAGATTAACAAATGAAAGATTTTATTGAAAAGTGATGCCAAAATCTTTAATTTGTGTCAATGTATTGAGAGCATTTTTATCAATGTTGTAATTATCGATCACTGTATTTTTTATTCTAGTAAACTTTACTAATTGACATTTTGAGATATTTAAATAGTCTATTTATATTGACAGTCAATTTTTAGAAACTGTCTGGCTTGGCTTAGTATAAATTGACCTAGTTTTCATTATAGCGGTGAAATCATAACATAGATACGTAATAATAAAATATACCATAAAGTAAATGGTTTTACCGCCGAAAAATTAGGTTTTTTAAAAATGTTTTTAGCAGATATGTCCTCTTTATCTTTATAATTACTTAGTGTTTGGGTCTACCTGAGCTGGTCACCAATATATACATAATAACACTTGTAGGTGGGTTAATAGTTTACTCTCGTTATCTTTGCAGTCATGTACCTGGGTGGAATTCAAATGTAAACATGAGTCCCTTTATGCTGGAAATAATATTATGTACCTGAACGTTGTTTGGATCCTAGGAAGGAGTTTTACGTTCACAATACTACTCGACCTACTCGTGCTATGGTATATATTGTAATATATTGTTTTGTAACAAAAGGTGTACACGCAATACATGTACATTGTACAGTGTGTGTGTACACAGTAACGATAATATTTAATCAAGTTCTGAGACAAGTGTGAACACGCTTACGTTAACAATATTACAAATCATCGAGCACACACGTAGTTTAACGAATCTAAAAATTATTCACATTCGTCTTTTTCAATACCATCATTATATTAAATTTAAGAGGGAATAATTTAAGAGGGGGCATAACCGGAAATATGTAATTTTTAAATCAAATTTTAGACGTATTGAATCTTTTCCACAAAAAAATATACATTGAATTCGATAGACTGTTTGTTCTTTTATCTAGTTAAGCTATTTTTAAATTTTGGGAAAATATTTGTATTTTTAAGTTAATAAGGTTTGACAGGTTTAATAAGTTTTTAGATTTTCACGGCCAAAAGTATTTTCGTTATTTGTTTTTGGGGTGTTATGCCGTGTTGCGCTACCTCCTTCTTTAGCCAACGTTTCGGACAGCGTTACAGTGTCCATCGTCAGGGCAGATGTATAATTGTGTTATTAATAATTAACAATTACACATCTGCCCTGATGATGGACACTGTAACGCTGTCCGAAATATAATTATAATTGTATTATTAATAATTAACAATTACACATCTGCCCTGATGATTGACACTGTAACGCTGTCCGAAACGTTGGCTAAAGAAGGAGGTAGCGCAACACGGCATAACACCGCAATAACAAATAACGAAAATACTTTAGGCCGTGAAAATATAAAAACTTATCAAATCTGTCAAACCTTATTAACCTAAAAATAATTTTTTTAAATGAATTTAAAAATCATTTTGTGTGTTATTTTACTGCATAAATGTGCTCCTTCAAATGTAACCTTCATCACACTACATGGTTCTCTAAGTCCAAGGGTCACTCTGTCCCTTCAACTGCACACAGCATCTCCAAAGATGAGACGAGTTTTCCCTCAAGGTCTCCCATCCTTTGAAGGGTCATAAAAATACAATTGCACACATTGCATAGATCAGAATCAAGTAACCATCAAGAAAAATTGTCGAACGTAATAAATCACAAATCATTTATCTTTCTTCTATTGTCGATTTAATTTCTTTTGACTCTAAATCCATTAGTTAACTTATTTGATTTTTTGATGATTTCTGATAATCATTCGTAAACTTTCCAAAAACTTACACACAATCAAAGATCTGGAATAATAAATCCGATAATAAAAAAATCGTTTTGGCAGTTTTTCATTGCATTGTTAATTGCCCGGTTAATCCGGGTCCGGGATTATTACCGGCGAACAGCGGGGTCCCAATTATTGGTAATGGGAGCCACCTTACCAAGTTGGGGTAGATTGGGTTATTACAATATGGAAGCAACTTATTTCTCGAATAATTTATCATCATTTACAATTCATATAGATTATTTTCAAGGGTAAATACATTATAAGTGGCGCATGATTGCAATAATAAGGAATTATGCTCGTAGAATATATATTTGTAAGGGATCACAGTGATTAATAATAATAATAATAATATTTTATTCCAGGATGTGGGGAGGATAGTGCAATCCCACACGTCCCATATGATTGTACATATGTATATGATGTATTTTATAACATATTTTAATACAACAGATTTTTTTTTAGAACATATAATAGGAAAAAAAAAAAAATTTAAATTAAAAAATAAATAAATAATCATTTCTATCAATTCTTTTCTTCAAGCTCGGGCCCAGCGCTCACTCAGGAGTGGGGTTTGGTGCTGGAACGCTGCGGTCACCACTGCATTGTCGGAAGCCATTAGCCGCAACCTGGCTCCAGTGACCCGATGTCTCATTAGACTGGCGAATCCGTGCAATCCTAGTTCAGTGAACATTGTCGATGCACTGCTATATCTTCTGAATCCAAATATAATCCTACATGGGTAATTATATTGGATGCGTAGTCGTTCCATCGAGGTGGTTCGGTAGTAACACCATGTTTTGCATGTATATAGATTAGTGCAAAATGCATTGAACAATGATTTTTTACATGGTTACTGCATTGGAAAAATCTTCGGGCGATCATATTGGGCAATATACTGATACTTCTCCTCTGTCGTTCAATATCGCCATCATCCGAGAGGTCTTCAGTGATGATGTGACCCAAGTATTTTACATTCGTTGATGTGCTTATGTTTTCCTCATTGAGTTGTACGGGGAGCATCTTCTCGAGAGTTTTTCCATGGTGGAATGCGATTAGTTCAGTCTTCTTGGGGTTGTACATCATGTTGTGGTCGTTTGCATATTCTTCACAAATTTATTTATTTAGTATTCTCAACCCTTTGATCGACGAAGCTAAAAGAATCATGTCGTCCGCATAGCTAATGTGATTTAGGCACAGATTGTTGATACGGCAGCCCGCTCTGGTGTCCAGGCGATTTGATAATTCATCCATGTATACATTGAACAGGATTGGGGACATACACCCTCCTTGCCTTACTCCTGATCGCAAGTATATCGGTTGGGAGTACGTACTTGCCAACTAACTTTTTGAACTAATTTTTTTCAAAGTATAACACGACGCCAAAAAACAGGTTCCGAACTTCTATCTATGCTTTCATTGTTTTTGCGACTTCCGTAAGAGTGTGGAGCATTTAAGACGCACAAACTCCAACGGCTCGAAGGGTTTTGAAGCAAAGAATGGACGGTTACCTCGAAAGTGTTTTCTCTTGCAAAAATAATCTCATCGCTTTTAATGTTTCAAAGACCCCACCATGTCTGATTACGTCCTTCAACGAAAGCAATCTTCCGAACAGATCCTCCATTGATATGCTTGGTGTAACTATAAGTGACCAGCTCAGGTATCGGGGTTCCATCGAAGCCAAAGTTAAATCAGCCTCCCAAAAACTAGGCGTACTGTACTGGTCCCGCAGATACTTTAATAGTACACAACTGCTAACTCTGTATAAATCGCAAGTGCCCCCCCCCCACGGTTAAATTTGGCAGCCACCTCTGGTATGGAGCTCCAAAATACCTGAAAAAACCTTCGACTCTGTGCAGAAACGGGTTCTCCCATCTTAACAAACGGATTATAGTCTTTAGAGCACATGCTATCCTTGTGCTACCGGTATTTCAATGGAAGATTAACGCTTAACGTTATTGATGTCTTTGGCACCGGTGCATAGTCGGCAAACACGCCAAACGCGCGCCCAACTTATGTAGACGTTTGACATTTGTCACATGAGAACGGGTCGCTTCTTCGACTCGTTCTTGAGTTCAACAGCTCGGCTGTGGAACGTTATGCCAGCCTCTGTGTTTTCTCCTTCCTATAAGGGATCCATCCATGAATTACGTCACACGAATTTCATGATTTTTGACCCCGTCCTCTGTCCCCGTCACACACCGTCACATTTGTGAGACCCCTCCCCCTACTGTGACGTCACGTATTTTGCAATTTTACATTTTTACGTGTGACGTAACAGAGTTGATGACCCCCCCCCATACCCCTTGTCACACTTCTCTAGACCCCCCCCTCCCCCCTTAAGACGTAATTTATGGATGGCCCCTAAAATGAATCTCTTTAAAACCAATGTTATGACGAAAGCCCTTCTTCATATGTTAAGAAAAATCTCCGTTCATATTCCGTGTTTTAACAAAAATATTTTTTGTTCAAAACGTCTCCTCACTAATTCGGAAAACTATTTTCGATACGCAGTTGTCGGCTGTTGATATAATGATGCTTCTAAATTACCCGGAGCAGGAACGAGATTTATTCCCGGTGGAAATTTGTTTTAGATAATTAATAAACACTCTGGTAAAAACAACAGTCGGAGCTCATGAAAAACTTAATGGATTATTAAATAATAAATTCGTCCACACATACGTTATAAATTTTGAAAAATAAACACTTTGTTCTAGGGAGGTAAGAAACGACAGGTTGGGAAAATTATTAAGTTTTCTATCATAATATCAAATTTGAATAACTTAATGAGTCCTTATTTTATTATTTATATCGAATAAATATACTTAAAGGATATTATATACAGTCATCCAGTAATAATGTAGATAGAATTTTTTTTAATGGTTTTCAAAAAAACCTGTAAAAGACTCAGATCAATTGCTAGCAGAATGTTCACATTAATTTTTTTCCTATCAATTGAAACACTTAAAATAATTTATTTGTCACTGGCAGAATCTATTATAACATATGGATTAACAATATGGGGAAATACTACCGTAACCAATCTGAAACAAGTACAAGTTGTACAAAACGCAATTGTAAAATTATTAGTCGTCCATAATATTTTCAAACAGAGACACAATATTCCGTTGCTGTTTCAGAGTGCAAACATTTTACCTGTTTAGGCAATACTATGGCACAAAATTATAATTCAGCATATATTTTCCCCGCAACATAAGGAGAAACTAGAACATAAATATAGCACTAGATTCACGCGCAACGACGGGTTAATAGTTCCGAAATTTAATAGTAAGTACGGACAGAGAACGTTTGCATACAACATACCGAAGATATTTAATTTATTACCTGACAATATAAAGCAACACAATTCTATGAATAAGGTTAAATATATGGTGAAAAATTGGTTATCAGAAAAAAAATATTTATATTGATATTTATGAAAAAATGTATGAAATAATGTGAAACTGTAAATGTAAGATGGAAATTATAACTCTTAAAATACATATGTAATTGAATCGTAAGCACCTTCTGACAAGCCAATGCAATTTGCTTAGCAGGACTTATTTGTTGATTTATAAAATAAAATAAAATAAACAAATTTAAAAAAAAACAATCTGCCAGAAATTACCTTCTTTATGAGATGGTAACACAATTAGAAAATCGTGTCATTTTCAAAACATACTTTTCACAAAAATAATAGAAGACCGAATTCCCTCAAAAAATAAGAAGCTATTTCATCAAGGGTACAAAATTTATCCTTTTTGTGTTTTTTTGAATGAGCAGCTTTAAGCTTTTGTATTTAAATAAAAATATATTTCATAAGTTATGATTATTTATGCCTAAAGATCTACTTCAACCATCATTTTAATTAAATGCAGATTTTATCCTTTTTAACCATTAACTTGGTAAAGAATAATATTGGAATTCAATAAAAAAATTGTTTTACTCACTAGGTTATCTACTTCGGCTATTAATAAGAAATTAATTTTGAAAATATCATTACAAGTAGGTTATCCCTATTGTAGAATTCTCTTTGCATAGCCAAAAATTCGACAAGCATTTATTTTTTTAGAGTTAATCTTTTTACTATTAGTAAATTAATTTTTTTTATAATTTTAAATTTTTTATTTTAAAAATATTAACAAGGTTTAGGAAACATGGATACTCACGTATAATATTGTAGGTAAAATAAAAATATTTTTCAATATATAAAAGAATGTTAATTCGACCTATGTTTAAGGTTTATTGTCCTTATTGGTTTATTGTAAATTTCCAGAAATGAAATTGTAAATAATTAATTATCCGATAAATGGTATCCAGTAGACGATTTTTTTAATAAAATTAACAGTAATTCAAAACCACAGTGGAATGTGACAAAAATTTTTAAGAGCTTTGTAAATTAACAATTTTAGTTAAAACAAAGTATCTCAACATATACAAAATCAGGTTAACCCGGCGAGCGTTGGGTTCAAATTTGTAACATCAAGCGTAAGGTTGAGTAGTTTTCACCCGAAATGATTACTTAGAACGTTTTTTTTATTCTCGACATATTATTACTAATTTTAATTTGGTAGAATACTTATTTTGCCGGTTTCCTATGAACATGTTTTTGAAACTAGGAATAAAAGTGGATTAATTAGTAGTTAGAGAATTCAACTAATGGCATTTGATGTCCATTATTATCTACAACTTAATATAATCACCAAAAAATACAACTTATAAAGTTTCAATACATATTATACATATTATTCAATACAAGCAAACACATATTATTTTTTTTCTATAACCAATTAGACTTGAAATATTCATCTTGAAAAATAATAACACCGAGTGCCAGGTGAGTAAAACTCCCCCGCCGACAACTTTGATGACATCCTCGCTGAGCGGTGGCTGTCTAAATTAGTCTTGGTAGTTGTATAACATAACCAACTATATAACGGTTATTTAAAAATACCCACAACTACGCTAGCGGCAGCTCGGGTATTTGGTTATTAGGTTATGGCCGTTGTGGGGGTTGTTGGTCGTTGGCGGTAACTACGGATAACTAGACAACTAGATAACTATCACAACCTCATACGTCATACATAACCAGTAGTTGGCAACTGGCAACCTAAGCCATCAGTTGTAGCTACGCGGGCCGGCGTGCGGAGCTATAATTATGTAATATTATACTGAATTTCTTTCGAAAAATTTTACGATTGCGGAATCTTTTAGAAGTAAAAAATATTATAAGACGAATTTTGAAGAAATAAAGTAAAAAATTGTGTTTAATTATTTTAGTTTTTTGCTTCGCTTAGAACATTATTAGTAAAGTTAGATATTATTACGTAAGGGTAAAAGTTTTATATTTTGTTTATATTTAAATAATAATAATAATAATAATTGGACAATTTGTAGAGCGCCGTTTTTGTAAAAAATCACCTCAAAGGCGCTTTACAATTTTATTATTATTATTTTTTTTTTATATTCTTAGAATCTATCTAATTTTATTATTTGAAAGTTTTGTTAAAAAATTGTGACTTTGTTAATATGACAGGCAATATTTGGACCGATTTTGACAAACATAACGTGGAAAAAAAGCGAAGTGTAAATTGTGTAAACTTGTTCTGAGTTGTAAAAATTAAACGGGAAATTTAACTTCCCATCTAAAAATAAAACATATTTCTGCATTTGCTGAATTAAATGCGTTCTCGCCACCTGAAATCAAAAGTGCCACAGTGCCGAACGCTATTATTATAGCGCCTGAACAAGGCGTTACTTTAAGATGCTCTATCTACTTCATCAGGACCACCAAAACGCAAAGTCAAATGGATGCACATATACGAAAAAAGGGAACGCACAGCAAAAAGGAAAAATCGACGTGGATTTATTCATCGATAGTATCCAGCCTTTTTGCTTGGTGGAAGTAAATGTGCTTATTGTCGGAATTTCCCATCCTAATTGCTAATGTATTTGAACTCATCGATTTCCAGTAATTTGGTTATCACTCTGGCCGGAATATTGTTCATAATAATAACTTTTTGCCAAAATATTAACGATTTATGTACTAGTTGCACTTGGGAAATAACGTATATAAATATTTTATTGTTTTGTAAAAATATTTTGTAGTTGACATAAATATGCAGGTTTGTTTCCCATTGAAAGAAAAAATAATTGTCCGTTGTAAATTTTTTTTTGGAAATCATATAACTCTGTGATTAGAATGATGTAAATAAAATATTTCATTTTATAAATAAGTAATGTGTATAATAATGGCAACTAGTTATTTACCCTCATTTACATGTATTTCTTTCGAGAAATTTTTAGTTCTTACTTATTGTAATCTTTGTTGTGTACAGCAGTTGTGTGAAATTCCACCTCAAATTCAGTTCATCAAGGTATTACAATAAATTTACCTTTTACAAGCTTTTAATATATTTTCCAATGGAGGTGTTTATTCAAAATCGCTTCAACAATAATATTGTCTACTTCATAATTTATATGCAACCTATAACCTGCACTACAAAAATGCAAATAATAAAAATCATTTAAATTTTATTTTATTTTTTATGTTCCCCTCTAATAGATTCCTGATTATTGCCCTGCTTGTAAGTGGTAATTATATTCGTTAAAAATGGACAGCGCTATATGGGTCACATGTTTTGTCTTTATTTTTCTTTAGTGAGGCGAAACGGTAGTAACAGATAGTTCGCACAGCGTTGTCCCTTTTCGTGGGTCAAAAACTCACCCGATACCCAATACCCACGGACAAAACCATATACCTCCATAACTCCATAACCATGACAACTACTGATAACAATACAATTTGGGAGGCGGGAATGGGTACCGCCGCCCCGGGAACCTTTATTGGATAACCAACACCTCTGCCATAGGTCACCCCAAGTGGTTCGCTACGTTTGGTGATTTAGCAGGGGTGCCCGGGTTCATGGGGGGAGGTTTGTCCAGGCGGATGACCAGGACATACTGAACCCCAGATTCCTACCCACCCCTTAATCCCTTTACCTTCCCAGAACTCTCCTTCCCCTTTCTTTCCTCAAAAAAACCCTCCACATAGCATCCTCAAAGATGACATAGGCCCTGAGGGAAATTATTTTTCTCAGGGCCTCCTGTGTGGAGCTCATGTAAAAAAAAAAAAAAAAACTGCTAATACCTAGGCAACTATACAACGAGCATCAACCGTAACCGGCAATAACTGAGATAACCAAATAACCGTTTTATAACCAGTTATTTACGTACTAATAACCAGTTGGTTATTTTTATTTATTTTTTTTTATTAATCTATAAACATAGGGTTATACATAGGGTTTAATTGATGCCTGTATCACTAGGATTTACCTGTGTTGAGACAGGCTTAAGACAGGTTATGTTATTGAAATTCTGGCCAGTTACCCAAGACTAGTCTAAATCCTCGTTTCTTGTCGCTTCCTTACTTCCCCCCGCGCAGCTACTGAGAGGCACGGAACAGTAGAGCGTGGAAAACTTATTAAACAATTATCGAGCAACATAAATTGCCTCGGGTAAATTTAACCCAACCTTTCGCTTGCCGGGTTAAGAATCTGGAGCGATGGAATCAATCAATTCAGCAATTCGTTTTTAGTATTTCACTTATTTGGTTAGTTGGTAACGAAACAGTTAGTACTGGCAGAGAAAACTGGATACAGCAATTTCTTGGAAATACAATAAAATAAGAAAAGCATTCAGGCATTATTTGCATAATGGAATCCCATTATAAAATGAATGTATATAAATGAAAACCAACAAGCTGTAATTAGTCTTTATTTTTCTCTTTGTCCTGCTATGGTAGAACTTCTGAATTAATGTGAAAACGTGCTCTGCTTGGAAATAATTGTAATTTGCATAATGGCTAGTAACTTATGTTATCCCGTAACATTATTTTTTAATATGCGGGTGTCCCATTTTAATTATAGTTTATAGCGATATCAAAGTATTTGTTTCGTGCTTTTGTGTTTAGCCTTTGCATGGAACTTTGTGTTACATTTTTTGCAAATTAAACAGCTGCAAAAGTGGGATAGGTGCATTCAAAATTGTAAAAACCTACTTTTTAAAAATAGAAATACGCGTACTTTTAGAAACTCTTAACTTTAAACTTTCCCCTGCGGTATGGAAACGCTGCAGAGAAACGTAGGGATTGCATTTTTTCTTGTTGCCGAAAGACAACCAATATTAAATATTAAAAGCCATTGTTTGAAATCAACCAGAGACAAAATAAATCTTAATAAAAAATCTTTTTTTTACCATGTAATAATCATTTTTTCAAGGTAGTCAGTCGCCAATTGTTTCGATTAGGGGAAAATGTATTCAGCCTTACTGAAAAAAACGTCATGATCATTTTATTCAATAAATAAACTACCGTGTACTTGCAAACCTTACTAATTCAAAACTAAAGTAAAAATTAGCTCATGGAAAGATATATACTTTGTTTATACATCCAAAGAGGATGGTTTATCTCTCGTATACACTGTTTTTAAAAAGTCATCATATAATTTATGAATTTTAGCAAGGTATTTAAAATGTAGTTTATGTTTCTTATTTTTGAAGGTGTTGTAAAAACAAGTACGATTTTAAAAACTAGATAAAATTATGCAATTGAAATGTACTTTAGCGTTTAAAAATTGCTATATTTTAAGCTTCAACCACGACAAAGTTGAAAATAAGCTTACCGTAAACATTGTTAATGAAAACGTCAAAAAATACTTATTATCAGTCCTTTTAAATAAGGAATTTGCAAGAAAAGCGTCACGTCACTTTTTTATAATAAAAAAAATTAATTTCTTAGGACGGGTTGTTTCAAAAAATTTGATGGATTCATCAAATATTTGATGTTAATTTTTACGTTCTGTGTAAGTTCTATTCAAGTTCTGTGATTATTTCAGTTTTGTGAAGCAGCTGTCCTATAACGATATAATTTCCATAAAATAACCTAACCGACATATATACCGACATTTCTAACGGATTGTTACATACTTAAAAACGTTTGATACCTTTACCAACACATGTTTCAGACAATAATCACAACTCCGCACGCGCGATTTGGTATTGCCCGTTTGAATATTACAGTTGGAGATTTTTGTTATTAGTAACAAATAAAATCTAAGATTGCACGCTCTTTGTACAATGTGTATTTAAAACACCGTTTAACGGTTGGGAATTGAATTTTTAGTAAGGCTGTTTGTGTTTATAAAATAAAAGTAAGTCATCACCGACTGAACCAGCAACCCACCACCTTTCTTAGGTTCTTGTAAGCATTAAAAAGTACAAAATATATTTTAATTAATTTTCTAAAATATGTGAATATAAACTTACGGAGGTATTACGAGTGTTTTGTAAAAAAAAATTAAATGGTTATGAAAATTTTGGGTACCTATTTATAAATTCAAATTTACAAAACACAGTTCGTTCATCGCTACGTGTTGCGTTGTGATAATGGTTGAAAAGCGAGCAATAGTTAATGCCACAAACATAACAATAATGTATTTCAGGATTTTATCAAGGACAAAGGCATTTCAAACAATCCGATGAATAGGAAACCGAATGTGTTATTTTCATTGATAGAACGTTATAAATATAATTAAAAATTAGCAAACACCTGAGTGTGGTGTAAATAAGTTGTATTTAAACCAATTATGGGGAAGAAAACATGGTGAAAAAAAACGTGAAAAATGGTGGAAAAGGGTAAGTTGACAGCATCTGATCTGAATTTTCCACCGATCAGTCAGTTCGTTGCTTTAGTTCGTTTTTGTCCAACAGACATTAGAAAATTTGACAGGAGAAGAAGGTTTTTTTCATTATTTCAATGAAACATTATGATGGCTGTTTAAGATAAAGCAATTTCTAAGCAAGGTAAAGGTTTCATTAGTTTAAATAATTCTTAGTTACTTACTAAGTGATTAACTATGATTGTTTATACTTTATTTTTAATTTTAAAGTGGAGATTGAACAAAAACTAAAATGGTATGTTTTTAGGTTTTCACGGCCAAAAGTATTTTTGTTATTTATTTTTGGGGTGTTATGCCGTGTTTCGCTACATCCTTCTTTAGCCAACGTATCGGACAGCGTTACAGTGTCCATCATCAGGGCAGATGAGCAAATGATATTGGTGAAAGTGTTTACTTAAGTATGTCGAAGCGATACCGTGCTGCCAGCTCCATTTCTCTACGAGCTGGTGTTAGAAAAAGCTCCGTCGTCTCTATTAATGTTAATGGGGTTTGAAATCCATAAAAAACCCATTAACATTAATAGAGACTACGCACGGAGCTAAGCATATCATTTGCTCATCTGCCCTGATGATGGACACTGTAATGCTGTCCGAAACGTTGACTAAAGAAGGAGGTAGCGAAACACGGCATAATACCCAAAAAAAAAAAATACTAAAATGGTCTGTTGGACAAATAAGAACTAAGGCGACGAGTGGTGTAAAGCATAATGATGTTCTTTAATTTTTGCACTAGACTGTAGTCGTGTAGTGGTAATCTTGATCGGTGACTAAATGTTTTATTTTGTAGCCACAAAACGAGTAAAATTATCATCTGACGCGTTGTTGGAATTCTCGGAATAAACGTGAATCGTGTTTAAACAACATTATCATGCAAATAGTACGGCTAGGTGCATATTTTAGCAAGAGAGATTTATACGAGAAATAATGGGAACATTCTTTTATGATTTACATTTGATTAGATTACAACCACTTACCTACATAATAAGTGAGACAGAGAAAATACATCAAAAATATATATTTTTTTGATAATTTGAGAAGATGATACAAATAAATCACATAGAACACGACACAGCGGTCGCAAACTGGGATGGTGTGACCAGACAATTGATCCGGCGACAATTGGCCCTCCGATTGTTGGCCCGCAGACAGTTGATTTTCCCGATAGTTGATCCCCCGACAATTGATCCCACGACAGTTGATCCCCTGACAGTTGATCCCCCGACAGTTGATGCGGCGGATAGTTGAACCGCCGGACAATTGATCCCTCGGACAGTTAATCCCATAAAAGATTTTAAAAGTAAGTATGCAAAGAGGGTATTCGGGCGTACAACCAAAGTCGATTTAAATCTGCAGGCGTCTTGAGTGAAAATCAAATATTTTTACTAACAATAATTTTGACTCCCTGAAGAAGTGGGTGACTAGATCTGAGTAACCAGGTACATTTTCCACATCTCCTTCTCCTCCTCCTTACCTTCAGCCTCATCCGGCGGGATCAAATGTTGGGTGGATCAACTGTTGGCAGGCTAACTGTCGCGGGACAATTGTCGCCGGATCAATTATCATGGAACCAACCGGGATAATATTCTGACCATTAAGATCTTCGTCAGGGTACAAAGTATACTGAACATGAAGACATAAAATAAATGTCAAATAAGTACTAATAGTCAAAAAGTAACAATGAGCAATGGAGGAGGTATTGTTTAAAATTGAATGATTTTAAAAAATAAATAAAATTATTTTAAAAAATATATTATTATTACATGCATCTAACCATTTTTTAAGCTTTTTTAAAATATGTGAAGATCCGCAAAGAATGTAAGGCTGATGAAAGCATAATGAGTAAGATTAAGAAAGGGACCCTCAGATGGTTTGGGCATGTAGAGCGAATGAACGAAGAAAGTAGTGTAAGAATAATATAATACGACGAAAATGTGAATGGTAGAAGAAGTTGGGGACGCCCGAGGAAGACATGGCACGATCAAGTGAATCAGATACTTGAGTCGGGCCATGTCAAAGTATGTATGAGACGATGTATGAATGTGAGTGAAGCAAAGAGTGTGTGCCAGGACCGAGTTGTTTGGCGGTCCGTCCTCTCTGCCTACCCCTGCGGGGAAACGGCGTGATGGTTGGTTAGTTAGTTAGTAAAACAACAGAATCAATTTATTATTGCATAAATCAACAACATAATTATTTGGCCAGAATGAAATTGCATTTCCTTACATGTTATATATTCCGTGGTCTACGAACAGTATTTTTAACTCTGCGGCGAAGCCTGCATTGATTTTTCGCTAGACAAAAGTTCAGTGAAAAGCGATCCGCGGACGATATTCGGAAAATCCGAATTACTAATATATTATTAAACTTTCAAATTGCAGACACCAGCGCCTGATTCATCCAAAAATAACAGTGAGTTCTCTGCAGGACAAAGTTGTTTATTCCCGATATTTTTATGTGCAAGACTCCGAAATATACATATATACTTTTTTACATTAATGCCCTCCGTTCATGGAGATAATTAAAAACCACGTGATTGTGACACAACCACAAGTACCCTGCAGATGTACTACTTTTTAATGCTGGTTTCCGTACACGACGCTACCCGAAATATACTGAACTTGATCATTTTTCACGTGCAGCCGATGTCAAACGGTGTCAAATGACTTTTTTTCCAACATCAATCCATGCCTTCTCCACTAAAACTCTTTCTCACCCACGAGCGGTGCGCATGCTACGCGCACGAGGCTCAAGTAGCTTGTGAGTAGCTCCATGTACGGAGGCACTAACTCCACTCAGGAGGCCCTGAGGAGAATAATTTCCTATGGCCTATGACCTATGACATTTTTGAAAATGTTGTGTGGAGGGACTTTTTGAGGAGAGGAAGGAGCGAACATGGGTCTTGAAGAGACCCATGTGGTAGGAGGGAGGAAATACAGAGGCCGGCAAGTCGTAAATATCTAACATAATTTCAACCTAACCTAACCTAACCTAACCTGTCCTACCTAATATATCCTAAGTTAACCAACCTTAAGGCTCCGTTGTAAGGGTTTCGAAAAGAAGAAGTTGATTTGAAAGGGAGAAAATAAAGGCCTTTGCCATTTTTGAAAATGTTGTGTGGAGGGACTTTTTGAGGAGAGAAAAGAGCGAACATGGGTCTTGAAGAGACCCATGTGGTAGGAGGGAGGAAATACAGAGGCCGGCAAGTCGTAAATATCTAACATAATTTCAACCTAACCTAACCCAACCTAACCTAACCTGTCCTACCTAATATATCCTAAGTTAACCAACCTTAAGGCTCCGTTGTAAGGGTTTCGAAAAGAAGAAGTTGATTTGAAAGGGAGAAAATAAAGGCCTATGCCATTTTTGAAAATGTTGTGTGGAGGGATTTTTTGAGGAGAGGAAGGAGCGAACATGGGTCTTGAAGAGACCCATGTTATAGGAGGGAGGAAATACAGAGGCCGGCAAGTGGTAAATATCTAACATAATTTCAACTTAACCTAACCTAACCTGTTCTAACCTAACCTAACTTAACCAACTTTAAGGCTCCGTTGTAAGGGTTCAAAAAGAAGAAGTTGGTTTGAAAGGGAGAAATGTAAATACGAATGCTAGACGGAGAGCGCTAAAATTTAAAAAAAATGACCTTAATTAAGCGAAAATTGTGAAAACATTTAATATATTTTTTTCTTTCGAGAAATTAATAGTTATAGGCAGTCCTGATTTAATTGACCTCATTGAATTTCATATACCCACAAGAGATACTCTACAACAATACCAGGACTGAGTATTGTAAACACTCTCGTAGTTTGCATGAAGTTAGTAATAGATATGCAGATGTGGCGGATTTTTAGCTGTACGGAAGGTGTATACGAAAAGGCTGTACTATCAAATCATTTCAATCAATATTAATTTAATCTAATTCTACTTTATTTGTACTGTAGAATTGTGTATGTACTTATATCTCTGGTGTCATTTTACAATCAAAGGCCGCAAATAATTGTTAGTCTTTTTTTTTAAATTATTTAAAATATTTTCTTATGATTTTAAGTGTGACATGTAATCATTGTATATGGTTTGCTTGTACCATGGATATTAAATAAATAAACCTGTAAACAAATTTTAAACATAATATAACATAATATTAAAATTAGCACCATCTTTGAAAAACAATTTTTTAACAGAAAAGCATCAAGCCAAAGAGGCGTGTATTTTCCATTATTTCATAAAATTGACAGTTAATTGTGGTAGCATTATGCTTGTAGTAGACGGTTTACTTGTCGTGTTCTCTTTTCTGTGACATAAGTGCGGTTTCACATGTAAATGAGTTTGAAATTGAAAATTAATCTTGTTCTGAGAATAATTTCAGTCAAAAGAATATTTGCCGCTCGGGGTTGTCCGGAAAGGGGGGGGGGGGGGGGGGGGGGGGAATGGCGGGCCACTCGGTGGCCCGGAACAACTAACAAACAAACCCTTGGGATTTATGTCTGCGAAAGAAATGTGTATATGCATGTATTTTTTATTATGAAATGCTGTAGACACTTTTGGGAAATCAACATTTTTGCTCCGAGAGTACGGAGATTTAGACTTGGTTGCATTATATTTTTTTGCACAAGCAGAGTGGAAGATACTCTCAGTATCGCTCTGGTGTAAGATCACCATTCAGAATTGAAACGTTGCTTTAAACGGCTCCAGACGGGAGAAGTTGGGACTCTTGCTAGCTGCTGACCCGGCCACGCGTTGCTGTGACGTGAAATCGAAACACGACGCCATCTACTGGTTGGTTACTCAACCTATATAACCAAGTGTTGTGTTAATAAATTACAAATAATAACACCGCTATCTGTTGGAAACTTTTGAAACTTACAAATAATTACAAAAATTCTTGCAATATTCTATAGCAAACATTTAATAATAAATATAGATGTCAATAATCACGATAAAAACTATCATAGGTATCTTTTAAGTTGGACAGCATCCAAAAAGATGGAATAGGCTCTGAGGGCAATTATTTTCATCAGAGCCACATTTGAAGAGCAAATGTAAAAAAATAGGATTTTTTCAGTCTTTTACCAAATCTTAATCACAAGCATATTTCAATCAACACATTAGCACATCTTTTAAATTACTTAAGGGGTTATATACAGTTAGGAGGCTCAAAAAAAGGGATTTTCAAAAAATTTTCCTGAGAAGACTTTTAAATTAACTAAGCTAAAAATTTGTTCATGTATTGTGGTAACCTTTAACAGTATTTTAAGATTTTTTTTAAATATAATAATTTTGAAAGCTGCTATAGCTGATCTCCAGAAGTTCCTCTCAAAAAAGGCGTCTTGCGGTGACCATCATATCTCTAGACTGCATTTAAAATGAAAAAAAAACAAATGGATTTCTTTATAATAATAAATGTTCCTCTAATTAATCGAAGGACAGAGCAAAATATATTTTTTTTTTGACAAAATGGCGGCTTCTCAAAAATAAATAATATCTCATAAAAAATTAATTTATAAAGATTAATAAGTGTAAAATATACTAAAGAAGCTTGTGTTAAAATTTGAGACTGATTGGTTAAGCCGTTTCGGAGTAATCTTGGTCACCGACTTTAAAAACACAGTTTTGAGAAAAACACGTTTGAAGTTTGCCTCCTACTTTGAAATGCTCTGAAACGTCTTTACAAAAATGCATGTAACTTCGAAAATAATCGCCGGATTGACTTGATTTTTTTTAGTGTGTATTTAAATATGCGTACATTATGAAAATGAAATAATAAAAAAATCGATTTCTTGAAAATTTTAACTGTATATAACCCCTTAAGCCGCATCCATGTGTATTTTAAATTTCTTTAGTTGCATCTATGTGCATTTTTGTAATAAATTCAACACAATCATGGAGGTACCTTACCTACCTAGTTAGTCAATAACTATTGAAGTCTGCCTCTCCCAGGCCACCGTGCAGTAACACCACCACTAAGCGTGCCGCACTGAACAAATAAACTGTTAGAAGTATGCTGTGGGCGTAACGGTGTGCCCGGACCAACCATTTTGCTTCACTTTGCTGAAAACCATGAAATCTTTTATAAAAATTAAATATCCTTCTTGCGCAGAAAATCAATGTACTAGGCCTGTCCCAGGGTGGAAAAGCCTCACGTAAATTTGCGACGCAGATATTCTCTCCAATCCTTATAGATTAGATAATTTAATAATACACAACTGCCAACCTTGTGCGCGTACGCGTAAGTACTGCATTTTGCCGAAGGACTGCGAGACGTGCTTCCTTTTAAAAGTACTCGATTTCGAGAAGCAGGTCCCGGGTCCGAGATCTTGGGCGCGGACTGAGTACTGGATGCTGCTACCGAGACGCATGGTTTTGGCCGGAGCCGGACATCGGAGCCGGAACCCGCACAAGAACTCGAACTCGGACAATAACCTTACTGTTGCGAGTGGCTCATACCACTAACACGTGGGAAGCCGGTGGAGGCATTCAGGAGGTTCCGGCTCCGAGTTCTAGGTTTGGGTTTGGGCCCTGGACTGGGTTCTCTGGGAGTGGTCTATATGAAAAAGGAGGAGGAATAGGATCCGCTTCCCGCGAAGATCCTGAGTTCAAGAACCCATTTCAGCTGAACCGACACATCGCTAGTGCGCATCACTGTTGAATTTGTCAGACTCCTCTGGTTTGTAGTCTCAAAATTCTTGAAAAATTACTTGACTATAGAAACAGACCGTCCGTACGATAGATTCCCCTATCTCTCTCTTAACTAATGCAATTTTTAGAACATAGGCATCGTATTCTAACTACATCTCAGACTGCTTGTACCTAGATATTATCGTTTTAATCTAGGTTTTGCATTCCCCTGTTTTCTCCTCGGAAAATGGATCGATTTTAAACCTTTTTTCACAATCTATGTAATTAGTAAATATTCTAAAATAAATTGTATACTGAACTTCCGTTCATGACGTTCAGCTTTGGCAAATTTATAAATTTTTGGGGAGTTCTAACGAAGTAATTTGTCAAAAACGAGGTAATTTGTCAAAAAAAGCAAAACATCGGGACATGCCATATAAATAATAAATAAATTGCACTAGTGTCAAAATGCAGAGAGGAAATAGGGAAATACGTTTATACGGACAAAAAGCCGCCCGCGATTATTCTCAATGTAAAAACAAAATTTAAAAAGATCGCTCTTCCGGGTATTATTTGTTCTGTGGGAATAAGCGAGGCGAGGCGCGAGGGCGGTACAGGAGCAAGTCAAGGGGAGCTACTTTGTTCTGGGAAAATGAAAAATTCCTCGCATTTCCAAGGATGGCTTATTAGGCCATATTAAAGGGCTATTAATAAGATTTCATGAAATGTTTTCTGTTACAGCTCCGGGCTACCGAGACTTTCCACAGGCGAGACTTTAAGCCGGGTATTGAAAAGCAGCTTTCATAGCAGCGTTATAATAAAATCACGGTTCGAGACTAATAAAGAATTTGTCATAATTTTGCCAATTTCCGCTGAAGAATTTCAGCAAAGCTTTTGTGATTATTTGCGAAATTCCCGCTTTGCAGTAAATATTGGCGGAATGATTTTTAAAGGATTTTATTGTTTGTCTCAAATGATCAACCTTTATTATTATTACACGCTGGAAACAGATATCGAGAACTAAGTCAAATATAAAATTAAGTTTGATTTTAATATTTAGTGTTGGTTTATGTTTGAGCCAGAGAGATAACTTGTGAATAAAGTGGGGGTAATTATTTTGAATTTTTATTCGTGTTTTTATTCCTATAGGATAGTGCTATCCCTGGCTGCCATAAATATAACACGAGATATATAGGTATGTTCAACTATGACATTATTTAAAGAGAAAAAAAAAATTAAATTAAAAAAACAATCACTGGAGCGACAAAGGTCAAAATATGAACCATTTTTATTCTTCTGCGATTGACAGCGGTTCAAAATTGGAACACATTTTTTTACGATTTTTGCGGTTTTAACCGACAATAGAAAGAATTCATTAGCTATATAGAACTATAATCAGTTTGTATGTCTCCGTATTAAAAATTGGAAGTTTGATTTTTTAATGTGGGCGGAAAATATTCAAAATGATCTTCAAAAAATCGCGAGCAAACGGAGGAAAAAAAATTAAATCACGCTGTCGATTGAGTGGTTAAACGGTAGGTCCTACCCAATGATGATATTAAATATATAAGTTAAATTAAAAATAAATAAGTTAATTTGAAAAAAAACATTTGTAAAAATAATTTGGAGACAAGGAAGATATTCTTTTTTATTCTGGCCCCTAAACACAGCTACAGTTATTTCAATCAACATACTTTTCACCAAAAAATACTAGTTTATTTAAAGAATGAATCGTTTCTTTAATTATGAGTTGTATTTCGACGTTGTTTTAACCCTGAAAATATTACATTTTCAGCTTAAGATATTATGAGATTACGCTGTCAGGGTTAATCTCTTGTGTTACTACTAGGCTGTCGTGCAGCAAGATTATTTTACTGCACTCCAAACGAAATCAACAATGGCTAAATGCCTAAAAGCAATAACTCTTTGGATGTCTTCAAATAAGCTGCAGCTGAACCTATCTAAGACTGAGTTTCTCTGGGCGGCCACAAACAAACGCCATCATTTCATAGACTTTCCAAAGACGACTCACCTGTTTCCATTTCCGGCATACGTATTCTTTATTGAAACTTCTTGGCTTTAATCTCGATTCTGCACTGAAATAGCACTGAAAACACCGGTTTTTTCACCACAAACACAACTCAAGTCAGTCTGAAGAAACTGAATAATTTGCACATTTTAGAACTTTCGTAACTTTCACTGGCTCAAATGCCCTGAAAGAATCCAGTACAAATTGTGGACGGTGTTCAAATCCAACAATCTTACTTCTCTGAACTATGCGTCCCGGAAAACACTGGTCCGAGGCAGTGAATTCTTAAATCAGCAACATTATCAGCTATAGGCAGACCGATAGAACCTAAATGCAAGCCAAATACAAAGTTTTGGGGTCGCGCTTTCCTAGTATTAGGGTCTAAGGCTTGGAAAAAACTCCCTCCAAAACTAAGACGCATAAGAGAATTTTGGTCCAAACAAAACATACCTTTTTTAGCTTACATACCCCAATTTTAAAAATACACCCAACTGAGATAAGCAATCTTATATTGCCAATAATTTATCCTAACCAAGCTTTTCTTATTGGATTAACATTTTTGAAGCCTTACATCTCAATTTGTCTCTTACTGAAGAACGAATCACGTTTAGGAAGACAAATTCTAATCAAATACTTGTAGGAACTATTGTACCGCCCATCATAAAAGAATATATTACAAATTATTATTAAAATATTCAGCAGGGTTAAATTATAGCATTTCCAAGAGCATGTGTTACCATTTTCGTGCTTCGCCTGCGAAGTGTATCTAAACAACAGTAAACAGTGTTAATATAATATGACCTCCTAAGTCATTATGATCCTGTACATTATCTACAATGTACAGAATACACATTTTTACGTTCGTTGGTCAAATGCATTGTACCTATAGTATTGTATTAGTGATCGACCAACCGGTCGACGAAATCAGTTGGCCATAAGCTGTTGTATCTAATACTTTGTCTAGTCTGTAGCTATTGATAAGTAGGCCGAAAAGTAATGCAGACATGCTTGCACAGCGTGAATAAAATTTACCTTCAGAAGCGCGTCAGGTGGAATATGGAAGTGACATTCCTCCTCTAAATATCCAAGGAACGTGTCGGCTTCATTGTTGAACAATTATTAATTAGTTGAATACCGTAAAAGCTTTGGACGATGGGTACCACGCCGTTTCACAGACAGCGTCGATTAAAGGCTCCGCAAAATCTGAAGTTTGAACCGATTCCACACTCTTCTCACTTCCCCGATCTTTCGACTTGCGATTTTTATTTTTTTCCTCTACTCAAGAGACACCTCAAGGGTAATCATTACATCTCGGACGATGAGGTGAAGGCAGCTGTCAAGTCCTGGATTCGAGAAATGTGGAAAGAATTTTTCAGTTACGTAATGAAAAAACTTCTAACGTTGGGAGAAATGCTTTAGCCTTAACGGTGACTATGTTTAAAAAAAAATATTCGATTTGAATCGTAAGAATTGCACTTTAATATAATTTTTGCTCGATCTTACGATTTGTTTTTATTCGTATTTTTGTTATTGTTTTTGGGGTGTTATGCCGTGTTTCGCTACCTCCTTCTATAGCCAACGTTTCGGACAGCGTTACAGTGTCCATCATCAGGGCAGATGAGTAAATGATATTGGTGAGAGTGTTTACTTATGTGTGTCGAAGCGATACCGTGCTGCCAGCTCCATTTCCCTACGAGCTGGTGTTAGAAAAAATTCAGCATGGTTTTTTGCGTTTAGCTTTGGTGTAGCCGTCAATTACTGGATACCAAGAACTATTGAGCTTAGCTCCGTCGTCTCTGTTAATATTGATGGGGTTTTTATGGATTTCAATTGCCTCCGTAATTAGGCGTGCTCTGTAAGTTTTGGGTCTTCCCAGGACTTCAGGAACAAATCCAAAGTAATGGCCGGTTTCGATTAAGTGCTCGGCGATTGCCGATTTGTCAGGGTGGCCAAGTTTACAAGCACGAAAGTGTTCCGAAATCCTTTTGGAGATCGTCCGCTCTGTCTGGCCTACATAGACCTTGTCACATCCGGAACAGCTGAGTTTATATACTCCATCTGTTTCCAGAGGAAACTTAGTCTTTGCCGACCTCAGTAGGTCTTGGATTTTTGTCGTGGTTCCGAAGACCGTCTTGATGTTCTCTTTTCTCAACAGCCTGGCAATTCTGTCTGTTACATTATGGACGTAAGGCAGGAAAGCGCAGCCTTTTCCGAAACGTTGGCTATAGAAGGAGGTAGCGAAACACGGCATAACACCCCAAAAACAATAACAAAAATACTTTTTGGCCGTGAAAACCTAAAAACATACCTGTTTTTATTCGTGTTTTACAAGCATGTGTGCATTACCCTAGCAGCATTGTAGAAACATATTATATTATATAGTTGGGTGATTCCCCTTGGCCGGGAGACCTGTTGGTCTTCGGCCCCTTAAGTAGCAGCATAATTAGTAGTCGGAGGCCCTCTTTACATTGGGTGCTGCGTCACTCGTTGCACATGTGGTCAACGAATGCCCGCTCCATTCATTCCCCGGCGGGACTGATGAGGTCCGCAGGGCAACGCCTGAGGCCCTAGACTTGCTCGCAGACCTAGATGTCCCCCTCTGCCCCCCCACCATATGAAAGAAAATATAGTTGTGTAGGGTGTTGTATAGGGTGAGTTTTATAGGGTACCATTGAGGTGATTTCACAGAATCGGCGGTTTACAAATTATACAAACATATTATAAGGTCATTGTGAAAGCTAACAGGTATTGAAAATGAGTAAAAATTCAAACACTTTTTACGGTCAACTATTTCTATAACTACTTATATTTTCCAATTTGTGGAATGCAATATTTTCTTTGAATCTGTATACAAGTAAACAACTAGTATAAAACTCAAATACCCAATTTCACAAATAATACACTGACAACTAACCTTTACATTATTTTCTTTCCTAATAAACTTAAAATAGATGTTTACTGGAAGTAGTGCGGGTATCTCCAACTTGACTGAAGACAGGAATGTTTCAAAGTGCTGTCAAATCAAAGTCAAAGAACTGGATCATTCCCTGAAAGAAACGGCTGAAAATAACGTTCCCGCATTTCGACGTCACCTTGTTCAGTTATGTGAATGTATCTGGAGTATACCGAGGCCGCAGGTATTTATTTTGAAGTGAAAACTTCTTTAACATCGTTGTGATTTCAAACTCGATGAATCGGAAGAGCCTGAATATATTATATAGACGGAATTAAGCCTCCGAGAGAATGAGTTAGAATGAAACCTTACCGCATTGGCCACTTTTATTATGAACTCACTTTTCAAGGCTCCTATTGGTTGAGTTCGTGTGGTAAAGGTTTCACTTCTACCGCGTTTAAGCTGCACTCGGTTGTCTTTTACATTTGCTCCACACAGGAGGCCCTGAGGAAAAAAAAGGCCTCAGAGCCAATGGGGATGCTGTGTGGAGGATCTTTTTGGGAAAGAAAGGGGGGGAAGTTCTGGGAAGAAAAAAGGTATGAAGGGTGTTTAGGAATCTGGGGGTCCGTATGTTCATGAGTGATGGACGTATCGATCACAGCGGTAAGGCAATGTCCCGAGAGAGTCCAGCTGGAGATATCGTAAGGTCTCCCTCAACCAGTCTCTCCCGATCCGGCCTACCACGCAGTTGGTGAGCAGATGCATCCGCCGTGACAAACAAACCTCATCCCATGAACCCGGCCACCCCTGCTAAGTCACCAAACGTAGCAAACCACTTAGGGTGACCTAAGGCAGAGGTGTTGGTTATCCAATAAAAGGTTCCCGGGGCGGTGATACCCTATCAGAAATTGAAAATTTTATAATAATTCTTACACATAAGCCTGAAATTATTATGATGTAAACATTATTGAAGAAGAACTGACGCGAATTGTAAAGACTGATTTTATTTTTATTAAAATGTTGAAATAAGTGATACATTATCCTTATTGTGTACTACATTTTATGTTTAGGAGAATGAAAATAATATTTCTTTTTGAATCCCACTCAGAAATCCACATAAGACTTGAATGATGTACAATATGTCAGATAACCATATTTTATTAAAAATAAATATGCCTAATTACTTTTCATAAAACTTATGCTGCATATTTCGCAAAGTTTAAATTTAGATCAACAAAAGAATGGCGCATAAGAATCATTAATGCCAGTTTTGTGAACTTCAGGTTACATGACTTGCCAGCAAACACAATAAGAATTTATGCATCCAAGATAACAGAAAAATTATGATACCTACACAAGCTTGGAAAGAAAAACTAGTACGAATTATTATGACAACTGATGGTGTCAGGTTTCTTCCCGTTTGCACTAAGAGAAGACATTGTCTCTTCCCAGCAGCTCCATTTTATCGGACAAATAACGATAACAAAAACTTATAATATATTATAATAAAAACAAACATAAAACTTTTTTCCACTTAAATTTTATTGACTGGTACAAAATTTTCTTAGTCTACGGTTTGTATACACAACATATGAGGGAGGGGAAGCGGGGTGGTCTTAAGGATTTTGATCAATTATACTAATTACATTTGTCGAATTTCGACTGTCGAATTTCTAAATATTTTGTTAATTCCAGTGGGCAGAATTTAGTTAATATAATGACCATTACTAGACCAATGTAAACATGTATCCCTTCAAAACGCAATTAAAATAATCCCATGCATCATAAATATAATAACAATTTGACAATATAATTAGGTCATTAATAATTCATATTACTTGTAAGGTTTTTCCTGAACAATATTGAAATGAGCTACAAACCCAAGTTAATTAGCCCACTGGAATTACCAAAATATTTAGAAATTCCACAGTCTAAAATGACTTAGTAACAAATGTAATTAGTATCTTCTTCTTCGTGTGCCTTATCGGGTCCCCCCGACGTTGGCGATCACTCTGGAAAATGTCTCTCTACATTGTGCTGCCCGGAATAGCTCCTCCGCACTTCTAATGCCGGTCCACTCTCGTATATTTCGTAGCCAAGATATTGTCAAGGTATTTTTCCTTTCAATATTAATTGGAGCAAGTGATACTTTTCCCCTCGAAGTACGTGACCCAAATATGAAATTATCCTGACTTTTATTAATGTGAGCAGTTCTCTATCTGCTCTAGCCCGCCTGAGAATTTCTATGTTAGTGATCATGTCGGTCCATGGAACCTTGGGCATTCTCCGGTGAAGCCACATCTCAAAAGCCTCTAACCTGTTCATAGTATTTACTTTCAAGGTCCATGTCTCACATCCATACAGGAAGACTGACCACACATAACCCTTAAACATTCTCTGCCTTAATTTTAAATTGAGGTTGTCATTGCAGAAGAGGGATTTCATTTTATTGAACGCAGTTCTTGCTGCCTCAATTCTGCACTTAACCTCTACATCTGGGTCAAGAGTCTCATTGAGAATGTTGCCGAGGTATCTAAATCTTGCCACCTTTTCGACATTGCAACCATTTAATTGTATACCAATTAGTATAATAAGTATAATTGATTAAAATCTTTAAGACCACCCCGCTTCCCCTCCCTCATATGTTGTGTATATAAACCGTAGACCAATAATATTTTGTACCAGTCTGAAGATGGCTCTGGCGAGCTGAAACCGGTTACGGTCAATAAAATTAAAGTGGAAAAAAGTTTTATAATTTTTTTATTATAATATATTATAATGGAATTCCATCATGCATTGTCAGTTTCAAAAATAGAAATAATATATACTTATAACACGGCAAAATGCATTATTTTATATCAAGTTCTGAGAATTAAAATTGTTGTTCGAATTTAGAATTCCAGTCGCACTACGGTCGTGCGAAATATATCCAATCCGATCGTAAAGTCGGTCAAACTCAAAAGTTTAGCATTTGCAGCAGTTTATAAACTATGCGGTTTGAATACTGTGCTAAAAACTTCATTAAAATAATATTTCAGATACATTATTGGATATGGGGTGGAAAATTCATCAGAAATTATCTCACTATCATGCCATCCCATAGAGTTAGCTTGAGAGAATGGAGCACTATAATTCAATATACATTCCATGCTAAAACAGTTTTTATTAATTTCCTCCAATTATGCTGCTTCATTACCTAACCTGAATCGAGTTTTGATGCACTTGATAATTCCATATCTTTCAGGTCGCCAAATCTTTCGGTCGAGTTTTGATGCACTTGATAATTCCATATCTTTCAGGTCGCCCTATTGAGCTGCGTGGCGGGCCGAATCGGGAGACGCCTGTTTGAGGATTCTTCGACCTCTCTAGCCGGTCTTTCTCGACCCGATATTTTGCACCGCAGCGGGATGGATGGATTCATACGTCCGTCACTTCTGGACACACCCCTACATTCCCACCCACAACTCATCCCTTGTTTCTTCCCAGAACTTCCTCTCCTCCTTTTTCTTAAAAAGATCATCCGTTCAACACCGCTAAATATGACTTTTTTTACATGAGCTCCACACAGGAGGCCGTGAGGAAAATCATTTCCCTCAGGGCCTATGTCATCTTTGGGGTTGCTGTGTGGAGGGTTTTTTAAGGAAAAGTAGGGGAAGAGAGTTTTGGGAAGGAAAGGGGTTTAAAGGGTGGGTAGAAATCTGTGGTTAAGTGTGTCCTGGTCATCCGCCTCCAAGACCTAGACAAACTTCACCCCACGAACCCGGGCACCCCTGCTAAATCACCAAACGTAGCGAACCACTTGGGGTGACCTATGGCAGAGGTGTTGGATATCCAATAATGGTTCCCGGGGCGGCGGTACCCATTCCCGCCTCCCAAATTGCACATATAGGGCCCGAGGGAAATTATTTTTCTATTAAAAAATTACTTCTCCTGGCACTCTTTTCTCCGTAGCTTTAGGAAACTGAATGTGCTATCATATTATCTATCAATTTATGCCAACATATATCAGGGCTAGGCTTAGAACTTCAAGGTGAAACCGCCGCGCTGGCTTTTGACACATTTTAATAGCAGTTGGAGATTTTCATCGCATTTAAATTTCATAAAAATATGTGGTATATTGGAGATTAGTGTGAGCTACCTAAATTCAATTCCATCACAGTCACACCACTGTTTAAACGTGTAGACTTTGTGGGGTGAGTGAGGTGAGGTGGAATGAAAATAGGAATATTTATATTAACAGCGGTTTTAATCTAATCCTACATCAGGAGAGCTTTGTGGGTATCGCGTGCTACTTACAATTTCAGCGAATTATTATGCTACACATGATTTGGACAACTTAGAGCTGGATTTGGGGTTCAGACGATTTCAATAAAATCTCTCATGTTTATTGTTTTAACAAAAGTTTAATATAAACCAAAAACTCGAACATCCACGCTTTGATCTACCCACGTTCTTCTAGAAAATCATATTATATTAAGTAAAGATTCTTCTTTCTGAGGAGTTTGACATCTATTGAAGACCAGTGAGAGAAAAACTATTTATCTATTAAAATCATTCACTTCGAGAATAATTTAATTGCGATAAACTTATTGTGAATCCACTAAATAAGATGATAATTTTCGTACATTCTGTGCTTAAATTTCTATTGAAAAAAAACCTCCACCCTCACCTTCACTGTACGCGACATTGTAAATAAGTAACTGTGTAAAATGCTATTGTGTAAATAAGTATTTGCAAAGGTCATTTCAAAAGAATTCTCCAGCCCTAAAGAGTCTTAAATTCTCTAGTCTTTCAAAATAAATTTCAACTCTACTTTTGCCGCTAATCTTCTCATAAATGTAATACTAATAGTGGTGAGGGTAGCAACTGTTAAATCATGCAATGTCCAGTGTTTTAAATAATAATGTCTTCCGCGTGCAAAACCGTATTTTCTTCAAGCATACACTTTCTCATAAAAGTGTGTTTATCAGAAGTGATTTGCCAGGTAAAAATGTTATACCTATTAATGTATCGTCTTTTAAATAATAAAATTAGATAGAGCCTAAGAATCCGTATAAAATTGTAGCCTTGATGTGATTTTTCACATCATGGTTACAATTATCCGATTTCTATTATTATTTGTATGTTTAATTAGAACTTTGCGTCAAAGTTTTTGCAGCTGATATAAGCACTTCTACGAATAAACAAACATCTTCTGTGCCTTAAACACATTTTAATGCAAATATAAAAATATTCATTTGCCTTTATTTTCACCTTATAAATATTTTTTAATTATTAATTAACGTTGAAAGATTCCTTATGTAAATATTTGACAGTGTTGAAATTTTTAAATCACTGAACGATAAAATATCGCTATTAAAAAAAATATAAGACCAGGAACAATAAAAACACATAACAATATAATATTGAATATTCTGATTTGTTGCTACTTAATTTATTTTAGAAATATTTCTTAGGTAACAATTAGTAGGAAGTGAGATTATTCATTTCATACTGCTGAAATCAGAAAAGTAAATGTGACGTAAAAAATTCAATAAAATAATTTTCCATTATACACATTCGATCAAAAATTATTTTTTTTAGAACTTTATGAATTTGGTGTAGTTCGTTTAAACACGAACGTGTTTGTGCATAATCTATTAAGATGAAGACATGCAAAATAATTCAAAATCATACAAAATCATGTGTTTTTTTATTGGAAGGAACGAAAGTGCGTCGTATTATCCCACTCAGTAGCCGCCAGCAATTCGGGCCGGATAGACGTGCTTTGCTCTTCGCGTTGCTTTGTTCTATAAAAATGTACCAGCGAAATAACAAAACACCGTTGTTGGCTTTTGATTGGTCAACGCTAAAGTCACTTTAGCGTTCCAATGGGTCAATGGTCAATTCCAAATGGGTCCAGGACTAGGAGATCTTCTTAAAGGGGCTACGCTAAGTGCTATTAAATACACTTTCGAGATAATCGGTACATTTATTTTCTTTTATAGAAGAAGAAGATAATATTAATAAAACTAAATGAACATGTGAAAAAAGAACAAGACACTTAAAAATAAAAAGGTCGCAACTAAGGTCGAACCCAGGATCTCTTGCCTTACCGGGGACAAACTCGGCCATTGGGACCTCTTATTTTGAAGACAGTTTTATCAATCCCAAACAAGAGATCCTGGATTCGAGTTACAGTTGCGATCATCACCAATTTATCTTTCTGTGTCTTTTTCATCATAATTTCCATTATACATTTACAGATATACTACATTTGTATAACCTTCAAAAAAGTTATTAAAACAAGAGTTAATCCAATAAAAATAAACAATGTTTTTTTAGTACAGCAAAACGTCAAAATACCAGATTTAAAAAAGTTGCTTGAATATACACTATGACGATTTCATTAAAATTTAATCCTATTATTTTAAACTTTGAAGCATGAAAGAAATTATCTTACATGTATATTATTAATGATACTTGTATGTTCAATTTATTAATAAATATGGTACATTAGATAAATTTAGCTGAAGGTATTATTTGCTTTATTACTTTTCTTTCGTTTGTTTTATTCGAGCACTCAACGTTGATTATAAATGCTAATACGGAGCTGCCGCGGCCGTTGCGGTTTCGTGTGAGCCATTACAGTTATTATTTTACCACGAACGCTTAAAAAACGGCAAAGGTATCACGAAAGGTTAAAGTTAAAAGCCGTTAAAGAAATATTATGCTCGTGTACTCAACATTATTCCACAAATAATGTGAGGTCGATCGCGCTTTAAGGGTTAAAAGGTAATATACGAAACGGCTCCTACATGAATATTTTCAGCAATCTATCAAACCTTTCCTGGGCGTTTTAGGAGAGTTTAACCAAGTAGAGGTTAACGACAAACAACATCAAAAGAATCAACCAGTGCTTTTGAAAAGAAAAATATGGTTTGTTGTGTTTCAGCTATCGAAAGCCATGATTTTAGAGCCAAGGATGCGGGATCATAAAAAAATCAAAATAATCAAAATTTAAATTACGAAAAGCTTGCGAATTACATTCATTTCAGATAATTGTTTATTTTTTATTATTTGTTCATTTTAATTTTTTTATTAATAAATCTGTAGGTACTGATTTAATTATGACATAATTTATCTCAGTCCTTCGGATTGTGTAGATTGAGACGCGCAAATTGATATCCATCTCGGATACTGTAAGGTTCCATGAATTAAATATTTGTAGAAAAATAGTTTCTACTTTCAGTAACTACCCATCAAGTACATAAATCTATTCTGATGCACAACATCCAAACAGGTACCAATAATTGTTAGTTATTTGAATTTGACATTTTATTGAATTTTTTTTTTTTGAAAATGGAAACTTTTTGAAATTTGATATATTTTGAATTTTAAAATGTTTTTAATTTGGAATTTTTTTGGATTTTGAAATCTTAAAATAAAGATGATTTTTTTTTAATTTAAAATTTATGAGTAAATATAACGTTTGGATGTGGATATAGCATTATCTCGCCAAAAGGGGCCTAGGAGTTTCCATAATACAGTAGTAAGCCAATGTATTCTAATGGGAAATATCCGTGTACGTACTTACTTATTTGTGCAAATAAAAAGAAATATAGAATAGAAAATCCTCTTTCGTCTTCCAATTTGCAACATGGACTACATTAACTAGCTCTGCCCGCCTTTCGTTTACCTCCCGGGTGTCCTGTTAGAACTTTCTTCGTTACTCGTGTGCTTAGCATTCGGTGCACGTGACCAGCCCATCTTAATCTTTGGAGCCTTGAACGGGTAGAGAGTCTGGGAGCTTGGCATATGTCATAGAGCACATTATTGTGGCGGATTCTCCATGCCTCTCCCTCTCGCACCGCTCCTTAAAAGTTGTAATATTAGGTTTAACGAATCGTAATTATTCTTTAATTCGAATCGAACAATTTTGAAATGGAACTTCGTAAATTGCATAACATGCTTGCTGAAGTAGTTGTGGGGTGATTTGCCGAATATAATTTAAAATGAATCGACAGTCAAAGTGAATGATTGAACGAATTTACCAGCCTTTTCTACCACAACGAGCAACTGATCGATAAATAAGGGAATTCTTTTAAAGTGATCCAAACGAGTAAAACCGATCTTTTGTCTGAACGTCACGTGACATCGCATTTGGAAATAAAGTGCGATTGTTTTTTTGACATCTTATAAATCGATGAACGCCGGCTGCACTCACGAAAAAGAATGACTCATTGTCACGTTGTCACGTTCCGCCTGAGCCGAGCGCGCGGAACAAGCGTTCGGCTTGTGACGCATCTATCTCTCTTCCACTCCATCATTATTACATGACGTTGTCACGTAAAATTATCGTCCGTTAACCGACTTTACAGACAACAAATTTTTTTATAACATCTCTTCATCACTTAAAATCTTTACAATTTGATAAAGGGGAAATAAACATATAAGTCAGACTTAATTTTACAAGGGTACGCCTGTGTATGACTTATGTGTACGTTCTCCCCGTGCATAATTTTGTATGTGGTAAATGGATTATCATCATTTATGTACATACGTACCTAACCGTTTTCGAAAAAAGTAATTTTTCAAAAATTAATTGTTTTACATTCTCACAGAATTATTTCGTCAGGACCAAATATCCAATTTTTGATAGAAAGCGGTTGTTCGTGTAGCATATTATTTTAGTATAATATAATTTATTACTTTCGCACAAAAACCTTCGCTCAAATAGCTTTTTTATCATATTGAATACCTAAGTAGTACGTTCTGGCGTAGGTTTTATTTAAGAGGAAAAGTGGGATAGTTATGTTCAAAAAAAGGAACGGCGTTTTAAGAACTTTCGCATTTCAAGAATTTTCATTCTTTCACTTGAAGAAATCCAAAATTTAGTTATGTTTCAATCGGACGTTGATTATTCATCAAAAAGTTTAAAAACTAGTTTTTAAGTTAACGTAAATATACTGACGTGGCTTATAATTATAATAATTCAATACAGTTTCTTATTTATCTTTGCGATAAACCACTACTCAATATTAATGCAAAATTAAAAAAAAAATAAAAAAAAAAAACATCTGATAGCCTGGCTTTCCGTCCGTCTCTTTCCACGTCTCCATTTTTTAATTTCCAGTTTTTCTTTCCCTTATTGGCTGCTTAAAAAATTGCTTTGTCTTTGGGCAGTTAAAATCTTGTTGAAGATGGAATAACTACACTAAACCGGAAATACGTCATTTTTAATTCAAATATTAGACGTATTGACTCTTTTCCACAAAAAATATAAATTGATTTCGAAAGACTGTTCTTTTATTAAGTAAAGCTTTATTTTAATTTTTGAGAAATATGTTTATTTTTAGTACAACAAGGTTTTACCGTAGGTCATTGGCAAATTTGATAAATTTTTAAACAAAATTTTATACCTACAACATACATTTCAAATCATATAATCATGCAGTAAAATAAATCAATACATTATTTGGGAAAGCCACCTTTCAGAATTTTAATTTAAATTCAAATAAAATCATTAAAAAAATATCCGCGCCCTTGTTTTGTGATGAAAATACTTCGGTTTGTGCCTTTATTTATTTATTAATTTACGGTCTTGCAAAACAAAGTAATATATAAAAAAAAATTACATTTTTATTTGCTTAGACATCATTGCAAAAATTATAAGTAGATAATTATAATCAAAAAATAATTACTTTACGTTTTATTGTGGGTATTTATCAAAGCAAATTAGGAATGAAATAAAATCGATATTGAGTTATTATGTCAAAATGCTGGTATGGAAAATAATTAATCTTTCTCATCGGAACCGCCCTGTACATTCGCAAGGGTACGATCGCAAGATCATCGTTCGACGAAATTTAAATTTTCGGCCGCTGGTTAATGGCTCTTAACTTTCAACATACATTTTCCAGGTATTATTTAAACTCGTTAAAAAAAGTTTGACTCGTTTGAAACATTCCTAACGCCCACAAAAGAAAGTTTACAATTTAATATGAAAATATTATCTGAAAAAGTAACTCGACACTTGTTCACTTAAATAACAACTATTTTTGAAATCACGTAAATTATGCATTAAATCTTGCAAAAGATATGCATCCTAGATACTTGGGAGGCGCCATGTTGAGTAAGCATTTATGCAAGATGAATCAGAAAGTAATTTATTTAAAAACTGTATCTAAACAAATTGATATAAGAGTAATAAAAGCATACATTGAATGAATAAATCTCCTCGCGGAAGATACATGTAACACAGAGGCAATAGAGTTTTTAAATAAAATTGTGATTGGCTCAGAACGCTCAACATTACTTTACCCCGTAAAATCAACAAAGGATGAATGAATCTCTCACCGCGCAAACACGCCGCCCACCAAAATCGTATGATTTTTTAAACACTTCTGTCAGTCGTACTGAAAAGACTTTTTGAATGAACATCCTTCCACAAATAACTTAGAGTGCAATTTAAAAAAAATAATTAACGTTGGATACAGTGTGCCAGGTCGTAAACCTGACCGAAGAAACGTGGTTTTGATAAAACTGCTGTTAAAAAGAGAATAGTTTATTTTGTAATTCACCACGTGTGGGTAGGAAATGGTAACACATGTAAACCACGCTCGGTTCAGATGTGTTCAATCGAGGAACAATGCTCGATGAAACAATTATTTCTGTACGGATAACTTTCTCTCGACCCATCGCCTTGCACCACAGCGGGAGGGATGGATTGATACATCAATCACTCCTGAACCCCCAGGTTCCTACCCACCCCTCATAACCTTTTCCTTCCAAAAATTTCCTCTCCTTACCTTACATAAATACTGCGAATTTATAGATATATTTAGTGTTGACAGTTTTGAATGTTTCAAAAGTCAACTAATCTCGATTTTATCTGCTAAAATTAACTTTTATTATTTTTTTGTTCTTTTCATAATATTTTTTTCATCCAAACCTTACCGTAAAATAAATACTTATTTTATTATATTTTTGCTGTTCTATTTGCAGTAATAAACACATATAATTGTTTATTTACACCCTAATACTAACTAGCTCTTACACATTACACTTTGTTTTATTTCAGATGTTATTATTAATAATATGTATAAATATTTTAAGCTGAATTGTATTAGTTTTTTTGTAAGTACAACTCGTACTATTTCATTTCGCTTAATTTATGTTATAATATTCTATACCTAAAGAGCTGATTGCTTTCTTATTTATTCTGTTTTACTGATTATGTAACACATTGTTTGCGCCAATCAATGTTTTTTTTTTGATTTAGTACTGGAAAACTGCTTCTTCCTTTGCCCAGTTCCTTTACCCAAGAACCTGCCCAGTTCCTTTACCCAAGTACCTGCCCAGTTCCTTTATCCAAGTACCTACCCATCCCAAGCCAAGCCAAAACGAAATAAAACGTTCCATTTCCGCATTCACTTGTTTTTTATTGACTTGTTGAAAACTTGTGCATTCTTACTGAATTGAAAGTAACGCCATAAGATCAATTTGGGAACTTATTGGATCACCGCCGCGGCTGCAGAAGTAACCGTGTTTACTACTATAAGTGAACTATTATAAAGACAAAGGAGAATTGTTAAAAGGACCACAAAACCAGCGGCAAATGTCTAGTGAACTCGGTAAGTTTTGGCAACCTATCCTGTCCTTTCTTTTGTGTAGTTTTTCAGTAATTGTTGTTTTAGAATCGCACCGCACCCGCCTGCGAACGAATTGATTTGCGCAACCACACAAGTATAGTGAATATAAATTTCCCTCTATTCATCTAAAAGCCCACTAGGGCGTAAATACATATGAATAAATAAAAATAACCTTTGGGGTGTTATGCCGTGTTTCGCTACCTCCTTCTTTAGCCAACGTTTCGGACAGCGTTACAGTGTCCATCATCAGGGCAGATGAGCTCATCTGGCTTGATGATGGACACTGTAACGGGCTGTTAAAAAAGTGATACATGAAATCGTAAGTTATGCAGTGTACAATGCAGTAAATAATAATATTGTGAATAGAAATGGATGTAAATATGAAGTAGGAACAAAATAGCTATATGAATATTATGATATACGTTTTTGAAGAACTCATTTTCACAAATCGTAAAAGAAAAAGTTAAATATAACACTAGCCCTGAAGGGATTTATTTTTCCAAGGGTCCCCGTGAGAAGTTGGTAAAAAAAATTCTTACATATCAGTATATATCACAACTGAGCTCTCAGTGGCAGGCCCATATATTCCCAGGAGAATGTGGGACAACACTGACAAGTGCACCAGCCCCACACATTCTGCTCTCGACCTTATGTTAGCCGCCAATAGCGTACCTGTCACAATTGTTTCGGTCAGTAGCCGCGATTGTTAAATTGTTTGTGCGCGCGTTCGTGTCCAAAGCCAAATATTAAATTTCGACAAGCTACGTACTAAACCAGGATTTTGAAGCATTACTAACAGTTGAAAGCACCTGAAGCATTTGAGTAATGCCAAAATGTACCGGAAAACATTAGCATAGTTGGTGCGTTTGTCAGTACACGGCATTCCTGGGAAGAAAAAACATCGGCGGTGTTTACGCTGAGCGAAGGCGAATGTGCTAATAAATCGATATGGGATTTTCACACGGATTTCTCGAGCGGGAAGCGGATTTATTTTCTCTCGGCTGCCAAGTGCAAATAAGGAAAGCCTAACTAAATACTCTTACAAAGTCACGTGGAAGGTATTTGATTTGCCATAAAAATCGGTGATATTAATTTATTAATATCACCGATTCAATTAATAATCATTTCTTCTCTAAAATGACATGCACCGTTCCTTTTTCATTTGTCACGCTCTCTTCGATTTACTAGTTTTAGGAAAAAACTAGTAAATCGAAGAGAGAAATTAAAGAAAGCCGAGCTCAGTATCAAGACACAGATGGCAGTGTTCAAAATGGTATATCACACGACGCCCACTTACGGCCAGCAAATATGGATGCTAAGCGAACGATCACGCTCTAGAGTACTTGAAAGGGTTACGAAATGGGATCATGTAAGAAACTCGACGATCCGAGACGATCTAAACATTGAACCACTGCTACTACTCATCATAGAAAAATCGCAACTGAGGTGGCTTGGGCATGTACTAAGAATGTCTGATGACCGAATTCCGAGGAAGATAATAAGTGCGATTCCAGAGGGTAGACGTCCATTGGGCCGCCCCAGATACAGCTGGGCGAGGCAACTCCAGAAACTGTGTGAGGAGAGGATGGGACTGCCATGGACGGAGGCCGAACAGTCAGCACAAGTCAGGGACGTATGGAGGAGCCTTGTCGATGCAATGTGTCCCCGATCCGGATAGGATAAGGGAAAAAGATGATGATGCATGGAAGATGATGATGCATAATGGAAAAAGATGACCAGTTTACATTAAACATATAAATCATAACGATTTTATAGACTGGGTAGTAGTGTTATATTTTATTATATTTACAAATTTCCACATATTTAAATAAAAATAAATCTCTGAAATGTTTGTAAGCGCAAAAATTCCGAACGATTGCACCAAATTGGATAATTCTTTTTTTCTTTGAGCTCTAGCATTGTGAAATTAAGATGGCACGCGAGCTGTTTGAAAACTGAATGTACCGGGAATGAATGTAAAGAATGCGGGAAGGGGTGGGGGGTGGGGGGATAATTGATGCAAATGCAAGCGCTACAGTAATTTCCCCTAATACCATGCGAGCAAAGCCGCGGGGAAAAGCTAGTATTATTATAAATGCGAAAGTGACTGCGTTTGTTTGTTACGCTTTCACGCCTTAACCACAAAACCGATTTTAAAAATTATTTCACCAATAACAGTAACATAGTCTATATATAATGGTAAGTTCTGCCGTCATGACATTTGTATGAATGAAAGTGAGTGTATTTCATATATTTTAGCGGCAGGGAGGAAAGGCAGGGGGAAGGTGGGGTTCGCGGAGAGGGAAGAGACGAGGGAGGGGGAAGGCGAAGAAGGTGGAAGGGAATAGGGACGCACGGAAAAGGACATGCAGGGAGAATCAATTTAGTTCTTTGAATGACATTGCAACGCGTGCGTATAAAATATTTTTGTCAAATAACTGCAGCAGTATCCAACACTATGCTTATCCACAATGTTGTTTTAGCCCCCCCCCCCCTGCACACGCCACGGTTATCACTTTTTTCCAAGCAGCCGCTACGCCACTGACATTTTTACCTTGAAGATATTTTGACACTTTGAAGATTATTTTCCTCGGCTGAAGCTACAAGTCCAAGATAATCTTTAGTATGTTGTGTCAATTTTGTATTTTCACCTGTCACCAGCAGGATTACTGTTGCCTAGTTATGTGGAAATATGATAAAATATTAAAAATATCGCATTAAATAAAGATGACTTACCAGTATAAAAATGATGATCGAAGTTCTCTGAAGCGGCTTCCTCTGAGATTTCTCCATATTACTTCTTACACTTTTCAACTTCATACAAAATATATCAGTCAAAACACTGTTCTCACTTTCTATTCTTTTCTTTTCACTTTATATCAATCTTATGTTGCACATCTTCAAATTATTACAACCTAAGAAACAATGGAATAAATTCAATTGTATGAAGAAAGCGACTTAAGTGGAACGTTGGCCCTTTTCGGCTCGTTTCTTACAAATTTGGATATGAGATCAAAATACCCAAACAAACTGAAAAATTATTTTTGCAGTAAAATTTTAAATCAAAAATCTAGTACGGATGTGAGCTACTTTATTTATTTTGGCTTTAAATTATAGGATGTACGCCATTGAAGATTAGTGTTTCACGATTTTAGAGGCAACTTGGGCAATTATTTGTGAGTAAATGAAAAACAATAAAAAAATAATTTTACCAAATTTATCGTGGAAATATAAAGTAAAAATTATGAAACGATTTTGATATATTTGTGGGCTATATAGTGGTAGGTACTCAGCCCCCTACCTACTGGTTGGCTGCTGCTCCAGGAAATTCGAATATTAGAATATGTTTTGTTTTTTTTTGGACAAGCTTATGTTTTGAAAAAAAAGTCAGATGAGAGTTCCTACATTAAAAATATAATTCGTTACGATTTTAAATACTGTGTTATAAATAGCGTTATTTTTTTATATTTACATACTTCCACATATTTAAATAAAAAATAAATCTCCGAAATGTTTGTAAGCGCATAAATTCCAAACGACTGCACCAAATTGGATTTTTGAGTTCTAGCATTATGAAATTTAGGTGGCACGCGAGCTGTTTGAAAACTGAATGTACCGGTAATGAATGTATAGAATGCGGGAGGGGGGAGGGGGGATAATTGGTAAGTGCAAGCGCTACAGTAATTTCTCCTAATACCATGCGAGCGAAGCCGCGGGGAAAAGCTAGTATAATATAAATATGCTTTCAAATTTAACGTTTCGAAATAATCATAAAAATTTTGAAATACAAAATATTTAATGCAAATATAGAACAGTTTTAAAAATGTCCCACCTTTTCGTTTTTCTAACTAAAATTACTGGTAACAAAAAAAAATAAAAACACACAAATATTTTATTAGACAAATGCATTACAAACATTAACGTCAATTCACGTTTTGTCATTTCATTTAAAAATAATTAATAAATATTTCTAAAAGTTTCATAAACTTTTTCAAACTGCGGTCGGAAACTTTGGTTTCGTAAAGGTGTACATTATTTATTTATTTGAAAGTTAACTTTTAGATTTGAATGTAAAAAGTGGTGTTTTTTGTTTCAAACATCGTTAAGATCATATTTCTCACCATGTTAGGGGGATACAACGAATTCTATGAGGCCTACACGAGTTGTTCCGGAAAGCGAAGAAATTAACCTGATGGTTTAAATATAAAATGAATTCAAAACAAAATTACTGCAAAGTGCCTCGCTACGTAAAGTGAGCATAAATTGAGTAAAATGTTCATTTCATGCATGCGCATGCATAGGTATTGCAGTTAAAACAAATGTATATTGCTGAGCTTGACATAAATTGCAAGTACCATTAAAATATGGAAGTTAAATTTTATCGTACTAAGTATCCACAAGTTATTGGTAGACACATGGAAATCAATGTTAACGTCGTGCGCGCATCCCATTTTATAGATTATGTTATGCCTTCGTCATTTTAATGGTTCCCTTCGCCTTGCAAATTGTAAGTACCACATTTTCCGATCACATATCACGGCTCACTCCAGCATACTACAAACTCCTGGGTTTTATCATCAGAATACGTAAGCAATCGATGACCCAGATGCAATGATAGCCATGTTCGATGGCGTCATAAGAAGTAAGCTGGAGTACGCTAGCGGTGTGTGGACTCCGCACCAAACTAAATATATTAATACGCTGGAACAAATCCAGAAAAAAATCCTTAGGTATGACTACAAGCAAATGCATGGAACTTTTCCGAGGTTCATGCACCATATAGAGTTACTTGAGGCAACAAATGGATTTAGTTTAGAAACTAGACGTTATGCAAATCTTGCAATTCTTAGTTTTAACATAACTATATTAACAGCCCATTCCTCTTGGAATGCTATGGCTTATACGTGCCTGAAGATTTCAGCCGTAGTCGTTGACACGACTTGTCCAAAATACCATGCTAGAACAGATGTTCTAGCACAGCATAGCAAGACAAGAGGAATGGTACTGTTAAACGAAATATCGAAAACACTAGATGTATATAACTCTTCTTTAGATAGCCTTAAGATTTTTTTGTAAAATGATCATCTTCCTAGGCGTTACGATTGTCAAAATGAGAAAATTGTACGGTAATTGGATAATTAATTTAAAGAAGTACAAATAACTAGTTTGATGGAAAATTTGTTAATTCAAATACAAAAATAGCTGCGTGTGACGTAGTTCTACGGAAATAACGTAACCTAACCTAACCTAACCTAACCTAACCTAACCTAACCTAACTGGCAGCGAATTATTTACTAGAACAACCTTAGATTATACAAACGATATAGCGATAAAACTGTATTTTTTATTAGTACGAGAAACTAGTTTCAAACATTGTTTGTATTTGCATTAAATCCTTTTTTTTGCTTCTGTAAAATTACGGACTTGCAAAGATGCCTTTCTGTATATCCCTATGGAAAAAAATAATCGGTTACCAAGGGTGGATCGATTGGTTACAATTTTGTATTTTGTATGGTGTACCAAGAATTAAAAGACACCGCTGCCTTTCCCAGCGAAAACTTTGAAGTTGAACGGTTAAGATATTAGTTAAGAAACGTGTTGAAATTAGTATAAGCAATGATAGCTTAAGTCGTAATCAAATTACGTGGGAAATTAAATCAGGATTTATCTCAACACGAACGGAGACTTAAAGTTAACAGAAGGGGGTGTTCCTCAGACTTTTTGACAGGGTCTTGCGCTATATTCAACATTCAAATATTTCGTCGAAATCATTTCAGATTAAACTAATAATCCCAACTTAGTCATATTGTAAACCAGTCCTCCTACGTAAAAATTAACACATAATAACTTTCAAAATATGAAGATTGCCAAGGATTTTCAAAGTTTGAAAGAATTCATCTGTATTCACTTCATCAATAAATCCGATTATGAAAACTTAAACTCGTTAGTAATGAATATTTGATTCTACAAATCCGGGCAACCCAATTCAAATTTTTACAGAAACCAGTCGCTTTGTGGTTAAATATATTAATTAAAGGAAACAAGAACCTTGTTTACGACAACGAAATTGTTTTTTTTTATTAAGACCGACCGGTTTCAAGCACTACCAGGGTACAAATTAAACTAAAAAATTAACACAATCAAATGTTGTTCATTAGTCGAACGGTGTCCAGATTTAACACAACACCCACATTTATTAATCATTTTTTTTTACATTAACTCCGTAACTATGTCATCATTGGGGGTGTGGTGAGTTTTTTTTAGAGAAAGGAAGAAGAAGAAGTTCTGGGAAGCAAAGCGGTAAGATGGGTGGGTAGAAATCATGGAATCAATGTGTCTAGGAGCGACGAATGTATGAATCTATCCCTCCAACTGCGGTGCAAGGCGATCCGGATTCCATTGGTCACCAAAACTTACCAAGACAAACCTCATTCCATAAACCGGGGCACCCTTGCTTAGTCATCAAACGTAGTGAACCATTTGCGATGATCTAAGGCAAGGATGTTGGTTATCCAATAAATGGTTACCGTGGCGGCGGTACCCATATGCGCCTCCCAAATTAACACTAAATAGGATGTTCTCAGTTTTCTGACAAAACTGTTTACATGGCGTACATATTAAATTAAGGCAAAATAGTTACTTTTATTTTACAATAGGATGAAAATGGTTTGAAGAATAAAATAAAAATTGGTCAAAAGCAACAAAGAAGTAGTGAAATAAGATGATCCCTTTACGGCAATGTATTAGATTATGTAATTAGTTAGCTTCTCAAAAACTGGGCGTACTGTACAGGGCCCGCAGATACTTTAATAGTACACAACTGCTAACCCTGTACAAATCGATTCATTTCATATTTCAATACTTGAAAAATACCCTCGACTCTGTGCAGAAACGGGCGGTCCGTTTGATAGATTCTCCCATCTTAACGAACGGATTGCAATCTTTAGAGCACAGGCGTCGGGTGGGAATGCTATCCATGATCTACCGGTATTTCAATGGAAGATGCTCTGAGGAACAAGCATCATTGACCCCTTCGGCACCGGTGCATAGTCGGGAGACACGCCAATCACGCGCCCAACATATGTACACGGTTGACATTTGTCACATGAGAACGGGTCGTTTTTTTGACTCATTCTTGAGTTCAACAGCTCGGCTATGGAACGATTTGCCGGCATCTGTGTTTCCTCCCTCCTACAACATGGGTCTCTTCAAGACCAATGTTCATTCCTTCCTCTCCTCAAAAAGACCCTCCACACAGCATCCCAGATGACATAGGCCCTGAGGGAAATTATTTTCCTCAGGGCCTCCTGTGTGGAGTTAATGTAAAAAAAAAAAGATTTACTCACGCAACTGTCATTACTTTTGTATATTTTTAGTTTAGATTGGCGAACGAACCATAACACTAACAACCAACATCGAATGAAACGTAGAACTATTTGAAATGTTAAAAAATTATGTTTGTGGAACAAAACAGAGTTCCTAGCTTATCTGGTAAACAATAAAATCACTAGTTTAACAAGTCAAGTGCAAATATTACATTATTAACGAGTCAACAATTAAAAACATTATCAAGTCAATAACAAAAATTCACAAGGAATGAGTCAACAAAAAATCACAGAACGCACACTTCTAAGTAATCTAAATAACAAAAGTTAGGCAGAATTTGTTTTCACTTCTTAATATTAACTTAAAACTTGAACGCTAGATCATATTATGGAACATTTTTAGTAATGTGTTGCTCCTCGCAGCCCTGTCCCGAGTTATGAGTTTAAAATTTAAATAGTTCCACAGTTAGACAGTTGTTTGTTTGAAGAAGCACGGAGGGAAAAGTGATTTCGCGGACGCGCCGCGCCGTTACTAGTAACATGGCGGTTTTATTGCAGTCGCCTAAACTTTACGACAGCTGGCCGAGATAGCGTAGCGCCATCTTTATCTCGGAATTTATCTTTCTCTGTAGGTTTAATTGAAAAGACGAGACTAAAAACCCGATTGTGAATTTTTAAGCGACTTTCATTATCGTGGTTAATTTTTCGAGTTATCACGCCGTGTTGCCCTTCCTCCTTCTTTAGCCAAAGTTTTAGGAAATGTTATAGTGTCCATCATCAGGGCATGTATATATTGTATATAGCTGTCGAAATTGAGGTGGAGGCTGCGAATGGTAACAGAACATCTTATTGTAATCCGTCCGTACTAATATTATTATTATTAACATGCAATGTATTTGATAAGAATTTTAATAATGTAGACATATTCTCATGTAATTTAAGTTCCTTAAAAAAGTATGTCATAGCCAACATTAAATAATTTTTTGACCGTGTTGCAAGTTACCATAATATTGCTGTGAATCCTTTCCAGTTGCATACTTGTCATTCGACTTAACTATTGAGTTGTAGGTGTGTACAATGTACATATTATTATTATTGCTGTGAGAATACTCCATGTTGAAATTTAGTAAGCAGGTTATTATAGTTTATATTGTGTTTTTATATCTTTTTTAATAATTTTTATATTTTTAAGTTCTTACGGGTACAGGACCCTTACTTTTATGTTTTACTTTTTAATTATAATTTTAATTATGTGAAAATCTATCATTGGATTTTAAGGTTATTATTATAAGTGTAATATATCTGTTGATTTTCCAAAAAAAAAAAAAATAAAAAAAATAAAAAATTATATTAAAAAAAAAAAAAAATAAATAGATAAATAAATTAAAAAATAAAAATAAAAAAAAAACTCAGTTGTAAGCGTTATGTAAGGGTCATTTCGTGAAGATTCCCTAAAGACTCCTAAATTCTCCAGTCTCCCAAAATAAATACAACTCTACTTTTGCCACTAATCTTTTAATGTAAATTCATGCAATGTCCAGTGTTTTAAGCCCTTTTTTTATACCCTCCGCGTGCAAGACCGTATCTTCTGCAACTATCTTAACGTATCTATTAACTTTCTAATTTCTCGGAAGTGACCTGCCAGGTAAGTATGTTTCTGTATCTGTTTGTAAATAGTTAAATTAGATAGAACCTAGGAATTTATAATAAGCTGTACAGCGCCCTTGAGGTGATTTTTCACAAAAACGGCGCTCTACAAATTATCCAATTATTATTATTATTATTATTATAAATGCGAAACTGCTCGAGTTTGTTTGTTACGCTTTCACGCATGAAACAATAAAACGATTTTAAAAATTCTTTCACCAATAGAAAGCTAAATTATAAGCAAGGACTATAGGCTGTATATAATGGTAAGCTCTGGCGTTATGAAAATATAAGTATTAAAATGTTATATTTGTCATACGCTTTCTGTCGCTAAAAAAAGCGAATTATTGCTAACGTCAGAAAACAAATTGTTGCCATGGAAACGAACTTGATATATTTGTGGGCTCTATGCTGGTAGGTACTCAGCCCCCTACCTACTGGTCGGCTGCTGCTGCTCCAGAAAATTCAAATATTAGGATCTGTTTTGTTTTTTTGTACAAGCTTATGTTTTGGAATAAATGTCAGATGAGAGATCCTTCTTTAAAAATATAATTCGTTACGATTATAAAGACTGTTTAATAAATAGTGTTATTTTTATTAAACTTATAAACTTTCACATATTTAAATAAAAATAAATCTCCGAAATGTTCGTAAGCGCATAAATTCCAAACAACCGCACCAAATTGGATATTTTTTTTTATCTTTGAGCTCTAGCATCATGAAATTTAGGTGGCACGCGAGCTGTTTGAAAACTGAATGTACCGGGAATGAATGTATGGAATGCGGGAGGGGGTGGGGGGAGGGGGGATAATTGATAAGTGCAAGCGCTACAGTAATTTCCCGTAATACCATGCGAGCGAAGCCGCGGGGAAAAGCTAGTGTAATCTATTATAGATCATAAATAAATCTCATAAGTTATCTACGATTCATTCAAGATCAACATTATTTTCGTTTTTTGTGGGTTTTTATACCGTGTTGAGCTGTCTCCTTCTTTAACCAACATTTAGCATAGTGTTTTTTTTTATTTACACGAATACCGCACAAGAGTCCCAACTGCTCCCGTCTGGAGCAAGTGAGACTATGGCATCCCCAATTGGGGATATGTTGTGAGGCTAAAGATAGTGGGAGGAGGAGATGGGGAAGAGGAAGGTGGGGAAGTACCTGGCTATTCAGATCTGGTCACCAAACACGGCTTAAGCTATTTCAAGTAACGTTTCACCAGGGCGATACTGAGAGTATCTTCTACTCTGGAACGTGCCGCAAATATATTTTATATTATTTTTAAAATAATTAATTGTGAAATAACACCAATTAATCAAATAAAATTTGTTTGCCACATATTCGATCCCGCAACCTTTGGATTGCGAGTCAAGAGCTTTACCGCTAGACCACGCCGGCCGTCCCATTGTCCATCATCATAGCACAGTGCGTTTTTATGTAAGTAGAAATTAATGATACCATTTTGCATGGAGACAATTGAAATCCACAAAAAATATAAATATTTATGAGGTCGAAGAGGCTAAAATTTTAATAGTTCTCGGTATTAGACGGCTACGCCAAAACTAAACGCAGAAACTGACAATGTAACACCATCCTAAATGTTGTCTAAAGAAGGAGAAAGCTCAACACGGCATAATATTCGGAAAATTCACGATGATACTTTAATCTTAAGATCTACATTATATTATATTACAATAACCTTTTCTATTTTGATAGATGCAACACCAATTCTAATCAAAAGGAATTTATGTAAAGGACATGTAACTACTGTAACAACAAAATTGCAAATATAAACACACGTGCTGGCGTATTTACTGCTAATTACTGTCGCTACAGAACTTCACTGTATAACATTCTAGGTGCGAATAACCAATATTAATGACTATTAAATTAATTGTATCTAATATTTTTGTATTACTTGCGTGGCAACTTTCCCTTAACTTTCCCTTATCCCTCTCCTCTCCTTACCCTTTCCAAACCAAATACCTATTTTGCGGTCTATTTCAGTTATAATCACACTAATTTTATTGTTGTGTATTGGTTTATTTGTAAATTAAAAATGTTGTCAACATCAATACTACGTTCTGAATACAGTTTGTTTTTATAACAATCGCCCAAAGACCTAAATAATGCACCTTATCAGTCAAACTTTAAAAATAACTAAAAAAATGTTAGGTATGAATGGCCTTCCTGATAACAAAATAGAATCTATTGGTTGTTTCGACATTCACAGAAACAATTTGATGAACGTGCTTTGTTTTCCCTAGAATCTCAGTCAATTTTCCAACGAAAATCGCTGGATTTACTAGCAACGCTGCTTGATTTCACGAATCAAATACATGTTTTATGGAACATCAAGATTACCCATGATATACGAGGGTTGGTCAATAAGGAATCTTAGGAATAAAGTTGCAAGTTTAAAAAATTATATTTTTTTTAAACATTCTCTTTTTTTAGGTCGATACACTTATCCCAACGTTTCTGCCATTTCTTTAACCACTACAAAAATACATTTTTGTCAAACTCTTCAAACTGCGCTTCTGTTTCGGCGGTAACCTTTTCTTGGAGCTGATTTTTTCTTCCGAGCCATTTTTTCTTGTTGGGGAACAGAAAAAAGTCAAAGGAAGCAAGGTCGGGCGAGTACGGCGGACGCGGCAGCAATTCTTAGACCAACTCCTTTTTCGCACTAACTTATCAGGTAAAGTATTGTTGCCGTTCCGTACGTCACGCCTAAGGCTTCTACTATTTCGCGCACTTTAGTTCGGCGATCAGCAAGAATCAAGCCATGGACCTTTTTAACGATTTCCTCGGCAACCGCATCTTTTGGGTGGCCTGGTCACTCCTCATCAAAAACAAATGTCCGACCACCATTTAATTCGTTGAACAAATATCTCACGGTTGTCATAGATGGTGTAGGGTCCCGAGAGACAGCATCCAACTTTGATTTAATTTCTTTGGATGTTTTTCCATCCAAAAATGAAAATCGAATTACAGATCGTTGTTGCTCTTTTTCCATTTTATCTTGGTTGCCAAACTTAACTTTTTAACTGGCTGCCAAATAAAAACTAACATATTATGAATCAGTCTGAAATTTAGTATGGTGTCGTTTGGTAGATGGCAGTACACGACGGTAAAGCCTCCTTCCCTCACGAACGCCACCTGTCTTCATGGATGCTAATTGATCGACCCTCGTATATAATCAAATAAAATAAAATGTATTTTTCTGAGTTTTCCGAACGAAATTCCGAAACTCTTCCCGTAAACGGATTACTTTATAAAAATGCATTTTAATTAAGGCGACGCTCCCCGGCTCAAAAAGAAGAAGATGGAGAGATATGTAATTACGAATGTTGGACAGAGCGCGCCAATATTTCAATGACAAAATTGATGCGAAAATTGGGAAAATGCTTAATTAAACATGACTCGTTTGAATAGAGCTAAAATCTCGTAGAAGGTATCTTAAGGATGGGTTGTTTCAAAAAATTTGATGAATTCATCAAATATTTGAAGTTGATTTTCACGTTCTGTGTAAGTTCTATTCAAGTTCTGTTATTACATCGTTATAGGACAGTTGCTTCACAAAACTGAAATAATCACAGAACATGAATAGAACTTACACAGAACGTGAAAATTAACTTCAAATATTTGATGAATCCATCATTTTTTTTTAAACAACCCGCTCTTAGTATCATATAAAGAAACATTGTGAATTTTTTCACTAATATAACTTGTAAAATAATAAGAATAGACTAACTTGTTTTAAATAATTTTCGGAGCATACTTTGCGATTTTTTTCTATCGAGGGAATTTCATATAATTTGCGTTTCGGCGTGGAACTTATCGAGATATTATCTGAAGAGCTCAAAAACTTCAAATGTTTAAGGGAGATATGTAAGAAATCGGTAGAAATTCGGGTAGCGGCGGCTTAAGTAAGGGCATGTCTGGCATAATTCTGCAACATGTTAGGGGCATACTTGGAGCATGATTATAATTAAGACAACTTGTATTATTTTACTCTATTCGTTTACTTGCAAAAAAAATAGTCAAAATTAATAATTCCCTAGGTAAATATTTAAAATGAGCTTTTATTCACAATAAACACGGATACAAAAGTTTATTAATTTTAACAGAAAATATTTCAGCAACGGAAAAGTTATTATTAGATTTGTCTTTAGTTTATTTTTATATCTTATCTGACAATAGATAACGGTCGGCAGAATCAATCACGATTTTTGCAACAAATGCTGAAATTCGAGTGCATTGCGTATTTGTGTTTTCACTAAAGTATCCATAGAATTTTCTCAGAATTAGGTGGTAATCAGAAACCATAAGACTTAAATAGTTTTTGTTGTATTATCTAAAAGCTTCCGAGCTTGTCACATAGAGGGCAGCGCTAAGAGCTGTCCCGAAAGTCCGCTAGATGGCGGTTAGTTTAGTTCGGAGTTTGTGCACCAGGGGAGTCAAGGACCGGGGTGCAGATCTTATTTAGCCAGCTTCCAGTTAGGCCGACTATCGTAGTCACCACTTGTAATACGCGAAGTAATCAATTAATCCCATATTAACATAAAAGAACGCTCTTTCCCAAAAGTAAATCTCCTTCCAAGACGAGTTGGAGAACTGTTTGTGTTAACACAACAGTTTTCTACAAGTTTTTTTCTCACAGAAATCAGCGCGACCTCTTCGCATTTTGCTATTTGAAACGCTTACATTTCAAAAATAAAATACGCAGCTAAATTCGTGACTCTTCAGCTCGTATCGTGATATTTTATGGCAAAGTGGGGTAGCGTTTTAGGGCCAGCGATACTCAGCCGATAACCAGAGGAAATAGGAGATCGCACGATAGTGCTTCCACTACTACTGCCTGGGTGCCCTAACTCTTTGGCTCCTCGCCTGGGCCCTCTACAAGTCTTGACTTCGAGCCCGACCAAAGGACAGCTTGCATAACCGGAATTTTTTTATTTAACTCAAGTACGTATTATCGCAGTCGTTAAAGCCATCCGGCCGCGCCGGTGAAAACACGTAAAGTTCTGATCTTTTTCCGGTGAAGGTACCCAAGTTTCAAAATACATTTAGGACTGCTAAAATTGTCGTGATTTTTAGAGTGAATACACGTTGTTATCGATGGAGCATGGCGCCGACCGTTGAAGTGAGCGCACGCTTTATTGCTCTCATAAAAGAGTTTTGTAACACGCGCGTGCGGTTAGTTAAATGTGTGTTCCAATTTATTGCAATCTTCTGATAATCTGGAAACCGAGCGAACATATTCTCAAAAATCTGCCTTTTTAATAATTATTATGAATAGCTACTCAGATTTCCGTTTTGGCGATGAGGAAACAATATTTCTTAAACATAACATTTCCTAATCGCTACACATCACATTTCAAATAATTCACATTCTGACGTTATTATTTAGCGAACGTCTGTACGGCCAAAATTTAAGACTCCTACTACCAGTACAACTCTGACGTCGTGCCTTACGCAAAACAGTTTTCGTATGTGGAGTTTGTATACAAATGTAATTTTGTAATAGAACCGAGTTAAATCAATGCCAAAAGTTAACAGCTAGCTTAATTAGCATCCCCTGGCATGTATGTACTACGGATTTGTAATTTCGCGTATCTCTCCGTGTATAGAGAGATTGACGATAGTACAATTATTATTGAAACGGCGGTTGTAAATAATAATACCACGCGGCAACATATTAAATATAACATCATTGATTGTGGCGGTTACTTTGTCCCGGTGACTAGCTATCACTGGATCACAGTGGATCCGAGGAACTGGCTATTTTTGCAAACAGTTCCTTTCTGATTTTTAAATGGTCACCAACACTCAAACTGGGCGAAGCCGAACCAAAAGCCGTCCATGACTAACTTTAATGTATTTATTTATTTATATTTTTTTACGCCCTAGTGGGCTTTTACATGTGAATATGCATACAAATATTGAAGTTTTTATTGTACAACTTCGTTTATCGTTGATATGACATACCTAATTTAAATGGCAAAATCAAGACATCACAACAATAAATAAATTTTTAAAAAAATAATAAAAATTTCTTGTATTTTATTACCTTTTCAATTTACGGAAATTTTAAGAGCATCGTTAATTAATTAAATAATTTAAGCTTTTTTTAATATTTATTAAAAAAAAATTTTAATATTCAATCGTAAACTTAGTTATTTTCTTTTCACGGTAGAATGTCTTGAAAAATGCCAAAGTGTTTATGCAGATATCAGCGTAAATTTAATATTTTATGTGATTTGTTGACAGTATCTACGGGAGATCACAGATAAAGTAAAATTATTATTAACACTACATTGAAACATCCCGTATGCATAAAAGGTTATATCAAATTTATAAAATTGAATCAAAATACTTCGTTTGAAGAAAAAGAAAATCTATTAACCCTTCAGGCCTCGGGCCTATTTTGTAATAAGACCTGCTTTGTAATAAAATCCAAAAAATAGAATATTTTTGAACGCTTGCGATAATTAAAAACCGCCTTTGAAATGTATTAAAATATGGATTAAATTTTATAATTCCAAATAAACCTACAATTTTTCAAATATTAAAAATTTTACGTAAACATAAAAATCAAAAAAAAAATGGTTTTTGCAAACAAAAATATCTCATACGGAAAAAAAAATAAAAACGCTCCCAAATTATATTAGACAAATGTATTTTAAACGTTACTGTCAACTCACTTGTTGTCATTTTACGCAAAAATAATTTATGAAAAAATCCCTAAGTTTCATAATTTCAAAGTTTTGAATTCTGATCTTAAACTTTGGTTTCATTTAGGTATACATTTTATTTATTATTTTGTGGTTAACTTTTGATTTGAATATAAAGCGGAGTGTTTTCTCTTTCTAAAACCGTTTAGATTATATTTCTAACCTTGGTAATAAAGGAGTCAAAACGAATTATATGATTTGTTCCGAAAGCCAACAAATTAGCTTGAGGGGTTAACGGGGAAGCCGGTGCTTAACCGAGGAATAACTCTACATTAGAATTAGCAATATTTAATTGCGTGTAACAGCGGCTTGCCTGCACGTTATATATAGTCTTTGAAATAACAGCACTATTAATTCTTTATTCCCGGTACATACTTGTAGGTAAACACTACAAATCTCCAACAAAAAGCGTAGTTTATTACAGAAGCTCCCTCTTTAGATTTCTACACAACAATTTGACAAGTCAAATCCATTGTTGTGGAATTCCCAGTATGAAAGCGTTAAGCCTAAATGATTCCTTCAGAAAGGCTATTCCCTAAAATTTGAGATAAGAGATCGTTCTCCCGCGAGATGTCAGATCAGATTTGTGTGATTTTCTACGGCTATTATTCGCTTTTTCTATCAGCCCATGTCAAAATTTCAGCTGTGAGCTGTCACATATTTTAGTTTGGGTCATTTTAAACACGAATTCCTGCAAGTATGCATGATTGTTTATTCATTTAACAGCTGTAAAAAATCATACAAATCTGACAGCACTTCTCGCGGGAGAACGATTTCTTATCACGAATTATAGGGAATAGCCTTTCCCTAAAATTTGTGATAAGAGATCGTTCTCCCGCGAGATGTCCTATCAGATTTGTGTGATTTTCTACGACTGTTATTTACTTTTTCCATCGGCCGATGTCAAAATTTCAGCTGTGAGCTGTCACGTATTTTAGTTTGGGTCGATTTAAACACGAATTCCTGCAAGTATGCATGATTATTTATTCATTTAACAGCTGTAGAAAATCACACAAATCTGACAGCACTTCTCGCGGGAGAACGATTTCTTATCACGAATTTTAGGGAATAGCCTTTCAGTGCTTGCTTTTGAAGCCCAGATAAAACTTGAACATTTTTGGTAAAGCTCGAAAACCGAAAAAACCGGGCTCCAGTTAAATGTAAAGCAGTTATGATCGAAATATGGCAATAAATTCATAGCAGAACATCAGCAGAAGCCTATTTAATGTTCGGATGTGCCGAGAGATACAAGGCGCGGGATTTATGCTCCGGGACGACAAAGGAAAAGTAATTCAAGTAATGGTTTACTTCTAAAGAAGTCGCTCTAGGGAATGCACATTTTCGAAATATTAGCTTTTAACTTTTCTTGTGATTCTGACATTTTCAAGCGTGAGATTGGTCGCTTTTTTGCCAACAAAATATGCACCCTTTGATGGTACAAAAAATTATAATATTTATTTCTTTAAACGCCCTAAGGGCTTTTACTTATAATGTGTAACGCCTTTTTTTATAGCAATGAAAATAAAGAGTTGACAAAATACAGATAACATAAAATGTAAGAAATAAAAGTAGGTTACATAAAATATTAGAGTTGACATAAAGTTTATTTTTTATTTTTGATATGAATACCGCACAAGAGTCCCGACTGCTCCCGTCTGGAGCCAGTGAGACTACGGCATCCCCAATTGGGGTTGTTGTGAGGCTGAAGGTAGTGGGGAGGGGAAGGATATGGGGAAGAGGAAGGTACCTGGCTATTCAGATCTGGTCACCAAACACGGCCAAAGCCATTTCAAGCAACTTTTCAATTCTGAATGGTGGTCTTACACCAGGGCGATACTGACAGTATCTTCCACTCTGAAACGTGCCGTAAATATACTATGATTTTGAAGTGAATGCATTGTGAAATAACACAAATTAATCAAATAAAATTTATTTGCCACGCCAGGATTCGATCCCGCGACCTTCGGGATGCTAGTTAAGAGCCTTACCGCTGGACTACGCCGGCCGTCAAAAGTAGGTAACATAGAATGTAAGTTAAGTAAAAATAGATAAATATCCTACATTTCAACAGTAATATTAATAAAAATGTTTGAAATTGGTGTTCACAATAGTTTATGAAATAGGTAGAAATAGTTGGCACGTATGGCGTTTGAAGTTTGCCAAGTTCAAATTGCTGTCAAATATATCCATTGTTTAAGTATTTGTAACCAAGTAAACATTGTATTGTGGAATGCACACTATAGTTGGAATGAGATACTGTGTACATACACTGATTGTACATATAATGATTGTCTAGTAGTTCATGTAGGTATTTGTAAATTTATTAATTGAAAAAGTTCATAATAATCGAAATTAGAGTTTAATAATTTTAATAAAAAGGTTAGGTTAGATAAGGTACCAAAGATTTATCATAAAACTGTGGTTTTGGTAAAAGAAATTCCGGGAAAAACAGTGATTTAAAATAATGTTTATTTAATGAATTATAAAAAAAAATACCTAATATATTCTTTTAATTAATTTTAAAATTGGTAATTATTTCGTACTCTATAGATAAAAACCAAGAACAACATTCTTGTGGGGAAAAAAAAAAAAAATACTAATTAATTTATTTAAAGTCCCGTAAAAAAATAAAACTTTAAAAGAAAGCATTTTATTTTATTTTTCATTTATTTACTGTTATTGTTCTTAATTAATTTAATTTCATTTACTAAGCATCTTAAGAAGAAAAGAATTATTAGAATTTAAGTTACATTTTTTTTTGAAGATCACGTTTACCAGCGATATCAAATTGTCTACTATGGGGTAAACTTTTTTTCTAATTTCCGCCTGACGATATTTCTGATCCATCAATCTGAATCTTCAATCAGAGATATATAATTTATACTACCTAATTTCGATTCTTCAAAATATCTTTAGCTTTTGTTTCTGGTTGTTCACATTATATGGCGCCATCTGTGTGGATTTTGTCTTCAATGTACGGACTTGATGGTTCCATGGCAGTTGGTTCGCCGACAATTGACCCCCCGGCGTACTTACATACAATACGCAATCAGTAAATACGGAAATTGCCAAAAATATAACTAAGTGACCCCAAAGGTGTGCAGAGAGAAAGTACCGCTGAATAACAAAGTATAAAACATATTTTCATTCAAATGCATCAAAGAAAAATCTACATGTCTATACACTGTGTATAGGTACCGTTGTCTATACACTGTGTATTTAAAACTTCTTTGGCACCATTGTGATTTGAAAATCGTTGAAACGAAAAATAGTGACACTAAATAGAGACAAACACATGCATCTATAGGATTTAGCCTGCGAGAGAATGAGATAGTATAATCAGTCTTCTTTTTGTGCGGTGCTTCGTAGCCTTACCACTCTTGTCTACAGTTTTCTGGAGGTTTCACTCTTACCGCGTGTTAATTGCACACTTTGTTTGGATAATTTTATTACGAGAATAACATAATTTTATGTAACAAAAACTGCTGTTCCCAATCGCCTAGAGCCAGTGAGATTAAAGAATCTCCAATTGGGGTATGTTGTGAGTTGAAGAAAAGTGGGGAGGGGAAGTAGCAGGGGAAGAGGAAGGTGGGAAGTACCTGGCTATTCAGATCTGGTCACCAAACACGGCTAAAGCCATTTCAAGCAACGTTTCAATTCTGAATGGTGGTCTTACACCAGGGCGATACTGAGAGTATCTTCCACTCTGGAATGTGCTGTTAATATACTATCAAAATAAAATTTATTTGCCACGCCGGGATTCGATCCCGCGACCTTTGGAATGCGATTAAAGAGCATTACCGCTGGACTACGCCGGCCGTCAAAAAGAAACGGACAATGTATATAAATTCGTTTTGATATTCATACTGACTCATTATTAAGGGTATTTTTGAAGTTGATTTTAAGTTTGAAATCAGTAAACAATGCACAAAAAATTGGTTGTCTGTAAAGTCGGTTTACGGACGATAATTTTACGAGATAACGTCATATAATAACGATGGAGTGGAAGAGAGATAGATGCGCCACAAGCCAAACGCTTAGGCCGAACGCTCGATTGTACGCTCGGCTCAGGCGGAACGTGACAATGAGTCATGCTTTTTCGTGAGTGCAGCCGGAGACCAACTGTCAGGTTACCAGATATTCAAATGCTTTGCGTTGACATCTATTTTGAAATAAATCGTCACGTTCTTCTATCAGTTTTCTGCAATGGCTTTTGTTGTTATATGTATTTATGTTGTTATATGTATTTTTTTTTCTTTTTTTTATATTAATATTGGTTTCATTTACATTTTCATAATATAGCTTACATATTTTATACACTCTCCTAAGAAAGCAGATGCTGGTGTTTAGGAGAGGACAACTTGTTAATAACTTAAGAATTATTTAAAAAAAAAAAGATCCTTATCACAAAACTTGTGAAGAGATTTAGACTTAACGTAGGTATGTACCAACCTTACTCCTTCCCATCCCCTTACTTTCTCCACTTCCTTCATCCTCACAACATTCTCCGAATTGGGGTGCCCCTAGTTGAAGTCAGTTGGCACTCTTGTGCGGTTGGTATAATTAAGTAAGGATTAAAGCAGGGGTGATTCCTTCGAGCTATTTCCTTAACATCGCTAAATGTCGATTTATAGTTAATTGGGAACTGATCCTATTTAAGCCATCGCTTTAGCATTCAAATTATTGTGTTAAGAAATCTGAAATACGTTACCAGCCCACACCTATTGTAGGTAAAATTGTTAAACAAGAATTATTGTGTGGAAGTCAAATAAATGTCGAGAATATCGTGTAGTAGCAAGTCGGTATCATAATTCGGCATTTAAATAAACAAAATAAAGATTTAAATTAATGTGTTACAATGGCAAAAAATGTTTATAAACTCAATTCGTTTTCTTACGATTGTCAAATATGTTAATATACCTACATAATACATAACTCTGTACATATATAATGGAACTGAGTACAGAGATTCTCAAGCTGTGAAGTTATTGAATATTGAATCTGAAAATGAAAAATGAGGTTTTCGAAAATCTAAATGGTCACAAGCAACTTTTAAGTACCGAAAAGAAATCGATACGTTGCGACACGTCGATTTCCGTTATCGACATGTCGGTCACCAAAAATTCTCCATAGATTTAAAAAAAAATATTGCGAATAACTCATGGATTCCAGGTTCATGGGGTGAGGTTTGTCTAAGACTTGGAGGTGGATGACCAGGACACACTGAACCCCAGATTCCCACCCACCCCTTAACCCTTCGAATAATGAGAAAATAATATCTATGAACTTTTGCCTGTCAAAGTTTGCACGCAAAAATTCTCGGTTCTTTCCATGCATTTCAAATGTTTATTTTTATTGGTTATTTTTTAATCTTTTTGAAAAAAAAATGTTCTAAAATCTAGATAAAATAATCTTTCCGATGTGCTTATCAAAAATTAAGATTTTTGTTTTAAAATATTAAAATTTTTATATTGAAAATGTGAATTAGCTTAAAAATTACGTACCTGGGGTTTCCCCAAAAAAGTACATAAAATAAAAGAAAATTAAAATTTTAAATACAGATTCCCTTTTTTAAGAAAATTTGTAATAAACTGTCACTTCACTTTTTATCATATTCATACAATTTTATTTTTAAATTAATTGTTTATTACGTCACACAGTGGCGCAAAATAAAATTGTCACTTATGATCGGGTTTGTAAAATATCTGATCAATATAGCTCATTTATTTATTCCTAAGACAATAAGAAGCAATATTTCTTTAGCTTTCAAATATAAAAAAAAAATCACAAATTTTTGCTTGACAGGAAGAGAGATATCTAACTTTTAATGATGCTCGGTCGTTCTGGGACAATCTGGGTCTCCTGTTATTATAACGCCATATGATGTTTTGGGACAACTAGGGTCTCCTGTGATTAGACGGGTTAAACCCTTTTCCTTCCCAGAACTCTCCTCTTCTCCCTTTCCTTAAACAAAACCCTCCACACAGCATCCCCAAAGATGATATAGTACTCCTGTGTGGAGCTGATGTAAAAAAAAAACTCACAAGAGTCCTAACTGTTGCATGCAGTCTGGAGCCAGTGTGACGATGGCGTCCCAAATTGAATTTCGTTAAGAGACTGAAGGTAGTGGGAAGGGGAAGAGAGAGGTGGAGAAGTACATGGCTATTCAGATCTGGTCATCAAACAGGGCTAAAGCTATTTGAAGCAACGTTCCAATTCTAAATGGTGGCATTATACCAGGGCGACACCGAGAGTATTTTCCACTCCGCCGGAAAGTGCCGCAAATGCACCAATTATTATTTTAAATGAATTAATTGTGAAACAACACAGATTAATCATATGAAATTTGATTAATTTGTTAAATTAAATTCAAATTGATTGACGGCCCACCCAAATAAATATATATATAGGTACTCCATTACGTTTACGAATAATCACAAGAGATTTACTGCACCCATGGTACCATTAATCAAAATTTGTGTATCAGATTGCTCACCTAGTTAATTTCACATCAATGCAGAATTTGATACTAGAATACAAACCGCAAAGAGATACGTTGTCAGTATTTTGTAATGATTACAGTATTGTCCTAATTGTGGTAACATATTGTAGACCGATGTTTGCTTTCTGAATTTACTACAACAATTATATTAATATTTGTACACGCACATCTTCCACACGTGTGATTTGCTCACTACAATGAACTTGTAAACAAACTTAAACAATGGAAAAAAGTACCTTGGGGATTCTACTCTTGAATTCATTGAACATAATATAATTTTGAGTTGTCACTCATTTGACCGTGGGACTACAACACTTCCAAATCAAAATCTTTTTGTACGGAATAAAGTGAGTCAGGGGGTTAGGGGAAGTAGAAAGAAAAGACGATTTTTAAGAAGGAATTAGAAATTCAGATCTTGTAAACATTTAATCAATTTAAAATTTAATTGCGATGTTTATTTAGCAGACCAAACCGGTTTCAAACGTAAAATTACGTTCATCGTCCAGACTAGTTAATTTCTGAAAAATATGGTATTTATGCATTTTTTATGGCAGGGGTCGATAATAATAAATGGTTTTGAATAATTTTGTTCATAGACATTATATATATATATATTTTTTATATGAATAGTGCACAAGAGTCTCAAGTGCTCCCGTCTAGAGCCAGGGAGACTATGGCATCCTCAATTGGGGTATGTTGTGAGGCTGAAGGTCTAGGGAGGGGAAGAAGATGGGGAAGGGGAAGTACCTGGATATTCAGATAATGGTGGTCTTACACCAGGGCAATACTGAGAGTATTTTCCACCCTAGAACGTGCCGCAAATATACTATATATTATTTTAAATGAATAAATTGTGAAATAACACAAATTAATCAAATAAATTTTATTTACCACGCCGGGATTCGATCTCGTGACCTTCGGAATGCGAGTCAAGAGCTCTACCGCTGGACTACGCTGGCCGTCGTCAATATTCAATAATTTCCGGTATTTTAGTAAAGTTTATGATATAACAAAAAATAAAATAATGCTATTTATTATAACAAACCTAGGTTTCGACTTTATTTATTTAAAAAAAAACTATATAAGATAGGTTTTAAATTGGTTTCCTTGCACTCATTACGATGGAATTTTGCCATACAGCTACTAATAAATAGAAATTTTGAAAAACTGCAGATCTTTGCGCTAAACACTTCTCTATCCACCAATCATCCTGTCGTAAAAAAGGGTTCCACGCCAATTCACAATCAAATCAACTCAACACCTCTTTGAAAAGTCATTAAAAGCTTTAAAAAAATGGCCCAAAACCTAACCTATTTAATAATTAATAATAATAATAATAATAGCCTTTATTCAGACAGTAAATTATATAACATTATTTATAATAAACTTTTCACTTATCATGCATCGACTCCCTGTCTGTATGTCACTAGTTGACAAAGGCCTCCTCTAACTGTAACCTCCTCTAACTGTTTGAAAGAAATAATGAAAAACAGTGAAATCAGGATAGCTATCAAACGGAAACTTTTTGACACCTGCATACTTCCTGTACTTACTTATGGTTGCCAAACTTGGGCACTCACAAAAACTCACAATAAGAAGCTCGAAACATGTCAAAACTCCATGGAAAGAAGTATGATGGGGAAAAGACTGTCCGATAGAATAAAAATTGCAACCATTAAGAAGCAAACAAGAACAAAAGATGCCATAAAAACAATAAAAAAGCTAAAGTGGAAGTGGTCAGGCCACACAATTAGAGGAAGTGAAAAATGGTCAAAATTAGTCATGAATTGGTTCACAAGTGACAAGAAGAGAAAACGAGGTAGACCATTTAGACGGTGGGTTGACGACATCAAAGCCGTGGCAGGTGGTACATGGACAAGAACAGCTAATGATAGAGAGAAATGGCGACAGTTGGAGGAGGCCTTTATTTAATAATTATAATATATTTAATCATTTTTAGTGATTTTTCAAAGAAGGTGCTGAATTGAGTTCTTTCTGAGTTGTCCGGTCACCGTAAAAAAAAGTAAGTAGATACAAAAGCTCTAGAGCTTTTGAACTTATTCAAGCATGACTTACGCCACTTAAAAACTTTTTATTTTATTTGTAAACAGAAACAAACAGTACATTAGTTTCAGTGGTGAAAACAATTTACAATTATTAAGTATATTTCATGATGGGTACCTATGATATGTTTCTTTGTAATGTCTATGTATATTAAGTAATTACCGGGTGATGTGTGTAGTGGGTAGGTGTATGTGTGTGTGTATGTGTGAGTATGTATGTGTGTATGCACAATGAAAAATTTATATTATTGACATGATGCTCTTTTTAAACTTGGGCAGTGAATCAAAGAAAATGTCGATGTTAGATTTAGACAAAATATTATTGAATGTATGAAGAACACGATTAATTGGCGAATTAGTTGCTGCATTTGTCTTGTAATTAAGCGTGTCAAATAATGGTATGTTAAAATTAACTAGGGAAATAAGTTCGGTACAGTCAAGGTAATTATTTAAAATGTTGTGTATTTGTGTCAAATCAGCTAATACTAACCTTTGTTTGCAAAATTTGAAATGCGCATTAGAAGTTATTGTTGAATTTGAAGGTTAGATATTTTATAAATTTGTTTTGAATTTATTTTATTCTATCCATGTACGAGTATACTTTGTACTGCGGGTTCCAAATTGGCGAGGCATATTCCACTGTACTTCTGACTAATACAAAATATAACATTACTACTGCACACGGGTTACTGAACACTTTACTTATTCGAAGAACAAAACCAATCATTTTATATGACCTGTGAACGATCGAGTCTACCAGCCGAGCGTTTTTTAAAAACTTATTAAAACAAGGATACAAAATTATGTTACAATAATATTATTAAATTATGTTACAATAATATGTTACATAACATTCTAAAAACCGAGTTATTAGAGAAATTTGTTCCGATTCGAATTGATACGGATAGAAGGTTTTGATCTAACTGGGGAACTAGTCTGCTAAACACAAATGTCGAATGGGTTTTAAATCAAGTTTCGTAGCGATGAATTGAAAACTCATTAACTGATATTTGATGTGCTATAGTCGTAGTATTTAATACCCGATTTGGCAAGTTGAGAGCTTAACATCGTTAGATTTAATATTCATAATACTTTTTACAATAACCTTTCAGTAAAACGACAAGATTATTAAGACTGGATAACAGGCTGACCGCTGAGCGGCCGATTTGAAGGAATTCATCCCCTGACTAATGAAGGGCGAGGTTTAATCTACTCCATCCCTAATACCCACCGAACCCTGCTTAACCCTTCATTCATAAAAGTTTAACGTCCGTCCATCGCTTAGTTGTTTCCAATCGTTAATTTTAAACTTTTCTTCATTGACCAGGAGTCATTGTTCTGGTTAGTTGATACTGATTTTGAAATGCTGCATTGGAATAAATTATTTTAGCGGAGCAAAAGAGCAATTGAAAAAGTTTCGCTAAAATAATTTCGAAGCAATTTGAAATGAAATCGCAGTTTATTGAAATGCCTTGAGACGCAAAGTAGCATTTAAAATTTTAAACCTTGGTAGAAAAACGCCGTAATTGCAGCGTACTGAAAGCTATTCGAATCAAAGTTTGTGAAATTTTGCCTTTAGTTTTGAGGTTTTTTTAAGAATTTTGCAGCAATAAAATTGAATAGAAAAGTTGTTCAAATAATAAAAGAGTTTTTGAAGTTATAACTTTTTTAGCACCGTTGTGATTTGAAACTAACTCGATGAAGTGACATTAAAAAGAGATAAACACATACATCTATAGGATTTAGCCTGCAAGAGAATGCGACAGAATAATCGGTCCCCTCATTGTGCGGTGCTTCGTAGCCTCCCCTCCCTTGTCTAATTTGGTTTTCTGAAGGTTTCACTTTTACCGCGTATTTTTAGCTAAATGAGTAAAATCTTAAATTGCAATATTTAATTAACGACGACAATATTGGCGACACTCAATCAAAAATCTGAAACAGAAAAATTAGAAAAAGATACGGTAACATTTAGGAAAAGAACCCAGGAACTTCTGCCGGGGCGAAGCTGTACCTTTGAGCCATGTGACTATCGGATTCGGTCATATTGAACTGTATCATACTTAAAACATACTTAAAAACCACCAAAATTATCTTCATTTTGATGCAAGATTTAACTGGAACTAAATGCTATCTAGATTGTGTCTTGGATAAATTTATCAATTTTTTCTTCAAAACAAAAACCTTATTTTGTAGCACTATTTTAATTTAAAGTTAATAGATTTCTTTGTTTTTGCCATGTTTATTGTTTATAAAAAACCTACATGTTTCGTGAGCGATACTCACGTCTTCGGGGCTTACTTAAAACTTTTTAAGTAAACCCTGGGGAAGTGAGCATCGCTCACGAAACATGTCGGTTCGGTTAATTTTAAATTATCCATTTTAATTATGTTGACTTTTCTGCAAGTCTAGGGATAAATATTAATTTTTAACTCAATAAGTAAAACGTCAAATTGTATTATATATGCGAAGAAAAAGTATCTTTGTGGTGTTGGTTAGAATGAGAATTGTCACTTGTTTTGTTATTCTATTATTTTATTGTAAAGTGTCAGTTAGTTAGAAGACACCATTGAAAGGAAGTGATATAATAAACATAAATGGGTCGTTCTTCTTTTTAACCTACATAAAGTTGTCTCCACCAGTTAGTGGAGAAAAATTCAACAGAATTACCAATATTATTATTTTACAATTACTTAAATCTACTGCACTAAAGACGTAACGGCTGTGTGCGTTTTAATAAAATATGTATTTTTATTTTTGAAGTAAAAATTACGTTACAGAGTTGTAACTCCTCGTGATAGAAGTGTATTTCATACAAATCACAGTTCTTTTGTCAATCACAGTCTTCTGCAACCTCGACTTGCGTATATTAATGAATAAAAAAATATACAAATAATGTTACAAAAAAATGATATGACGACAAAAAATATAAAACTATTTTTAAACTCCAAAAGGTACCTATCAAATATCAGCGATTATTTGATGTTTAATAAAATATTTTTAAAAATCTCAAAAACTTGTCCCCTACAACTTTTACGTCGTACGTTAATTCTGTCACGTGGGTGGTCATTCGAAATAGATATACACGCAGCTCGTGTTTGTCACCCCCAGTAGGCATTTTAGGCCTCCTTCCCCCCTTGCTACAATTTCCCCTCTGAGATGCAGAGAGAATTCATTTATAGTAAAAACAAAATGCGATAGAGTGGTAAGTTTTGTATGTTAAAAAAAAGAACAACTCAAATGTCGTTTCTTCGTTACGCAGCTTAGCAACACAATTGTTTTATTTATCAATTAATTAATAGGAATGAAACCTCTACATTATAAAACGACATTTAATTTTATTTTATCGCTATCTTTTTATGGTTTTTTTCTAAACAACTGACACTTTATAATAAAATTATAGGATTACAAAACAAGTGAAAATTCTCATTCTAACTGACACCATAACAAAACTTCTTGATAACGAAAAAAATGATAGAGAAACAAAAAAAATCAGAAAAAGGTACGATTAACATCTAGGAAACAAACCAAGATGTGACCGTACCTTTTTCTGTTACATATTTTCGATTGAGTATCTCTAATATTGTCTTTATTAATTAAATAATAAAAGAGTTATTCAGTTCATAAGATCGAATTTGGAAATTTCCACGCAATCGCTCCCATCTGAGAACCGTTGTGTTTTAATACTAAATAAATAGATAATATTAAATTTAAGTATAGAATGTATACCTGAATAATTATTTGAAATTAAAGTGCGAGATTTATTTCATTCGATGGTAGTGGCATCGCATGTTAATTTTGTTTTTGTTTGCACCCCGCGGTGTCTTTCTACAACAAAACACCGCGGGACGCGACAGCTTCTGTCATTGTTACCAATCGATTAACGTTAATTTACAAATCCAAAACCACATAAGTTTTACAATAATACCTGCTGATGAAATATCGTAATCATTTTATACTAATGTATTCACTGACGTCAATGTATTCCTATACCATATTGTATTGGACGAAAGTAAGCATCTAGATGTTCCGATACCATTCATATTTTAAAATTTTACAACAGATTCCAAACTATTTACTTCATTTATCTTAACTATCATCATCATCAATTTGGGAGGCGGGAATGGGTACCGCCGCCCCGGGAACCTTTATTGGATAACCAACACCTCTGCCATAGGTCACCCCAAGTGGTTCGCTACGTTTGGTGATTTAGCAGGGGTGCCCGGGTTCATGGGGTGAAGTTTGTCTAGGTCTCGAAGGTGGATGACCAGGACACACTGAACCCCAGATTCCTACCCACCCCTTAAAACCCTTTCCTTCCTACCCACCCCTTAAACCCCTTTCCTTCCTACCCACCCCTTAAACTCCTTTCCTTAAACCTTAAAACCCTTAAACTTCCTTAAAAAAACCCTCCACACAGCATCCCCAAAGATGACATAGGCCCTGTGGGAAATTATTTTCCTCAGGGCCTCCTGTGTGGAGCTCATGTAAAAAAAAAAAAAAACTATCAGACAGACTAGTGATAAATGTCTTATTTATTAAAAAATATTATTTTTAATCCAAAATTATTATTAAATCTCTAACTGACAAAAACATTATACGAGTAACACATATTCAAAAATAAATCAACCCAAATAATTAAAATATAATATTGAGAAAAAACCTTTGTTTCGGGATAGAAAATATTACCATAATAATATTCGTACCATTGGCGTGTAGTTCATAGAAAAATGTACCTAACTGCTTTTCAAGATAATTATTTTTCTAACATTAACTGATACTAACCTTAAATTTATGTATACGATACTGCCGCCATGGGTCGACCCACAATGCCTTTCTTGACAGTATCAAGGAGATACTGTGTTTTTACTTACGTCGACAGAATAACACTTGACAGATTAATCCTAAACATGCGAACACCTCAGTACAGGTTTCCCCAGTAAGGTGTTCACAAAACGCTACAACTAACCTTTTTACATACAGCTACAGATATTAACTTTTTTGTACCTCTGTAGTCATTTAATGTCAAAATGTAAGTTCAATAATAGACATAAATAATTAAAATTAAAATTAAATATTTATTTTTGATCTGTTTAATTCGTAGAACTACCCATACAAATTTTTAAAAAAATTAAGTAAATTTTAGTTTTATTTATTTTTAAGAAAACTGAGACACTTACAGATCTAAATATTACCATTGTCAAACCTGATTTAGGCACTGTAATGTTTTTAAAGTAGAATATCTAAAAGGTATTTATTTATTTTGGTATTTATTTATGTTTTGATGGAATTCTGAAAGTTACAGACACCGTAATAATTGTTTGTTTTATGGATACAACAGTGGAATACGAATCTTAAAAAGAGAAGCCCTATCTTTAATTTACAGAAGATAACTTATGTAAGTTATGAATAGTGCGGTGTTCTACACTCTACATATTACGTGCATCTTTTCAGAAATTTATGTCACGTAATGCACTTTCAAACTTCAAGATAATTAATTTTTTTGACGTAATAACGTCTTATAAATCGATGAACACCGGCTGCACTCACGAAAAAGTATGACTCATTGTCACGTTGTCACGTTCCGCCTGAGCCATTAAGAAATATTCTAAATAAAAATACACTAAAAACGGTATACTTTTCCTTATGTCAAGCTATTATATCTTATGGTATAGTAGTCTGGGGAGGATGCTCTAAAACAATATTAGATCCACTAATTAAAGCTCAAAAATTGATAATGCGGACTATTTACAAAGTACACTACATTCACCCCACGAAGGACTTATTTAAGTACTCAACATAAAATCCTTATACGTCAAAAACATATCCACCTATTACAAATTCAAACATACAAAAAAAGTATTTTTGAATCAACCTACAATACAAGCAATTCCAACAAATCCAATTATATTATTCCACCAACAAAAACCTCAACGGCACAGACACAATTTAACTTTCTTGCTCCCAAAAATCCTCAATAATTTCTACTTTTTATTAAGTTTCTATTTTTTACTATAATTTTTCCAATTTTTAGCGTCATTTATACTAATCCATATGTTCACACTAGACTTCATATTTTCATACAACGTAACTTTACTCCATTGATCACCATGAAACAGGCAGCCGCCTAGTATGGTGATTTAATACATCTTCTTTATGTATGTGTCACAAATATGTAACATGTGTTAATAAATAAATAAATAAGAAAATAATAAGTATATTTGTTCGTGGTAGGTTATTATCATTTACAATAAATGTCGGCCTTCACTAAATATAGTATCGTGCAAGTGATTTTACGATGCCTTTTAAACAGCGCCGCTGCGGCAGTAAAACGACAAGTGTTTGAATAAGGTGATGAACTCATTTAACAGAAACATCAAAGTCTTCAGCTGAAGCTAATAAGCGAACAGTAAGGGGTTCACATCATGATTTATCGCTGTTCTCCGACATTAATAAGCGGCCCTCGGTTGCACTTTTCTGATACTCATTATCAATTTATTATCGTATCTTTTTTTGCACTACTTTTTTGCTGCACGAAAAAAGAACTGAGCATTGAATAGTTTTATCGATTGCGCAATGTACATTGTTGTATTTTAATATTGTTTTATTGAGTGATTGATAGCGAGTTGGTAGGTGTGTAAATGTTAGGTTATTTGTTTAACTACTGTTTCGATAACGCTTTACATCGATTTAAGGGGGAGTCTGGTCCAGCCGAGTTTTTGAAGCGAAACTTCCTTAGCCCCGTTGTGATTTGAAATTCGGATGAAACGGAAATGACGCATTACAGTATCTACGAAGCGTCAAATTGCGCTCATTGGCCTCTTTGATTGTGACATCACTTTTCAATGCTGCTATTGGTTGAGATTGTTTTTGTGAAGTTTCGCTTCCACCGCATGTGAACTGCAATCGATTTTTTTAATGCGTCATTTTTAAAAATAAAATTTATTTTCGCTTGCGAAACTTTTGTTAGGTACTTGTAAAAGCAAATTCGAACCAGAAAAAACACTATTTAAAGTTGGATTTGAATATCTATGTATATAAGTTTTTAGATTTTCACGGACAAAAGTATTTTCGTTATTTGTTTTGGGGTGTTATGCCGTGTTGCGCTACCTCCTTCTTTAGCCAACGTTTCGGACAGCGTTACAGTGTCCATCATCAGGGCAGATGTGTAATTGTGTACATAAGCACCAATATAATATAATTCACCACTAACAAGTACATAAGCACACATTTCACCACTTAACAAGTAAACAATTACACATCTGCCCTGATGATGGACACTGTAACGCTGTCCGAAACGTTGGCTAAAGAAGGAGGTAGCGCAACACGGCATAACACCCCAAAAACAAATAACGAAAGAAAAATCGATGTATGTGCATATAACAAAAAATTGTGTGCTGTTCACATGCGGTAGAATTGAAACCTTCAGAAAACTAAAGAAGACAAGAGTTGGGAGGCTACGAAGCACCGCAAAAGAGGAGACCGATTAGTCTATCTCATTCTCTCGCAGGCTAAATCCTATATATGTATGTGTTTGTCTCCACGGATGCTCTTTCAATGAAACTAAATATCATGTGCAACATAAAATACATAAATCATGTGTAGCAAAGGCCATTCTATATTCATTTTCCACGTAGAAGTTTTCACAGCAATTGAGGTTATTGTTGAAGAGAATCGAGTTATCCTGTGTCTAGAAGAGTCCTTTGGTTTGAGAGGAAAGTACACAAAAGCGCAACACGTTCCGACACCGACCTATTAAACATAAGGAGTCATAAAACGACTTGTTCTCAAACAGCAAGCGCCTCGTACCGACACTTGGCACGCGTTCGCCGCATCCCTCGAATAGTATTGAATAAATCAATAATGTCACTAATCGGACCATCTTTCAATGAAAATTCGGACAAAAAATAAAATTAACCCTGTCCGTTAGAGCAATTGATTTTAATTCTGTAAGACTGGTGGATTTGTAAAATGTATGCCAATAATTGTTTGGGGGCCTGCCAAATTTAATGCCTAATTTTATTTTATTATTAAAACCAACAGTTACAATAATTTATAATGTTTGATGAGTAAGTTATTTAACCAATAATAGGTTTTCACTAATGTTTATTAACTATTTAGTGAATATAAAGAGTTACATTAGCTTACGCGGATGGGATGGTGATACAATTGTAACATTACAGGTTTCCACATGGGTGTTATATATAAATGAAGTGATTTAAGAGATGATAATGAAAAATTACATTACAAGATACAAGTTATTTAGGTGGGAAAAGGGAGGGGAAAGGATGACGGGGGGGGGGGGGGGGTTGGATGGGGGGTAAAATGGGAGGGATCGGTTTATTTAAGCCGCCGCTACCCGAATTTCTATCGATTTCTTACATATCTCCCATAAACATTTGAAGTTTTTAAGCTCTTAAAAAAAAAAGGTTCTTTTTTAAGACAATATCTAGATACGATCCACGCCGAAACGCAAATTATATGAAATTTCCTCGATAGAAAAAAATCACAAAGTATGCTCCGAAAATTATTTAAAACAAGTCTATTTCTATTATTAAGTTATATTTGTGAAAAAAATCACAATGTTTCTTTAAATGATACTTAAGATACTTAAGATACGTTCCACGAGATTTTTGCTCAATTTTAAACAAGTTATGTTTTATTAAGCATTTTTACAATTTTTGCTTCAATTTTATCGTTGAAAATATTAGCGCGCTATGTCCAAAAATCGTTATTACATATCTCTCCGTCTTCTTCTTTTTGAGCTGGAAAGCGTCGCCTTAAGGCACAATAATAAAAATATGCGTCTTAAAAAGTTTAAAAAAAAATGTTATTTTAGCTTAAATCAATTTTCGTGCTCAACTTTTTTGAAAGACTTCCAACAGATCAAATTATTGAAATAATTTGTATTCTCTGCAATTTATTCTATTTTTAATTTCTTCGGAAATAGCAAAATTAGTGAATTTTTTGTACTTTACGTGTATTAATTTCTTGCATATTTTAAGCAAAGATTTAGACAGATGGATTATTAGGTTTAAAATAGTTTAAGAAAGAGAAGATTTAAAGCCGATTAGAATTACAAAATAGAGAGAATTACAAAATAGAGAGTGGGTCTATAACAAACGTTCGAAAAATAATCGTCTCGATACAGGTATATCCTAGTGAGACAGGCATCGAAAAAACCCAATGTAAACATACTGTATATAGATAAATAAATAAAAAAAATAGCACAAAAACCTGTGGGTGACATTTAGGTTGAAGGTAACAAAATAACGTCCGTGGACCGCATGAAATTCAATAATTCAGTGGTGCCATAATTGCACCGAGGTGCTTACCGTGGATATGGCACCCATCCATTCAAACTAACACCGCGCTCCAAACTGTCGCCGACATCATGAAAAATATGAAATTGTTTGGTGAAAAACTTTACGTAAAGTCGACCCGTTGTATTTAGGATTTAACGTTGTCGTGAAAAAATATACAAGTGTGTATCTTCCGTCATAATTGAAATGAGAATGTTATAAAAGTGATGCATTGTTCGATTAACATGACAATTTAAAGCGATGTCTTTCTTAGCGAATTTCTTCGTCTGTACATGACCTTAAATTTATCTTAGTATTAAAACTATAAGCAATTAGTTTTCCTTTTTTTACACTAACTCCACACAGGAGGCCCCGAGGAAAATAATTCCCATCATCTTTGGGTATGTTGGTTTTAAAAAAGAAAGGAGAGGAAGTCCCGAGAAGGAAAAAAATATGAAGGGTGGGTAGGAATCTGGTGGTCAATGTGTTCAGAAGTGACGGATATATGAATCTATCCCTCCTACTGCGGTGCAAGGCGATGTTCCGAGAGAGCCTGTTGGAGAAGTCAGTAAGTCGTCTTCAATCGGTCTCTCCCGATCTGGCCTGTCACGCAGTCGGTGGGCAGACGCATCTGCCGCAAAGGTCCTAAAAACTTCAAACCCAAACCCCTTCAAACCCTTGCTAAGACACCAAACTTAGCGATCCACTTGTGGCGACCTATGACGAAGAAGTGTTGGATACCTAATAAATGGTTCCTGGGGCGGCGGTACCCATACCCATCTCGCAAATTGTAAAAAACTGTATCCCAACTTATCTTTATTTATTGCTGTAAGAGATGTGCTATCCGCAATTTTCACTGGGTGGGACTGTGCTTCCTGGTGTCGCCGATTAAACCAATTAACGAATAAACTAAACGAACGTTAAACTAAATCAACGAACTCTTTCCTTATTCAAACTATATTGTTAACCAATACTACTGCACATTAAAAAAATCAACAAAATGGAACGAATTCTTTTCGTATGCAAACTATATTAGTAGTAGTCCTCCGACAGTCGCGTGAACATCATAGCATATCTTTTTTAATTTCAATATCTTCGATCATAACCGTTCGATTAGTTGATAAGTCAATAACAGATCCCAAAATACGTTGAAAGCCAAGTTTTCTCCACATCGATGTGCATTTTTTTTCGCTTTTACAATGTTCATGTACTTACAACGTTCCCTATACAGGGAAAGAGAGAGGGGGGCTTGAGTCTATAGGGATGATAAAATAAAACCTTATACGTTGTTCTTCCTTCTCCACTAATGGAATTTTTAATTACTTAAACCAAAATATTCCCCCATATACGCGGTAAAGCGATTTTGAAAGGCACACTTTTTCCACACCTACAAGGAGAGTGTTGATATTTGTTTTTGAATTTGTATCGAAAATGTCAGAACTTGTGAAGGGGTTTTATTTGGGAACATAAGCGCTTTTTAATTTCTTTTTAATAATATTGTGCAAGCGCGGAAAATTATTTTTTGGGTTTATTATTCATGATAGCCTCTGCTAAAATACGAAATGAATGCAAACAAAAGGAAGAAACGTGGGAGAGTTTCATAAAATCATTTTAACATGTAGCTAGGTACTCATAAAAGACTAAGTATGTGACTGCAAAACAATGTTTTTTTTTGTATTTAATTAGTGATTAGTGTTTTTTTTACTTTTTCAGAAGATAGATAAAAAAAAATAAAAAAAAGTGTCCACAAATAAAAATAATAATAACTTAAAAGGATTTTTCGAAATTCTCATTATTTTAAAAGTTTTAACCATTTTAATGTCGCGGTTTAGATGGAATCTAACCAGAATCTAAAATTTTAAACGCATTTTTCTCAAAACTGCTTTTTTCAAGACGGTTGGCACGATATCTCAAGTTATACTAAACCAATTTACTTGAAATTTGGTGTGAACCTTCTCTATACATTTCTCTATCGCAAAAATCAGAACTACAATCAAATTTTAATTTTTAATATTCTAAAAAAATTCGGAAAAGTCAAAAAAACTGTTAAAAAATGTCTTTTTATTTCAGTCAGCCGCCATTTTGCAAAAAAAAAAAAAAATTACGTCTCCGAGATTCATGCCATAGCAGCATTTGTTTGGATTAATAATTAATTTGTTTTTTTTAGATCACTAGAGGGGTTGCAATTGTGTCAACCAGGGCGCGCCATATTTTTGAGACCCCCAACTTCAACACCCTATAACTTTTTATTTTTTCGATTGATTCTTTCTGATTTTATGTATTCTTTAATGCTTAATAAATATTTTGTAAAATAATGGTTACAAAAATACTTTTTTTTTTTATTACACCTGAAAAAACATCTACAATTCATGCTTCTAGACTAGAATACCCCCTTAAGCACAAATGCAACATTCGCAGAATAGGTAAAATAATATACTATAAATAATATACAACTTTCTAACACTGACGTAATAAAACAATATAATGAACAGCATTTTCAGCAACGACATTACATATTTTAAGCATATTTGTAATTAAAAAGAAATATAAAAGAGTATGATACCAAAAACTACCTCACCTTAGAGGTAATGTAAAGTGATACAGCAATTCAGAAAATGGTTCAAATTATAGGTAACTGCTAATTAGGCAATTATATTAATTGGATTGACCCTAAATGTGGGTACAGAGATTAGAGGTAAGATTCAACCTTTCGATAAAAACACAAGGTTTTAGATATAGCTACAGGGTATATAGGTAAGATTCGGCCGGGCAGGCAGCGGTAAGAACATTTAATAAAATATTGATCCGGAGATCAGAGATAAGAAGGTAGATGCAACCTTGCGATAAAAATATTTTATATTAGTGGATAAATAAGATCGTCAAGTAAACTAGTACATTTTTCAAACACGATACAAAATTCAGAGTACGAGTATAAATTTAGTCAAAGGGTCAGAAAACTAGCGATCCAGCTAAAATGTAAGTGTAAGTTATTATAATAAAAACAAATATAAAACTTTTTCCACTTTAAGTTTATTGACCGTAACCGGTTTCAGCTCGCTAGAGCCATCTTCAGACTGGTACAAATTATTCTTATTTAATTAAATGAAGACATTATGAGCGAAACTCAATCGAAAATCTGGAAACAGAAAAATCAGAAAAAGATATTGGCACCTCTGGGACTCGAACCCAGGACCTCCCTACTTTCCGGGTCGGGCGCTCTTATCCACTGAGCTAAGGTGTCGATATCCAATTCGGTCACTTTTAACTGTACCAAACTTCGACTAAGAACCACCCATATTATCTTCATTTTTCTCAACGCATATTTTTATTGGCTGCCATCTTTATGAATGATTGCAAGATTCAACTCGAACTAAATGCAATCTAGATGGTGTCTGGATAAATTATTATCCATTTTATTTAATGTGCGACATCTATTGACTCTTCTGCAAGTCTGGGATGAATATTATTATTTATTATTTTAACTTTTATGAGTAAAACCTCAAACTGTAATATTTAATTAAATGAAGACATTATGAGCGAAACTCAATCGAAAATCTGGAAACAGAACCAACCCGGAAATTAGGGAGGTCCTGGGTTTGAGTCCCAGAGGTGCCAATATCTTTTTCTGATTTTTCTGTTTCCAGATTTTCGATTGAGTTTCGCTCATAATGTCTTCATTTAATTAAATATTACAGTTTGAGGTTTTACTCATAAAAGTTAAAATAATAAATAATAAATTATTCTTAGTCTACGGTTTATATACACAACATATGAGGGAGGGGAAGCGGGGTGGTCTACAGGATTTTAATCAATTATATTAATTACATTTGTTGCTAAGTCGTTTTAGACTGTCGAATTTCTAAATATTTTGGTGATTCCAGTGGTCTTATTACCTTGGGTTTGTAGCTCACTTCAACATTGTTCAGGGAAAAACCTTACAAGTAATATGAATTATTAATGACCTAATTTTATTGTCAAATCGTTATTTTATTTTATGATGCATGGGATTTTTTTAATTTTGGAGATTTTTTAATAATTATGGATTAAAAAAAGTAATTTTTAATAAAATAGTACTTTTATTAGCTATGACTCCTCTGTCCGATGGTTAAGATATCTGAATTAAGTAGTTTAGATTCTGTAGTAAAATATGATATAGAAACCATGCAGACGAATATTATCATGCCTAACATTAATAATTGTGATTGAGGTATGTTATTATAGCCTTCTTATAACTATATTTCGTACAGTTGAACACATCTACTACTTCTGGAGCGAGTAACTAAATGACTCCGTCCTGATATTGTTGTTGCAATAAAAAAGATTTTTGGATCAAGTAGTTTTTGTAGATATTATCCACTGAAACGACAGCGCAATTTAAAACTTTTTCTCCGATTAATAGAGATTTTTTGGTAATCATTTTGAATATTTTCCGCCCACATTAAAAAAAAATCAAACCTCCGCATTTGAATATGGAGACATACAAACTGGTTGCAGTTCTTATATAGCCATAGAATTCACATCTTTTGTTGATTTTCACATATTTGTAAGTTTTATAAAAAAAATATTATAAAATCGTAAACTTGTACTTAATTACATACGAATAAGGGAAAATTTGCCAAAATTGGCAGCAAAGCAATCCGAGGTTCTCTCAAGTGGACAAGGAAGGTAATTTGGTATAATAAATCAGGGCTTAGTAAATGAGGGCATATGGAGTAGAGAAGGGAAAGGGATGGGAAGAATGAATCCATAGTTTTATGGATAAGCTTCTACCAAGCCATAAACATTTTTTATATTACAATATTCTCGTTCAGAAAAAGTATACGCCATAAATTAAGGTATTCTTTATGACAGTTTCTTACGGTGGTAAACGTAATTTAACAAAGCCATTGTAAATAACTCGGCAGCAGGATGTAATGTGTGATTTCTTCAAATCGTAAATCCAACGGAGATATTTATGTCTATTTAAATTTAAAAGGCAATAAATATAATCCAATTCAAATATCGTCTTGGTTCTTGATTGCCGCGTTCTTTTGTTGGTGAAAAGCCTTGCCCAGCTGATTTGCATATTAAGCTACGAACCTCAGCTCAACAGCTCAATAAGTAGAGGCGCAATCAATTAGCTGACCCTAGCAAAATAATAATTGAGACCACTAAAACTTATAAAGATTAAAACTTATAAAAATTTACGCATGACAACTGCAGGAGAGTTTTTACGTTTAAATGAACGAAAAAAAAACACAAAACCAATGAATATCATGATTACTTTTTTTTAAGCTTCGTCGGCTTTTGAATATTGCCAATTAGGAAAAGGTTGAAATGGGCATGGAAAGCATTCTTAATTTCTTATTCAGAAAAAAACAAATTTTAATGAATGAAATTCTAATTTAAATATTTTTTCTTACTTATTAAGATTAAATTTACCAAAAAAGAAATTCCAATTTATTGAAAGTCAAAGTGTTTTGGAGTGGAAGTTTGTTTAACATTTTTAAAAACGTATTTTTAACACATGCTTTCAATTAGGTAATGCTGTGAAGTGGAAGAAAAGGTGAAAGAACATTTGAGGTAAATAATATCTTGCAAGAACCGTACATTACCATCATTTGAAATGATTTGAACTACCGTGACGCTAGTTTCCGTGGAGGTGATAAAATCTCAGATGGGATGAAATCCTGCACAACATTGTTTTTACACACATACTTTGCTTTATCTACATTCATTGATAATGATACTTCTCTGCCATTACGATCTACCAAGACATATTTTGCTGGGAAGTCCGCCACTTCTTATTCCATTAATTTCTTAGAGACCATTTTTACGTTAATTTCCAATGATCCACCAATATTTTGCTCGGACATCCGCCAATTCTGATTCCATAAATTCCTTGGAGACCCTTTTTCCGTTAATTCCCTTAAGATCAAAGACATATTTTGCTGGGAAGTCTGCCACTTCTTATTCCTTAAATTCCTTAGAGACCCTTTTTAAGTTAATCCCCTTATGATCCACCAATATTTTGCTGGGACGTCCGCCACTTCTTATTCCATAAATTTAGAGACCCTTTTTACGTTAGTCCTCTTATGATCCATCAATATTTTGATGGGATGTCCGCCATTTCTGATTCCATAAATTCCTTGGAGACCCCTTTTCCGTTAATCCCCCTATGATCAAAGACATATTTTGCTAGGACGTCCGTCACTTCTGATTCCATATATTCCTTGGAGACCCTTTTCCCGTTAATGCCCTTATGATGAGAGACATATTTTGCTGGGAAATCCGCCACTTCTTAATTCATAAATTTTTCAGATGCCCATTTTTGATAATCCCTTCAACATTCCAAAGAATCGTAACTTTTCACTTAACTTTTAGGCCTTGCATTTTCAGATATTCTCCTAAGTAATACGGTCGTTTATTGTTTTTCCGCACTAATACAGTACAGAAATCAACTCATTTTCCGCAACTAGAAAAAGCTCCAACAAAGAAAGTAAATGTATTGTTCTCGTGTAATTCAGAAACATGAACATGATTTTACCTAAACCAGATAATCCAAAAATTTTATTCCCTATATATCACTTGAAGAATTGTAGAATATTGAATTTTAACCATCTTCATTCTTATGAAAATTGAAAATCCACCAAAAACTTTCTTGCTATAGTCCATAAGGCAGGATAAGCAGCTGGTATTTCTTCCTGAAGCAACTGCAGATATCCCTTTATAAATTGACCTGAAGTTTTTCTCAGAGCTTATTCCGATCAGTTCTTCTTGCATATGATAATTGGTTCTAATCGATGGATCGATAGTCCAGTTGTTGATGATGACATAATTTACATAGGGCGCCCACTCACGTACCTTCACCCCCATTTGCATCCCGTGGACCTGTCAATTTCTGGCTGTCATAGACCTTGGGGTCTACGCAGACCACTTTGGTAACCTCTGAACTAGACTTAAGTGTTCAATAAAATGATTTATTTGGAAGAATTAAATAAATTTATGGAACAACGTGACTGATGAAATTTTTAATAATTACCTGATTTGTCAACAAAATTCGTGGAATTATTATTTCCATTAGACTGCTAAATAATTATTTTACGGATCAGAACGCTTGGACTATTCGATAACTCTCATATTTATTAGTTAATCTCTCAATTATTGACAACTTCACAACCTCTGTTTGTGATTTATAGTACCGTTTGTCTGGTCTGTAGTGCGTATAATAATGATTATTTCCATCGAAATTAATGAATATATTATTATTGATTATGGATAACCGCACGTGTTTGATATATAACTCAATTTGGGAATTTCAAAATAAGTTGGTTTAGCGCCATAAGGTGATCGTATGGTGTTGTCTGTAAATATTCACACTATTTCATGTATCTCCAATGCAGTAGTGTGACGATACTTTTCCTAACCTCGAGATGATATTAAACTAATCTGTATTATTTATTTTGCCAACTTAATCCTTACAATCTGATATAAATTACGTCCTGACATTTTCTATTGTAAAAAATCGTCTTACTAATAAACCATTACACGAGTTTCGGTCAGGAAATAAAGAAATAGCGAGAAAAATTACGTTTCTTAAAAATTTTTTTTCTGTTAGGTGGTTTATTGATGGCGCCTAACCCCAACACCTGGAACCCCGAACGACCGCAAAATCTGCCCGGCGATTATAACGTCACTGCTTGATATTCACGTTAGCGTTCAAGGCGGTTACCTTAAATTTTCTATGGATTTGTAACCTTAACGTTGTTTTATCTATTTAAATACGACATTTTTCCACACCAAAATAATTTTGAATTAACGAGTTTTATTGACTACTTTGTACTTTAACGTTGTTTTATCTATTTAAATACGACATTTTTCCACACCAAAATAATTTTGAATTAACGAGTTTTATTGACTACTTTGAATTAAAAAGCAATTATTTCGGTACAATTGAACGAAAGTCATCTCTTTCAATTTTATAATACATTCATAAATAAAAATGGTCTGAAAAACTTCGGTTTTAGAATAATAAAATTAGTCTCAGAAGGGTAAAATAATCCTTCGTTTTACCAGACATTTGTACAATAATTTGTACTAAAAAGTTAGTTAAAAAGCTTTTGGAGCAGCTTCGCACAATTTGAGTGTTTGTGACCATTTTATAAATCCGATTGGAACTTGTTCCAAAAATAGCTGATTCCTCGGATCCACTCGGAATCGGTGACAGCTAGTCAACAGCACAAAGTAACCGCGACAGGCAATGACGTCATATTATTCACAACTGCAAGTTACAAATATAATCATAATACCGTCAATCTCTCCATATTCGGAGAGATACACGAAAGAAATTACAAATCTGTAGTACTTACGACTGCCGGGCGATGCTAATCACACAAGCTGTTAACGTAAGTGGCACCATCTTTTGGCATTATTTTATTTCGGTTATATTACAAAAGAATATTTGTATACAAACTCTACGTACGAAAACTACGTGCGTTAAGGCGCGTTATCGTTAGTTCGGTTCTATTACAAAAGAATACCCTACGTACGAAAACGTGCGTTAAGGCGCGGCGTCGGAGTTCCATTCGTAACCGAATTTTTATATTTCAACCGTACAGTCGCAAGCCTATTAATACTGTTTGATGAAGATTTACATATATATCATGAATTCTGTTAAAACGTGTATTAATGCATTGATCGGTTAATGGGTTAGATTTTTAAGTTGTTTGTAATAATTCATTTGGTTTTCTTGTTTTGGGTGTGGTTTAGTACGCAGAACATATTACGTGAATTAATGTAATTCAATATGTAAATCAGCGCGTGTTTTAGAGAGTGTTATTTATGATCCTAATGAATAAATGATTTATTGATTTTGAGGTGAATTGATTGAAATGTTTAGTTAAATGAAAATTTTATTCAAGGTGTAAAAAATAGCCCGATGATTGATACTAAGCAAATTTACTTCCAAGCAAAGGCTTAAATCGATTAAATAATGTATATTTTTAATTTTCAATAATGTTTTCAAATAGTTTTAGGTGATCTTATGGGTTTGTGAAAGCTATTTCGAAGTAAAAATTTATTTGTATAAATAAAAAATTAAAGGGTTTATCGGATTCAAAGTGAAAAAATATTGATGTCAGAGGCGTAGCGACCAACTCCCCGGCCCTAGAGCAAAATTTTTCATTTATACCTTGTACCTATCTCAATATCCTTTGATAAATAATAGTAGCCCCAATATTATTTTAGATTTTCACGGCCAAAAGTATTAAATTAAGCTGCTCCTTCTTTAGTCAACGTACCGGCCATCGTTAGTGTCCATCTTCTGCCCTGATGATGGACACCCCAAAAACAAATCACTAATATTGTAGCTATGTTTTTTTTTTAGTGGTGACTTGACGTGAGAACCGATAGAGGGACCCATCTGGTCCAACGGTTTGGGAAAGCGGTGGGTACACTCAATTCACTCATACCCGTTCCAACATGCGACAGGTAATTACCCTGACACCTTACGCTGCTTAATTGGCATAGTTACATAGAAAACATACTGTCTGTGGTGTTTAACTATGCTCATTACGAATAGCTACAGGGTTTTCCAATAAGAGGTGTTATTTTGAATAGCCCGCTATTTCAGTAAATGTCACTTTTGAAGATGTCATTTTTTGACATTTGACAAGAAGAAACTACGCCATTAATAAAAATGGAATCATACACGCTTCAACAACGCATTGAAATTATTAAAATTTAAAAAATTGAAATTATTAAAATTTGGCAGAGACGGTTCGTAAAACTCGAACATTTTTGGGTCGACGTGAAGCACCTTGTCGAACCGCAATACAGAAATTGGTGGAAAATTCGAGCTGTTGGGACAATTTAGTGATGTGAAGAATAAAACCCGTGCACGTCGCTCAAGAACAGCCGAGAATATTGCTGCTCGCTGCCCTAGTTCTTGTATGTTCAATAGACCATTTTAGTTTTTGTTCAATCTCCACTTTAAAATTAAAAATATAGTATAAAAAAGTATAGTAAATCACTTAACTAAGAATTATTTAAATTAAGGAGACCTTTACCTTTACGAAAATAGCTTTATCTTAAACACCTTTCATTGTTTCATTTTTATTTTTTTTTATTTTTTTTTATTTTTTTTATTCTTCATTTTAATCACCCGCTAAACTGCCAAGGCAGTTTGTCAGCAGGTCAATTTGACAATATTAATAAAACACTAAAACATAAAATATTATAAGAAAACACAATAGCAAAATAGTTCCAGAAGAATAACTTTTAAGTACCTACAATACAAAAGCATAAAATATACAGACAGACAGGTATAACACAGGTAAATTACTGATAGATTAAATTAATTATAGATAGTATTTATACATAAGATTACAAACAATATCAGTACAAAAAGTTTTGACCCATTAGCCATTTTTTAATTTTTCTTTTGAGATCAGTGGGGCAATTGGATTCGATTTTGAAATTCATCGGCATCTTATTAAATATGGTGGGGACAAGATAAGTGAATGTCCGTTGGCCGTATTTATTTATAATTTTCGGAACGGACAAACCCTCATTTTTACTAAATCTAGTGCCATGTTCATGATCTACTTTTTCTTTGTAAATTGAGTCCGACAATAGGTTTTGGCATACAATTTTAAACCATAATATTCCTCGCACAGGTAATATGTTAACTGATTCATATAGTAATTTTATGTCCCTTCTTTGTGCATAAACACTTTTGCTTACCAAGAGCTTAGTCAAAGAGTTTTGAATCGTTTGAATGTAACCTATATTTGTCTTGCACGAGTTTCCCCAAGATGTTAATGAAATGATGAAAGAAAACCTTCTCTTCCTATAAAATTATCTAATGTTCTATTGAACATACAAGAACTGAGGCGACGTGCTGTAGCCGAAAGTGTTGAAGAAAACCCAGGTTTGTCCATTCCTCGTCGTTCTTTGGAATTAGGCATTCCACAAACGTCATTACACCGTATTTTGCATAAAAAGTTGGTTCTTAAGGCTTATAAAGTTCAGTTAACACAAGAACTCAAGCCGGCCGATCATCAACAACGACATGTCTTTGCTGATTGGGTCTTTGAATATCAAAATAACACCTCTGATTGGAAAACCCTATATAATAGTTAACTCAACAATCGGCATGACACCAGTCAGACTGGAAACTGGCAACGTTTATGTAAAAGATAAAATGTGTTTGATATCAACTGTAACCTTTAAAATAAATAACTAATTCGCACAATATTATTTACCTTCTAACGTTAGACACGCATTTTAAAAATACAAAATTGTGTGAATGTCAATATTATCAATACAATATACAGGTTTTATAAAGAATCTAATGTCCGATACGCCGCAGGTGAAATATTATTTAATAAAGCGAGAATCATACATGAATTAGTTTCATCGAACGAGCAGGGAGAATAAGCGATGGAAGGTTTTGTTTGATTAGTAGAAGTGGTTCGAAATGCCCCAAGCCCGCTTGCTCCTCAACCAAAAGTTTTCACAATGGAAGTCAATATTATCTATTTCGTACGAATTCCAGTTTCCCTGACTGCCCACGCCGCCCGTGCCGTTGCCGCGCTACTGATTAGTATTATAAAAGTGAAGTGTGCCTGTGATCTGTGATTCAATTTTTTTTCCGCAGAACCATAGACCTAAAAACCACCGTTTCTTTTGTCTAAGTGCAGAACTGATTTGGTAATTATTACTAATTTTAAAAGTGTTATGACGTTCAAACCTAGTAAAATAATTAGTAAAATAATTGACCAGTCAGTGGTTGAGTGGGCATCGCGTTTGGGTCCCACCCGGGCGTCCCGTGTTCGATTCCTCGGCTGGCTAAGTCCTCCATCACAATACAAGCAACATTTTCGGCTTTCTGTCGTGGTTGTAGAAGCTATTTAAACATTGTTGCGTTATTCGTAACCCGGGAATGCTTGATGTTGATATTGGTAATTAAATAGTGGTGTACACAGTTATTTGTTTTTCATTAAATTAATACTGACGCCACAAAGTGAATTTGCGAATTTTGAAGAAATAAAAAAAACATACTTTTTTACTAACAGTTATTAGAGAAAAAAGTAGTTACACAAACTTTTAATTTAACGAAAATAAATCAAATGATATTAAGTATTATTACGATGCGCGGGTCTATCAGTTTTTTTTTTAACTTTATTTTTTCAATTAGCCTGCTAGGGCTAATTCGACCGTAGGTTCGTAAAGCAGCAATTTCTGTGCACGCCTTCTTCACTTAACGTCGTTGTTAAGATTCCGACTATGTTTTAGATTATTGAGTGTTCTTAACCAATTGTTTTATAATGACGTGAACACTACTTAATTCAATTTCCTATCACCTGGAACTGAAAATGACTTTTGCAAAGGGATGGTAGCGAGAATTCAATAAAATGAGGAAGGAATTCGATATTACCGACCGGTCAGTGACTGAGTTGGCAGGTGTCTGTAAGTTCAATTCCCCGGCTGGCTAAATCGTACATCATGACACAAGCTACATTTTCCGCTTACTGTGGTGGCAGGAAGAGATTTTTCAAACGATTTTCAGGTTACTCGTAACCCGCGAATGACTTACTTAAAAAAGTAACCACTTAATATGTTTCAAAAGAAGCGATGCCCCCAGAACATGAAAGAGATCAAATATCAATCCTTGTAAATAGCAATGATGCCGGCACCCAACAGAGATAACACAAAAGTTGACTGACTGAAATATAATAATCCTTAGGGTGAATAAGGAACTCCAGTGAAAAATATTTTGGCTTTAAAAAAATATGTTCATATAGACCAATTTACGCTGATTCTGAATATATAAGTTTTATTACATAATATTCAATGTAGAGTTTTTAAAAAATATATTAAAAAGTCAATTTAAAACGTGTCATTAAAACACCCTATTGCTGGATTTTGGCGGCGTAACGTCACCGCGCCGCGTCACCTGGGTCAAAGTTGTATAGAAATCAATAGAAATGAAGACGCAAGCCGTTCGGCATTCCGAGTTATTGGTTTATAGAGAATTGGACATATAATAGTTTTTGTTTTTATTGAAACATTATTTAGGCCTAAATAATTCAGTATCAAAAATAAAGTATCTCTATTAGTTTATCTTTATTATTTAAAATATTCAAAAACTTTAACTGTACAAAAAACGATCGTATTGCCCAGTAATGTCTATGAAAACGCTCCAATGCTGAAATTCAAAATGGCGGGAGTCGAACAGCTGATTCCAGTTCCCTACAAGATTCATACTTCGGTTAGTCATGATGACGTCACACTAGATTCGGTGGTTTTCGGGGGATCTTGAAAAATTAAAACTTTGACATTTATTTTAACTATTGCAACTAACTATAAAAATAAAAATAAATATGCAGTTATTTAAGTTAGACGGTGACTTCATATTCATAAAAAAAAATAAAAAAATTGGACTGGAATTCTCTATTGTGACAAAACCAAGTATGATAAAAGTTACAAATGAGAAGATCCGAAAAGAGAAACATCACGTGAATCTTTTCGTACCTAGGAGAAACAACTGTGGAGCATGAACCTATGTGTGCAAGAACAAAAATAATACAATGCATTATAATTGTAAATGAGGCAACGAAAATGATCAAGAGCTTTGTCCCTGCCGACCCTCACGGGGAAAAGCTTAGGTTAGACGGTTGTCATTTACGTTACAAAAATAGTTACATAATTAGAACGCACACAACTAATCATTAATATTTTCTTTTAAAAAATGCAGTTAGTTTCTTAATTAAAGTAGGTAATGAAATTTTCTCTCAATTGATTTGGAAAACGTAACAATTAAAATTAAGTACACAAAGAGCCACATGTTATAAGCACCATTAAGAGAAATAATTTTCACCCACAAAGTGATGTTGATTTAAAAATACACAATAATATAAAGTTGTTCGTGAATCCGAACAAATACCATTATTTGAAACGGCTATTAAATTGAAAGCTTTAGAGAATTTTACGACGAAAAAGAAATTTTATTGCTTTCTTATTTTTATTGTTACCTAATAAAAAACACAATAAAATAAAGAGGCAATCAATATTGTATTTAGTTCAAATGATTACAAAGTAGAGAAACTTTATCTATAATGTTCATTGCCGACTTTTGTTTAATATTTACAATTTAATTTAAATGTAAACAAACTAATTTAATGAAAAAAATATTTAAATAAGCGTTCGGTAAAATAGGTCATTTATTAGGTAATTTGTACATTACATTATAAGGTACTCACAAAAAAATCGTATTATTTATAATTTTATAAAACGTGGTTTTCGAAGAACCTGGGCTAAGAGTGTTTTAAACTTTATAATATTTTAAGGCTGTCAATTCAATGATCAGCATTATTTTTATTCTCTTGCAATTAAAAGATTAAATACCTATTCTTGGCACGTTTTAACTTTTGATCAAATTTTTATCAGCTGCATGAAAGCGTGATCATTGTCTGTTACGAAGCTCGAACGCTAGGAGAGCGGTTTGTGGTCACTGTGGACAGGGCTATGTTTTAGAACAATTGTCGAATGCGATGTAGGTACGACCTGCTTGAACTGCTGAAACTCGAATTATAATATGAATCTAGTAAAACCACATCACAAATGGAATCGATTTTGTGGTGTAACTTTTTTTAGAGAGTTTTTGAAGTAAAACTTCTTTATGCACGCTTGTCTTGGGGAGTAAGCTGGTGAATGTATGACGAGAGCGTTACTAAAACGAGGCGAACGGAAGTCGAGAGGGAGATATAAGTTAGTGAAGATAGCTTTCTAGAGAGAGAGTTACGTTATTTATTAGTTAATAGCGAGCACACATTTTCTTTCTCTCTTTCTCTCGTAGCCAGTTACGTATCGTATATCTAAGACACAGTGCAGGCCTATTGTCTGTATCACACTGTAGGAGCAAGAGAGAGCAGTGCGCGCGCATATTTTCTTTCTCTCTTCCTCTCACAGAAGTTTTACTTCAATCGTGTGGTCTAAAGCATACTAGTATTTTTTTCAAGTAAATTGATTTCAAAGTTTGAATTTTTGAGGTCAAATTTGAAAATTGACTTTTTTAAATGTGAATATCGCAAAAGAGTCCCAACTGCTCCCTTCTGGAGCCAATGAGACTACGGCATCCCCAAATTGGGGTACATTGTGGGCTGACGGTAGTGGGGAAGGGAAGAAGATGGAGAAGAGAAGGTGGGAAAGTACCTGGTTATTCTAGATCTGGTCACCAAACACGGCTATAGCCATTCCAGGACAAGTTTCAATTCTGAATGCGAACATTATATATGTTATTACATGCTGTATTTTTATGTGTTTGTATGAATTTTATCAAATGTAATTTTATTTTTATTATTATCCAAAGTTTCAAAGTATCTGTCAATTTAAAATTATACTACAATTCTTACCCCTCGACCACGGAGGCCTTCATAAGCAGTCATGACCTGTTAATATCGGCCGGCGTAGTCCAGCGGTAAGGCTCTTGACTAGCATTCCGAAGGTCGCGGGATCGAATCCAGGCGTGAAAAATAAATTTTATTTGATTAATTTGTGTTATTTCATAATTTATTCATTTAAAATAACATAAAGTATATTTGCGGCACGTTCCAGAGTGGAAGATACTCTCAGTATCGCCCTGGTGTAAGACCACCATACAGAATTGAAAAGTTGCTTGAAATGGCTTTGGCCGTGTTTGGTGACCAGATCTGAATAGCCACCTTCCCACCTTCCTCTTCCCCATCGCCTTCCCCTCCCCACTACCTTCAGCCTCACTACACACCCCAATCGGGAACGCCATAGTCTCACTGGCTCCAGACGGGAGCAGTTGGGACTCTTGTGCGGTATTCATATAAAAAATAAAATAAAAAAACTTAATGTCCTTTAAAATGCGTGGAAGCTAATTCCTGGCTCCAAAAGTTTTTTTAACACTTTATTCAAGAAAAAAAATGCTTAGATCTAAAAAAAAGTTTGTTTGGGTTCGCTGTATGACTGACATCTTGAGATTCACCACCAGCTTCCCGCTTGTATATACTTTGATTTTTCCGGCACCGTTTGTAAATCTATCCTTCAGTATTTGGAATTAAACTGCAACAAAGGCACAGGTTGTTTATGACAGGTACCTTATGGTAATTTTCGAAATAATTTGTCATTTATCTTTTAAATTTTATTGTCACATGCATAACGATTATTACTTATGTCATGGTATATCTATTTTCTGACGCCCTTAGGATATATCGGGGTGAGTGCCCCGGATTGAATCGCCCTGGACGCCCACCCTTATGTCGGCTTTGCATAATATGAGTTTGTACAGACCTTTTCACTTTGCACTTTGCATAAATTGTTCGGAAAACCGAGTTTGTCGGAATCCTCCGTGATATTCGATCTCGAACGGTGAAACTATCTTTCCAACTATCGACCACCCCTCATCATGATTTTATGACCCATTTAAGTAACCAATATTTAATCTAATACTTATAATAGATCCTTTCAACAACCGGAGTAATAAAGCCCGTATAGTACATGTTGTCAGAATCGGAGCATATCTGCTCTAAAATGAGAACCGATACCATGTCAAATGCAGGGACCTTTTCGCTACAGTGGTCGTCAGAGACATAAAAACAGTATAGTGCTATACAGCCAATGAATTAACCTGCATTTTATCATATTTACAGGATACAGGTGCATTTTATGTGGTGAACTTGATAATGAAAGGTGCATATATATGGAAAAGCACTTAATTTTAACCTTTAACAGCTGATCAGAAATTCGCCTTGAAAAAAAAATTTTAAATGTATATTTAACGTCGTTTTAAAATAGTCTACGAATTTCGTATTTGCGACATCTATGGTCGTGAAGATAAAGCATTTCAATAGCTACGTTTAAAAATAAACGGCTGGCGATGGAAATGTTTTAAATAATTACAATAAATGTTTTACGAATGGTAGGAAAATATGGCCCAATTTTGGAACGCTATCAATCGCAGAAAAATAAAAGTTATCCATTTTTCGACCACAAACGCTCCAGTGGTTTTATATTTTTTTCTTTATTAGATACGAAATTGAGGCCGAATATAAAAACAGATTTTCAAGTGCTTGTTAATTTAACGTCTGCCATAATAGCTTCACGAATTTTTGGAGCACGGATTTGTTGAACCGAAGAATTCAGCTTTACGGACAACTCTCGCCAATTTTTTTTATGTAACACCTCACAGGAATGTCCCTGTCTACACAGGCAAAAGGCAGGGATCTATATCACCACCTGGAGATACAATCATTATTTTCTTGATTTTTAGTGGATATTTACGATTAAGGTACATTTATAACTATGGAAAGCATAGACTGCATACTTAACCCCTATATCAGGTGGTTTTGGATTAAGGCAGAACTCTCTAGTCTAGAAAAAAAAAAAATTCTTCATATTTCCAAAGTTTAGATTTCAAAAATATCTCCTTGAAAGGATTTTTCGAAATTCGTATTATTTTAAAAGTAATAATAAATTTAATGTCGCGGTTTAGACGGAATCTAACCAGCATCTAATAGAACAAAATTTTAAACGCATTTTTCTCAAAACTACTTTTTTCGAGACGGTTGAAACGATATCTCAAATTCTACTAAACCAATTTACTTTAAATTTGGTGTAAGCCTTAGCTTTACATTACTCTATCGCGCTAACTAAAACGATAACGAAATTTCAATTTTTACTATTTTAAAAAAATTTGGAAAGTAAAAAAAAAACTGACAAAAAATGTCTTTTATTTCAAACAGCATTTTTTAGATTACTATGAGGATTGCAATCGTGTCAACCAGGGCGCGCCATTTTTCTGAGACTCCCCATTTCAACACCCTGTAACTTTTTGAATTTTTAATTGTTTCGTTTGATTTTTTTTATGAATTCTTTAATGTTTAATAAATATTTGGTAAAGTAATGGCTGGTAAAAATATTTTTTTTTTTATTGCACCTGAAAAATACCTACAATTCATGCTTCTAGACTAGAATACCCCCTTAAAACATCGTCGGCCAAACATCTATTTGTTGACAACGAAATTCTAAGCTGTTAAACAATAATTCAATTTAATTAGAGTAACTAGAAAAAAGCTACAAAGAGAGTAGTTTAAGTTAGTTTAAGCCCTTGACCTTTCTGATACAAGTTAATATTGAAGAAGCCCTCGCAAAAATAATTTTAAAATACGTATAATATTTTGCAAGATTAACGTGTTTCCCTTTAAAAAACCAAATAAATTATAAATTCGCATCGAAATCGAAATTTCATGGCAGGCGTTCTGAATATTGAATAATAATTTGAACACAGCTGTTCGTAACAGGTTATAAAATCTACACAAAGAGAATAAATTAAAACAACAAATAGGCAGGTACTGCAAAATTACAATTTTCCGACAAAATTGCAACTCTCTCAAAGAGTATATTTAACTACAGAATTATTAATGTCGGGATACAAAACCAATTTTCCAATAATATTACTTTGCATTTAGCTACTTAAAACTTTGCAAGCTGAAATGCAAATATTGCATACACACGACTTTTAATATACACAAGTAAGTCAGACCATTCGCTTTACGCCAACTGCGGAATTCTGAGGTAAGGCTGCTTTATCAACGTTTTGCCGTGTGTGGTCCATTGTAGACATCATCAAACAAGATTGCGTGAATTATGATGTGTCAAAAATGTTAATCAGTTAACGATAATTGCTAATTAGATTTATTGCTCGAATAAAGAATTAGAATCTGAGACGATTTGTTTTGATTTTGAATGAGCTTAGATTACATTGGATTACACACTGATGGAATGATTAAAACTTTTATTGGTATTTCGGATTAAGGTCAGTGTCCGTAAAGTAGTAGTGTTTTACGTGCAATTATTATTGTAAGGTTCTTGAAGCTGTCATCTACCTTTAGTCAGATATTGCAAGGGTTGAAATGGTAAGGCTATTAGCACAGGAGATTTTGGGACGACTTGAATCTAGATCAACAGTATTCGGTCAATTTTAGTAATTCATGAACGTATGCATAAGAAACTACGGTCATCTCTGAAAAAGATCACAAATACGTTATGTTGGGGAACGCTGAGATCGATAAAAATGAGCGAAAATAAACAAGTCTCAGCTGCTCAATGGTAGAGTATTGTCCCGCTAACAATTTTTTTTTTTCATTTTCTGTTTCATTTTTCGTTCAGATTTATTAACATTATCTTCCATAAATACACGACGGGCTCCGTGGTCGAGAGGCAATGCTCTTGACTCACAATCCGAAGGCCGCGGGATCGAATCTCGGCGTGGGAATTTTTTTTTTTTAATTTGTGTTATTTTAAAACTAATTTATTTAAAATGTAGGTATATGTAGTATACATGCGGCACCATTCAGAATTGAAACGTTGCTTGAAATGGCTTTAGTTCGTGTTTGGTGATTAGATCTGAATACTCAGGTACTTCCCCACCTTCCTCTCCCCCCTCTTCTTTCCATCGCTTCTACCTTCAGCCTCACAACATACCTCGATTGGGGTTGCTACGGTCGGACAGGCTATCGCAAGAAACGAAGTTATTCCAATAAATTGAAATTTTTTATAATAATTTGCCGCTGTAGTGCACCATACTTATAAATGAGAAACCTGTCTCCTAAAAAGGGGGAAACAAACAGTCTCCACGCATTTCAGATGCGAATCCTGCGAATAATGTTTTGGATAAAATGAATTTCCTTCACATTTTAATGCTCAAGTTATGAACTGGGCTAAACATATGAACGTCCAACACAAAAATAAGCGTTCCTCCTTTAGGCATTAATAAAGGGGTTTCTAAAAGGAGTTTCACAGATTGATCCTGGAAGGAAGGAGCTGTTATAAAAGAGAGACGCAATAGATCCAGAAATCCAAAAGAATGGCTAAAGCAAAACGCCGATTAGGGAAAGAACAAAAACTGTGATTTCAGGTGGCCAGCTATCAGCTTGGTAATCAATGTGTACCTAAAAATAACACTTCTGCCAATACCAGCAGTTTTCGTTATCTTGACAGTTTTCTATCAATATTAAAAACACTCAATGAAAATATGCAACAATGTCGTACTTATTAAAACCGACTTGGTACAAAAGGAAATATTACATTTTTATATTAAAACAGAAAACGCTGCAAGCCTTGCAGAGGAAACAATTGTATCGTTAAATTGAATCAAGTTGGAGTCATTCTATCACTGAGAGAGAATTCAGTAGATAGGCATCCTGGCACAAATAAAAAATCTAAATTATTAAATTTTGACACAATAAATAATAAAAAGATAAATTTAGGTAACCACCGTATTTGCGGTTTGATCGATGTTAGTAATTATCTCTTCGATTAGATCGGTAATTGTCAGCTTACTGCGGTGATCGACAGGCAAATATTGTGACGTATTGTTGGTATTTGGGATGTAATAAAAGCCGATCAAATTTAAGGAATGAAAGCTTGGTTTTCATGAGACGAGCTAATATCATGATTTTATTATATTCTCAACAATAAGGAACTCCAGTGAAAAATATTATGCCTTTAAAAAAAAATTGTCGTATAGACCTATAAACATTGATTCTGAATATATAAGGTTAATTAAATAATAGTTTAAATTATTAAAAAGTCCATTTTAAAAGGCGTCATTAAAAAACCTTGTCAAGTTGGTATTATTGAATTTGTGAGGCGTGACGTCACCGCGTTCATAATTCTCCAATCACCTGGTATATTTGTATTGTAAAATGGCAAGCCGTTCAACATTCCGTGTTATTGGTTTATAGAGGTTTAGACAAATAATAATTATTGTTTTAATTGAAACATTATTTAGGCCTAAATAATTCAGTATCAAAAATAGAGTATCTCTATTAGTTTATCTATATTATTTAAAATATTCAAAAATTTACTGTCTAAAAACATCCTGTAACGCCTGTCGCAGTGTTCCAATTCTGATTTTCGAAATGGCCGGCGACGAACAGCTGATTTCAGTTGCCTACAAAAAATGCTTCGGTTTCCATAATATTGATTTCGATTCGTAAAGCTAAAAAAATTTTAATTTCATCAATTTTTGTACCACTCTCCCTTAATAATATCGAAAAATATAATAATTGAATAAATATAATATAATAAATAAGTAATTAAACCTAAAAAACGTTTTACTTATTGAATAGTTTCATAGCTTCTTCCATACAAAATGACAACATCTGTTGAAAATAACTAAAACTTTTGGGCAGATGACGTCACACTAGATACGGTGGTTTTCGGGGGATCTTGAAAAATTAAAACTTTGACATTAATTTTTAACTATTAAAACTAACTATAAAAATAAAAATGCAGTTATTTGAGTTAGAAGGTCATTATTCATTAAAAAAAAAAATGGACTGGAGTCCCTTATTGTGGGGTATTTCTACGAATGCAAGGGACAATTGTCGTAGTTTATTTCAGCGTATCGTGTTTAAACTTGGAATTCATCCGAGAACCAAACCTGCATAACACAATCAGAGAAAACTATTTTCCCTTTCTTTGCTCATTATGATGCGGTAGACATTTTCCTGCATTATTTCTTTACCCTACAAGGCAGTGTATAACAGTGTTAACATAGTTTCAAATGGTTTTTGTTCATTACCGACTGGTTTCGTTTTAAACTATTTGAATTAATTATACAACGGAACGTACGCTTCTTTGATGCAAGTAATTTTCTCGGCGATCTTGATTTCTGTGTTTAATTAATTAATTAGTTAAGTCTGCGTTGTGTATACTTCCTTACTAGCTGTGTTTTAATAAAATTGACCCCTCATAAATCGGGCGAATTTTGTCAGAAAGTTAAAATATTTCCGCTTTGCAATAAAATCCAAATAAATGGAATATTTCTGAACTGACCTAAAACTTAAACTATTTTATAAAGTTGACGAAATACTTTATAAATGTTTTTATTAGAAAAAAATACATAATTTTTGAATTATTGTAATAAAACAATAACTCCTCCACCAAGCTCAAGAGCAAGTCTCTTAATTGGCGTCGAAATCTTTGAAAATGTGTATTTCACTATTTTGTTTTTGCCGTAGTATTTTGCTTATTATTTTAACAATGTTACAATTTAAACAATAAAAAATTTAAATTTTAGCATGTAGCAAACACATTGTGGGAATACATTATAATAAACACGATGGTATAACTTTGTTTAATTCCACTTTTTATTTTCTTATCCAACTAGTTTCGGTTCAACCTGAACCTTCTTCAGGGAAGAATAAAAATATACTATACTATACTATCTATTAAAAAAATTTAATATCGGCGAGTACGGCCAAACACGCAATAATGTATAAAAAATATTCAATTAAATAAAACAGTATATTTTTATTCTTCCCTGAAGAAGGTTCAGGTTGAACCGAAACTAGTTGGATAAGAAAATAAAAAGTGGAATTAAACAAAGTTATACCATCGTGTTTATTAAAAAATTTAAAGTTTAAAAAAATGGTTCACCTTCGTTTTTCTATCTAAAATTACTGATAACGAAAAAAGGATTTATTATTAGGGACCATTCATAAATTACTTCACACGAATTTCATGCTTTTTGACCTCCCCCCCGTCCCTGTCACACATCGTCACATTTGTGAGACCCCCTCCCCCCTTGTGTGACGTCACATATTTTCCAATTTTACATTTTTTCGTTTACATTTTAGTTTTGCGTTTCTATAATTCAGATTTTTACATGTGACGTCACAGAGCTGATGACCCCCCCCCATATCTCCTGTCACATAATGTCACAATTCTCTTCTCCCCTCCCCCCCAACCCCTTAAGGTGTGACGTAATTTATGGATGGCCCCTTAGGTAAATGTGTTATAAATGTTATTATCACCTCACGTTTTTGTTGTTTCATAAAAAAAATTATTAATAAAACATTTTAGAAATTTTATACATTTTTTTTCAAATTGCTATTGGAAACTTTGGTCTCATAGAGATGCACAGTAAATTTTTCTGTAGCTAAATTCTAGATTTTTATATGAAGCGTGGAGTTTTCTCTTTCTAACACCGTTACGATCATATTTCTCACCATGACAAGGGAGATAAAATGATTTATTTGCAACCTATGTGAGCTTGGATAAACGGATCTCCCGAGATTAAATGGGTCAACTTGGAGAGGCTTAGATATCACAAACTGCATTAAGATTTTTAGGAAATCAGAGGGTGAATTTTCTAAACAATTTCTTAGCAATCGTCTAAAAACCGCGCAGTTATTATATTCCACCCCTCAGGGTTTTAAGAAATAACAAATAATCAAATACCATCGACTTAGAGATACAAAAATAATAATAAAAAACAACTGTTTGAGAAAGACTGTCGGGTTTGGCCACCAGCGCTGGAGGCAGGCTTTGACAGGGAGGGAAGTCCTTTGACCATTTGTGAGACAGCTTAAGGCCACTCTTCCTGGCACAAAAAAAAGAAGTTGAAGAGATATGTAATTACGAATGTTGGACAGAGCGCGCTAATATTTTCAATGATAAAATTGAAGCGAAAATTATGAAAATGCTTAATAAAACATGAATTGTTTAAAATATAGCAAAAATTTCGTAGAACGTATCTTAAGTATCATTTAAAGAAACATTGTGATTTTTTTCACAAATATAACTTGTAAAATAATAGAAATATACTTGTTTTAAATAATTTTCGGAGCATAGTTTGCGATTTTTTTCTATCGAGGGAATTTCATATAATTTGCGTTTCGGCGTGGAACGTATCTAGATTTTATCTTCAAAAATAACATATTTTATTAAGAGCTTAAAAACTTCAAATGTTTAAGGGAGATATGTAAGAAATCGGTAGAAATTCGGATAGCGGCGGCTTAAGTTTAGCTGGAAGCACGATTAATTTTTTCTTATAAAAAAAAAGCAGTCCCGTGGTTGTGGATTTTTAAGATTTACCTGTGAAATTCAAGCGATTTATATTTTCGAAACCTGATCAAAAAAGGAAAACAGCAAGTTGGCACTGCTTAAAAAGGGTGTATCGTAGATTTTTTTTATATAAGCCCCACACAGGAGGCCCAGAGGAAAATAATCTCCCTCAGGGCTTATGAAATCTTTGGGGATGCTGTGTGGAGGGCTTTTTTAAGGAAACGAGGAGAGAAGAGTTTTGGAAAAGAAAAGGGTTTAAGGGGTTGGTAGGAATCTGGGGTTCAGTGTGTCTTGGTCATCCGCCTCCAAGAACTAGACAAACCTCACCCCATGAACCCGGGCACCCCTGCTAAAACACGAAACGTAGCGAACCACTTTTGGTGATATATGGCAGAGGTGTTGTTTATTCAATAAATATCCGGGGCGGCGGTACCCATTCTCGCCTCCCAAATTGAATTTGATACTAACATTTAATAAATACGCTTTTCTAGCTTACGAGAATGTCATTCGTAAATGGAATTTTGAATGATCTAATGTAAAAAAGTTTTGTGGGTATTTTGGTAAACCGCAAATTTGAACTGAGGTGATTTTTCACAAAAACTGCTAAAAAAAAATCCAATTATTATTTTTGTAGCATATTTTCCTTAGAGGTAGATATAGGTGTCCCAAAATTAACGCAAGATTTGAATTAAATAGAAAACACAGTTTTTGGTACCTAGATTGTTATTTTTTTTATTGAATGTTATAGACCGTAGGATAAGGTTACTTATGGAATGACACATCGAGCAAATGGCCTCAACGGCTTTGGTGGCACGTACGCGCAATTTGTCGAAATTTTCCGATCATTCTGCATAAATGTGGCTGAATTTCGTCGATGCAGCGTAAAATCGGCCTGTCTGATAGATTCTCCCACCTTAACGAATAGGTTGAAATCTTTAGAGCACAGGCGTCGGGTGGGAATGCTTTCCATGTTCTACCGGTATTTCAATGGAAGATGCTCTGAGGACCAGCGTCATTGATCCCTTCGGCATCGGTGCATAGTCGGGAGACACGGTTGACATTTGTCACATGAGAACGGGTCGTTTTTTCGGCTCGTTCTTGAGTTCAACAGCTCGGCTATGGAACGATTTGCCGGCTTCTGTGTTTCCTCCCTCCTACAACATGGGTCTCTTCAAGACCAATGTTCATTCCTTCCTCTCCTCAAAAAGACCCTCCACACAGCATCCCAGACGACATAGGCCCTGAGGGAAATTATTTTCCTTAGGGCCTCCTGTGTGGAGTTAACATAAAAATAAATAATAATAATTTCCTCCTGTAATGCACGGGTGGTTGTGGGCTTGTCGACATAGACCTTTGACCTCAAATAATACCATAAAAATAAATATAATTGTGTTAAATCACACGATCAAGGGAGCCAATTCTGATCACCGAAACGAGAGAAATGTCTCGTGCAGTAATTGAATTGTTTCACTGACTGTATGTATCGCGTAACGCTGCTTTTTACTAACCCTAAACTCTCGGCGGTCAAATTTGTTTTTTTCAGGGTTCCCAACAATTTACTGCACAAATGGCGGCAAATTCAAATCAAATTAATTTAATCAATAATGTAATATTTACTGACAGCGAAGAACTAAACTTGTTTCTTATCATTTGACTATTTACGCGTTACTGCGCCTCAATTATAACAGAACAACGCGCATTAACAAATGTGTAAGGTTAAATTACTATTATTTTAATATTATTTTGATAACAACTATGCAAGCAAAAAACAGTAATACATGTTTTTTTTATCGTTCTCATTGCAAATGAAATGCAAACACCAGTTCCCTTTATGTTTTAATAATTTGCGTGTATACATTTATTTATATATTTATATTCCTTTCATTTGTTATTATTATTTCAATAACTATGCTTAAGAAACCACGGCTATTATATATTTTAATTGGTTATTTTTATTTTATTTCTTTCTCTTCTCTTTTTTTTCTATTTTTTCTACTATAGTATGCAATACGTACACAAGTTACCTATATATTTTAATACTCTGTCTTTAAAAACCTATACGTATATAAACTTTTCTTTTATTAATATTATTCCAATAACTACGCTACACAAATAACAATTACTAAGTTTTATACTTTCTAACTTTATTTTATATTATTTCCTCGATTTTCCCTCTTTTTTGTACAAATCATGTTTCATATGTTCACACTAATCCTAATTTGACTGTTCTAAAATGGGAATCATCTTACTTCGTCTCCTCAGTTCTTGTACGTCCAATAGACCATTAGAAAATTTTACAGGAAGAGAAGGTTTTCTTTCATTATTTCAATGAAACATTATGAAAGGTTTTTTTGTTATTGTTTTTGGGGTGTTATGCCGTGTTTCGCTACCTCCTTCTTTAGCCAACGTTTCGGACAGCGTTACAGTGTCCATCATCAGGGCAGATGAGTAGATGATGATGGACACTGTAACGCTGTCCGAAACGTTGGCTAAAGAAGGAGGTAGCGAAACACGGCATAACACCCCAAAAACAATAACAAAAATACTTTTTGGCCGTGAAAACCTAAAAACATACCATTATGAAAGGTGTTTAAGATAAAGCTATTTTCGTAAACGTAAAGGTCTCCTTAATTTAAATAATTCTTAGTTAAGTGATTAACTATACTTTTTTATACTCTATTTTTAATTTTAAATTGGAGATTGAACAAAAACTAAAATGGTCTATTGAACAAACAAGAACTAGGGCAGCGTCTTGTCAGTCAAAACGTTTCATAAATAATGTATATAAATGTGTAATATTTAACTTAATAAATGAAATATGATCTTTTTACTTTAGAGTCTAAAAATAACATATATAATTCATGGAGTATAAAAATAGTTGAAAACGGAAAAGTGTGTCATTTTGACATGAGGAGGGGGTTTACAGAATAAATTTTATAGCGCTCATATATAGTAATTTGTTACGATATATCGTAGAGAATGAATTCATACAATATTTTACCGTACATTTTAAAGAAAATAGTTTTGCGTCTATTTTCTTTCAATTACTTAACGAGTTATCACATAAAAACGAATTTTTTTGCAATGAAACCATTTTTACTTTCAGAAATTGAATACGTTTGAACATAAATTGAAAAAACAACAACCACGATGTTCATTAATATTTATGAATTCAGTGATTTTTTTTTTATTTATGTCTATTATTTATAATTTTGAAACAATTAATTCTTGGTGAAAAATTTGACACAAGTAGAAAATTTTCCAAAGTTCCAATCAAAAAGTATCATATTTCCATGTAGTTAAAATGTAAAGGGTTTTATATTAGGAAACTAGAAATATTTAAAGGAAATTTGTAAGGAAAAGTTTTCGGATTGTAATGAAAATTAAATGCTAAAATACTTTTAAAATAAGGCTTACCAATAACACGATTTGAAGTTGATAAAAAGTATGGAAAACAATAAAATAATTAAAAATCTGGAAACAGTTTTGTACACGTCCTGAAAAAGGTTACCAAGCCCAAACCAACTGTCACCCTCACGAGTTGTTATTCGTGTAAAAACCACCCTCTTCCCGGCTCCAAACAACTTTTATTTTTCAGTTTGCATACTGACAAAGCATTTAAATATTTAAGCTAAAATTAATTCTTCTATATTGTGTTCACAAAAAAAAAATAACGAATATATTTTGAAGGAAATGTAAGCATGAGAAATTATTTATTTGAAATAATGTATTGTATAACTTTACCTCAGACAGCAACATACTGGCATATTATTTTTACGATACCTCTATACGAGAGAGTTCGGTTTTTACCCATGGCTGTTTCCAACAGCATTTATCTCGGGAATGCTGGGTATCTGCAGCCTTAGTTCCAGAAGAGATGTCGCATTACATGGCATATAAGCTTCTAAATGGTTTTATATCGGTACCAGATATTCTGGCTGAAATAGGATTCTATGTCCCGGATAATTTCACGCGAGGTCGCCATCACAGGCTTTTGATTCTTCCCAGGTGCAGAACTAACTTACCAATGGTGATGCACCTGGAAAGACTTACTAGGTTAATTAACTGCCTTGCAGGAAATTGGATATTTTCCACATTAAAAAAAAATAAAAAAATAATATGTTTTTATGAGAGTATAAATGTTTAAAATGCAAAGTGTTTGGTACAATTTGGAGAAATATAAATAAAAATTAAAACTCACACTAATTTTTACTTGCCTGTACTGAGTTTCTTCGTTTTTTTTTGTTTCCTTCATTATCTACACATATTTGTTTGTTTATGTTATTTTTTGCCTCCTTAGGATCAAAAGTCAGTCGTTACAACCTTAACTTAACCGAGGTTGTCTTATTTATTTATTTAAATATATGCCTAAGCGGCGTTTATTGTGAAATGCGTTAAGATTTAAATTGTTTGTTTTTCACAAATATGAATTATTAGTATAGCTATTAAGTGGTAGTATGTATCATTAATATGTGTCGGATATTCCACATTTTGCGATGAAAACTTGTTTGATCGGTCGTGGCATTGAACCCGCGACTCCTGTGTTACGTGATGGAGCCACGGAGTCGCGGACCACGGAGCTGTCACACGATAGAAGCTTTTTAGCATCTTCAACACTCAATCACGAATTATTGCAATCGTTAAATTGACCACTTAACGCGTTCCGGGCGTTTAAAGAATCCTTTATTTAAAAAGCAATAAAACTATTTTTACTATGTTTGACATAAGTGCTTTATAACTGGGGACTTTAAAATTTTAATTGATTAATGAAACCTATGATATAAAATCTTTTTTACGACGCTTGTTAATTTTCTTTAATTAAGATACCGCGTGTTAAAAAAAATGTCGAATAAACTAAAATTCACGACTAAAACTCATGTTAATCACAATGTCTACCCAAAAATTTCACACGCTATTTTGGGGCGAATCACGTTTTCGTTTTACGAACTAAAAGTTTATAAATATGTACGTTGTAATTTGTTATATACTACATCGACATTTTAAACAACGGTTTGTGTTTGTCAAAACAACGTAGTTATTGCACTGCATAATTATTTATTAATAATTGTGTAAGTATACGAAAATAAAAGTTAAAAAAAAAATATATTTTAAAGTAAATCAACAAGTTTTCAAAGCAAAAATAAAAGCTGTTTCTGGGAAAATTTGGTTGATAAAAATTATTACATAAAATTTCTACAGTTTAAAAGAATAACTGATTATCACTAAACAATATGTTATATCTAGATTCTAAAATGATAGAAAAAAAAAACATGAAAATGTGCTTTCGTTCACTCACAAACGTCAAACTCGAATTCGAATCGCGAAATTGGAACGCTTTTGAAAATGCTCCGCCCGTATTCGACGCCCGATTACAACCGTCTGTACCGGCCGACTGAACGCCAACGCTCAGAGCCAGGCTAATCGCTGAGTGGCTCCGCTCCGTTCTACGGTGCGCAGTTAGCGCGCATTTCTCAAGTACCTTATGCGCACGCGTCACTTACGTCAAACTTTTCGAAAACAGTTTTGAAAACATAAAATTTCCCGACGCGGAACCGTTTTCTCAAGTTTGCCGAGAGTTACGGTTTGAATTATTTTGAATTTAGGGTGAGATTGTGTAGATGTTTTTGAAGCGTGAACCAACCTTTGATGAACTTTGTTTGAGGGAATTTATTGATACGGAATGGGCGTAATGTGTTTGTTTTTGTGAGAGATTTAATAGAAAGTGGTTTGTAACCTGACTGTTGGCTAATTATTCTACTCGTGTGTTGAGAACGGCCTTCACACTTAATAATTATGAAGCCTTTAATTTGTATTGTCATAAAGCCTTACTTTGTTAATGTTTTTAAGACACGAGATATAAAAATTGACTTTCTTGATTGTATTTCTGACTTGAAATTGACTTTCTTAATTGTATTTCTGATTATTTATTAATATCAGATTGCATGTTGTAATTTAATTAATCAAGTTAATCGGGTATTTAAAAATAACAGCTTTTGAGCAGTCGCTAGGAAATTAATTTTAATTATGGATTTTTTCACGCACAGAAAAAACTCAACGACACCGTGATTATTTTTTGGGTTTTATGCCCTGTGCGCTTCCTTCTCTTTTAGCCAACATTTCGGACAGCTTTTCGTTTATTGGAACCTTTAAGGCTGTCCGAAATGTTGGCCAAAAAAAGATGAAACACAATACGGTACAATCATCCAAAAATAATGACAATAATACCAGTATTCTTACGAGTTTCAAGGATTTATTATTTGCCCAACCAACGGAGCGAAAAACAAATAATATTTATTCATATAATATTTAAACATTCTATAGATCAGAGACTAAACACCGCATGGGTCGTTCTTCTATTTAACCTACATAACTTTTAGCACTCTAAATCTGTCTGGATCTCAGAGGGAAAATTGTAGCAAGGGGGGAAGGAGGCCTAAAATGCCGATTGGGGGTGACAAACACGAGCTGCGTGTATATCTATTTCGAATGAAAACCCACGTGACAGAATTGTCGCACGACATAAAAATTGTACGAGACAAGTTTTTGAAATTTTTTAAATATATTTTATTAAACGTCATTAAAAATAATAATCGCTGTTACTTGATAGGTTACCTTTAGGAGTTTAAAAATAGTTTTCAAGTCGAGGTGGTAAAAGACAACTGTGATTTGTATGAATTACACTTCCATCACGACAACTCTGTCACGTAATTTTTACTACAAAAATATAAACATTCATTTTTTTTAACACGCACACATTCGTTACGTCTTTAGTACAGGAGATTTTAAAGTAATTATAAAATGATAATTTAGGTAATTCTATTGAATTTTTCTCCACTTACTGGTGGAGACAACTATATGCAGGTTAAAAAGAAGAACGATCCGTATTTTTTTACAAATATCTTCTATGAATTAATCTTGTACGTGTTTTTTTAAATATTTTTTTTATATAAAATACCGCACAAGAGTCCCAACTGCTCCCGTCTGGAGCCAGTGAGACTATGGCATCCCCAATTGGGGTATGTTGTGAGGCTGAAGGTAGTGGTGAGGAGAAGGAGCTAGGGGAGAGGAAGGTGGGGAAGTACCTGGCTATTCAGATCTGGTCACTAAACACGGCTAAAGCCATTTCAAGCAACGTTTCAATTCTGAATGGTGGTCTTACACCAGGGCGATACTGATAGTATCTTACACTCTGGAACGTGCCGCAAATATACCATATATTATTTTTAAATGTATAAATTGTGAAATAACACAAATTAATCAAATAAAATTTATTTGCGCACGCCGGGTTCGAACCCGCGACCTTCGGATTGTGAGTCGAGAGTCTTGCCTCGGGACCACTAAGTACACGATAAGAAAGTAATGCAATGACGTACTGAAGAACAATATAATGAGCTTTGTAGCTTTTTGAATCGGCGATAATTATAACTCGCTGTAGAAGATCAACCCTTAACTATAATAAATATTTTACTACAAGTATGAGTGTTTCAATCACTATTAAATTTGAAGATCATCAATTTGACGATCAACCAACCTAACCTTTCCCAAATTAAGTGATGGAGGCAAATAAATGTATTCCTTATACTTTTTCTTACCAACCGAAGCCACTACCCAAATAAATTCTGGTTATTTATTTAGACAGAAATATATAAAATACGGTTGGTTGGAGCTCTCTGAGGGGTGAGCCACGACGCTGGTGCTAAATCAAACCAGTTCCTTAGGAATTTCCCCTCTGATAGATTGCGGGCCGTGATGCCTCCCGTGGCAATACTGCCTCCGGACCCGGATCTACCTGCCGCCTGCCGCCCGCCGCCTAACGCCTGGAGTAGGAATACATCTACCTCTACGCCTTGCGGTAAGGGTTGGGAAGCCACCAACAAAAGCTGAGATTGTCTGAATTCGATATAATCGATATTCAAAAGGTTTTCATTATATATATTTTTTTTATTTTTGAAACAGAAGAAGTGATATTTTTTCACATAAACATATACATTTTTATTATTACATTATAATTAAAAATTAATTTGGAAATACCGCTGTTATTTTTTAAACCAAATGCCGACCAGGTTTCGCTGCAACCATCAGTTATGTTTAGAAGTTATATTACCGCAACGAGCTTTCAAGTAACGCAAGTAACAAAATAACCTTACGCAAGTAATGCGAGTAACGAAATAACCAATCACAAGGAACGCAAGTAACGAATTGGCCTAAAACAAGTAAGCAAACCGAAACAAGGTTTGGTGGTTATACCGTGAGTGGTTGGTTTCTGTCGTGCTTTAGTATTCTCTCTCTCTCCGATGGCGCTACAGCCCATATCGAGCCTTGGCCTCCTGCAACATTCGCCTCCAACTCCTCCTGTCCTCAGCGGCTGACTTCCAGTTTGTTATTTGGAGAAGCTGTGCTGCATCCTGTCGCGCTTCGTCTTCCCACCTCAGTCTGGGTCTTCCCACTTTTCTCTTTCCACCTGGGTGTCCATTCAAAATTCTCTTGTGGACGCGTGTATCCGGCATTCTCTGTACATGTCCAGCCCATCTCAACCTGAGGAGTTTCATGTGGGCTGAGATGTTAGGGGCCTGATATATATCATACAGTTCTTTGTTGTGCCGGATGCGCCACTGTTCCTTCTCTTTCACGGATCCACATATTCTTCTCAGCACTTTTCTTTCAAAAGTATCTAACATTTCAGCCATCTTTACCGTCAGTGTCAGCGCCTCACATCGGTACGCCAGTACAGTTCTAACAATGGTCTTGTATATGGTTATTTTGGTTTTTCTGTGGACGCTACGTGACTTAGACACTGGGAGCAAAGAGAAGTATGTTATGTTGGCTGCTGTGATTCTCCTTCTGATTTCCGCTGGATCCTCATTATTCTCTGTCAGACTGGAGCCCAGGTAGGTAAATTGATTGACCACTTCGTATGAAAAATTGTCTTTAAATTGTGGGGTACTTCTTTAGTATAACAGCTTTTAAATTGAAAAAGGACTCCGAAGACAATCTATGACATTGACAGCTCAAACCTACTGAAATGATATAGATTCATGGTACTGAACAACTACCGCCAGGGTGGACACCACGATCTACTGCGTATTCCATATGGCAGAACAAACGTTCTGGCCCAGCATAGCATGACAAGAGGCATGATGCTGCTAAATGATATCTCCAGGTCTCTTAACGTTTTCAACATTGGCCTTGAAGGTTGCAAAAGTGATTTCACGCAAAAACTCTAAAAAATATTAAAGATAATTGTTTCACGAATTTACTTAAAATATTTCGTATCAATACTATTACAAAAAAGGATCTGTGAGTTTATACCGTTCGAAACCAAACTACAATTAGTGCCTTCAAAAGTTATCAGTTCCGAGTATAAATATTAATATATTTAGCATTAAATCCTTGAAACTATGTCTAACAAATAAAAATATATTGTTTGTAAAAATTCGTATTGTTAATATAAATATACAGTTTTTGCTTTAGTAATTATCAAAGTATCTAGTTTCAGTTGTTTCGAAATCGATGCCTCCCCTGCCTTGTTGACCTTTCCACCCTCTCCACCCCTATTCACTCCCCGAGGCTCTGAAGGAGGTCAACGCCTTTTTTGCTCGGAAAAACTATAAATAATTGTTCGCAGGGTGATTAACAAAAAAGCTTTCATCGGTAGATGTGGGTAGCCGGGTAAGATATATCAAATGACAGAGACATTCACTTAAATCAGCGTTCGATTATACGCATGTTACTTGGTACAGCAAGATATTATTATTATTAAGCCTTGAGAGGTGATTTTGTAAAGATCGGGAAGTTTTGATATGGGATTAGTTTGGATCGTGGCGTATGTTCTTAAAAGTATTAACCCCAGAAGACTGCAACCGACTCCAGTCAGATATTGATTGAATTATTAAAAAGAAATCGGATTGAGTTCAATATATCTAAATGTTTAGTTTTGTCATTCACTAGGGATGTCATACCTGGTATTACCGGTATACGATGGACGCCCGAAGTTTAAAACCTGTCTCCACCTTTGTTCTGCGTACTGCAAGGAATTTTAGAGACCCCGGGTTCTCAAAAATTTATTCAATTCCTTAGTAAGGAGTAGACTTGAAAGTGGGTCGGTAATTTGGAGTCCACACCAAGTAAAATATTATCTCATGTTGGAAAGGATACAGAAGAAATTTCTAAGATTTCTATACATGAGGGAGTATGGCTATTATCCGTGGATCTATCCTACCGACTTTCTTTTGGGTATGCTCGGAATGAATCATCTACGGGTCAGAAGGGATGTAAACATTGCTACGCATTTCTTCAGATTGATCCGCGGATGGTTTGAAAACTCAGCTATCATGAAGAGCATTCATTTCTATGTTCCCGACGTGTATCTTCGCCACCGACAGCATAGACTATTCTATCTTCCGGTCTGCAGGACTAACTTGCCAATGGTTATGCCGGTCGGGAGACCAATTTTACTGTTAAACAGAATTAATTCGGATATCGACATATTTAGCGTTAGTGCAGCTGCCTTTAAAAGGCAAGCTCTATTAATGCGTGTATAGTTTATATCTATCTCTGTTACAAATGTATTTTAAAAACGAATTAAGTGTAAAATTTTGTAATGTTTTTAAAAGAATAAAAATGAATTGAAAAATCGGAAAAATAGAAATTGGAAAATCATTTACAACTCCATGTTTTATAATCGTGTATAAATATTATGTTAAATCAAACCTGGTTAGGACTTGCTGCTATTTTGTGTTGTATTAATATTTCCACTCTAACAAAGGAGCGTGAAAAATTTCTTTTGTCAAGCTACCGATACAAATAGCTTCCTCTTCAACAAATCATGGATACAAGTCACAGTATCGTTGGAAGAAATAATGCTTTCTGCCATTAAACGTACACGGTGTCCATAAACTAGTGATACGCGTGGGTAACTGATGAATCTATTTTCGAAAAATAAACAAACGAAATGATTTAAAAGTTTTCAACGCAAAAGCTTCGATGCATTTTAAACAATTAAAAGATGATATAAACCCCGCAGAAAACCGGTTTTTCGTAAAAATCTTCATTTCGAAATCGATATACTCGAAAACGTAAACTCAAATAAAAAAAACACAAAACTACTCCTAATGTGAATAGAATCATTATTTTACCTCTCGTACAACTGGTTTCCGGACACCGTATCGTCGCTTTAGTTCGTATTTGTCCAACAAACCTTATTTGTTTTTTGTTCAACCTCCACTTTAAAATTAAAAATAAAGTATAAAAAATTATGATTAATCACTTATATACGAATTATTTAAATTAACGAGTCCTATACCTACTTTATCTTAAACAACTATCATAATTTTTTTGGTATTTACTTTTGGGGTGTTATGCCGTGTTGCGCTACCTCCTTCTGTAGCCAACGTTTCGGACAGCGTTACAGTGTCCATCATCATCCCTGCTCATCTGCCCTGATGACACTGTAACGCTGTCCGAAACGTTGGCTAAAGAAGGAGGTAGCGCAACACGGCATAACACCCCAAAAATAAATAACAAAAATACTTTTGGCCGTGAAAACCTAAAATCACACATAATGTTTTAATGAAATAATGAAAGTAAATTTTCTCCTCCTGTAAAATTTTCTAATGGTCTGTTGGACAAATATGAACTAAGGCGACGGTATACACACATATTTTTCATTTTTTGTTCCGTTGAAATTGTCACGAAATGTAAATCTTACCAATTTTTCACACGCTTTAATTTTTGATTCCATATACGACTTCTTCTTACCTGAAAAGAAAAAAGAAAACTTTGTAAGAATCATGAAAGATAAAATTTGTAATTTAATTGGCCAACACGTAGTTAGTAGAGCCCTTTTACGATGACTGTATAAAGTGAACAGAATTATGGCTCAATAAATGTGTTTTAGGATTTGACCTGAAGAGTCGTAAAAACTGACTGAAGAAGTCCAAATTGATTTATTTCAATTTCTCTAATTGGTTAAACGGGAAAACACCGATAAATACATGGATTGAGAAAAGGCATAGTGGAATGACCCTCACATGATGAAAAGGGATATTGCTTGTTTTGCTTTAATTATCATTGCGAAGGGAAAAGCGCCACAAATATCTTTTACGTATGAAATTCAATTAAATTACTTATATTCACGATCAATAGGTTTCACAACAAAGCAAACGGAGGTAAATCCCTCAGAACGTTACCGAGGGTCATTTTAAGGTATTTTGAAGTAGTGAAGATCTCCTTTTCAGGTATTTTTAGATTTACAAAATAAAAGACCGTAATGTTTTTTTTTATTTTAATTACTTGTCCTGAACATCTTTAAACCATTTTTTTGCTTCATTCAAAAAAGGAGATCGATCAAATTTATCAATTTGATATACTCCTAAAAACGGTAGTCAAAAAGATCACAGCAGTATTTCTCAATTTCAAGGGTGTGTTTTTAAACATCGAACCAGAGAAGGGTAACGGGAAGAATGGGAAAGGACACACAACACTTTCTTTATTAAGTGGCATAGCAACGCACGCCGGAAACTCGCTAGTGATAACATAAAACTTTTATTTTTTTGAATTAAATTCTATTACAAACAAAATCAACATTCGGTTTCAGTTACTACCTAAATATCTAAGAAGGATTTATCAAATCGATGCAAATACATACCTAATGTTCTGTCCAAACGGTTATTGATCGGTTAACGATGCTTAAGTCATTACTTGTTAATAAAAAAAAACTAAACTTAAAAGATCATGTTATTGTATTTTTGGGAAAGTTTTCTGCAAAGTTGAACATTTTTCATGATTTTGGTGTAGGATAAATAATCATGAACAGTTTCAAAATGAAATTTTATCCTCATAATAAATATGTACCCAAGGTGATGCACTACTTTCTAAGCAATGCAAAATCATGCGATTTTGGTATAAAGTTCAAAATTTCCTATTTGCGAACCCCTTTTCTATTATGATTCTATTATATCATGTGAAAAATTAAGTTCTTTAGAAAATGATCACGAAACATTTTTTTCACAAAATAAAATAAAACCCGCTTTTTGGCGATTTTTTTTCGTGAATAAATCAAAACAGGCGGCTGGCGTTAAACGGGAATTATCTTTTATCCTAGAATTACCTTATCAACTTCTACAAAAGTTGTGTTACTGTTTGCGGTCTGATCCCAAATTTTACACGACACGGTGCATCGCCTCAAGGCGCCGTATACCCGCTAAAAAAAAAAAAAATGGAGAGATATGAAATTACAAATGTTGGAAAGAGCACGCCATTTTTTAAAACGATAAAATTGAAGCAAAAATTGTGAAAATGTTTAATAAAACACGACTCGTTTAAAATAAAGCAAAAGCTCACGGGGGTTATCTAAAAGAGCATTTAAAGAAACACAGTGATTTTTTTCATACATATTACTTGTAAAATAACTGAAACAAACGTATTTTTGTTATTGTTTTTGGGGTGTTATGCCGTGTTTCGCTACATCCTTCTTTAACCAACGTTTCGGACAGCGTTACAGTGTCCATCATCAGGGCAGATGAGTGACACTGTAACGCTGTCCGAAACGTTGGCTAAAGAAGGATGTAGCGAAACACGGCATAACACCCCAAAAACAATAACAAAAATACTTTTTGGCCGTGAAAACCTTAAAACATACCTGAAACAAACGTGGTTATAAAAATTCTCTGAGCATACTTTGCGATTTTTTTCTATCGAGGGAATTTCATATAACTAGCGTTTCGGCGCGGGAAATGTCTAGATCAAGAAGAGCATATATTTTTTTAGAGCTTTAAAACTTGAAGTGTTTAAGTTACATATATAATAAATCAGCAGAAATGGGGTATGCCGCGGCTTGCCATATCAAAAAAACTGTGCTTCTGTTTAAGGGGTGTAGTGTTGTTAACTTAGTTAAGTTTTTTTTACAATTTTTGCTACGATTGCTTTTTTAATTTTATTTATTTTTTTAATGATAATTTTTTTGTTGGTAAGATTTAGGAATATATTATACTACATAAGTTTAAGCTTTTAGTACAGCTCCTTTTTATTTGTGTTTTGAATTCGATAAAGTTATTATAAAAGTATTTTATTTTTTTCGATAATAATTTATGAAATAGTTACTACGTATTTTTTGTTACTATTTTTAAATAACCAGTACGGAGGTCAATGCATTTTAGTCAGTAATTAATAATTTAGAAAAAAAAAAAAATTAATAGTGTCTTAACTGCTTTCTTTACTTCCTCGGAAAAAAAATCTGGGATAAAATAATTCATGTTTGTTACAATGTGCGACTATTTTATTATACTCATAATTCCAACACCTCGCTGCGAAGTTTAATTCGAGAAATGTTTCTTATTGCTTTTCACAAGTTATTTTCAAAAGCTTGCTGTAATTTAATGAGGATACGATATATTCCTTCTGCTGAACTCAGCAATAAACTCGTCACGTTTGTTGCTTGTTATGCTACCCATTGTAATTCTGGAATGAAATGAGCAAATTATTTACAGCGAACACCTTTGTAACTTCAAGTTATTAATTGATATGTTCAACGTTTTCTCATATTTCTTCACTCTTATGTTTCTAATAAAATAATTTACGTCTAAAGTGAGAAGAAAATGAATATCCCACATTTTCAAAATCTAAGTAAACTGATGATTAAAAATGTAACAATTGCCCCAATTTGAAATGCTGTAAAGGACAATAAATCCAAATATGAGTTAAAGGCGGTACACAACCCTAATCATTTTTGTTTGCTTAAAACTCACATTTTAATCATTTCCGGCGAATTAGTAACTATAATTACCTTTTTACTCCAACAGACCCCCAGACCTTGCCATTAATATATTTTACGTACAAATACATAAAGTTAGCGGTAAGCACCAGATTATATTTTTCTAGACGATGAATTAATATTTTCGGGAGGTATTCATTTAAAAACATCTTAAATATTGGCAACACATTCTTCGGAATCAATTAAAATGAACGCCGCGGAAAGGTCGAATCTCCAGGCCGCTAGGGCGAATTCGACCGTACGTTCGTCTAATATGCCGTGCGGCGGGCTTATATTTGTTTACACGCTTTCTTCACTTACGTCGTTTAGATTCCCACATTATTTGTCTTCTTCTTCTTTTCTGTGATAGGGCAAATACGACAGTAGGTTCGTCCAACATGCGGATCGCAAGTCGCACAACTGTCGGGGAAACAATTGTCATGGAACCCAGTGGAAGCTGTGCATCAGACGTAGTTTATTTTGCTGTATTACTGTTAAGAGGGGATAACTAGACAAAACCGGAAATATGTCATTTTTATCAACTATTAAATCAACTTTTAGACGTCTTGACTCTTTTCCACAAAAAATTATAAATTGATTTCGAATGACTGTTCTTTTATCCAGTAAAGCTATTTTTTTAAATTGTGAGAAAATGTCTTTATTTTTAGTACAATAAGGTTTTACCGTAGGTCGTTGGCAGATTTGTTAAATTTTCAAACAAAATTTTGTATTATACAACATTTATTTCAAATCATATAATCATGCAGTAAAATAAATCAATAAATTATCTCTTAAATCTGCTTTTCAGAATTTAAATTTTAGTACAAATAAAATCATAAAAAAAAGATCCGCGCCCTTGTTTTGTGACGAAAATACTTCAGTTTGACTATTTATTTACGGTCTTACGAACAAATACATATTTATAAAAAAAAACTATTTTTATTTTGTAAGTTTTTAGATTTTCACGGCCAAAAGTATTTTCGTTATTTGTTTTTGGGGTGTTATGCCGTGTTGCGCTACCTCCTTCTTTAGCCAATGTTTCGGACAGCGTTACAGTGTCAGAAACGTTGGCTAAAGAAGGAGGTAGCGCAACACGGCATAACACCCCAAAACAAATAACGAAAATATTCTTATTTTGCTTAGACATTATTGAAAAAATGTAAATACATATGATCACACAATATTAAATGAAGTACATAATTAAAATTGTTTTATCATCACGAGTTTGAGCATTTTTGTGGGTATTTATCAGAACAAATTTGGAATAAAATAAAATCGATATTGAATTATTATGTTAAAATGCTGATATGGAGAATAATTAATTTTTCACATCGGAACCGCCCTATACCGTTGCAAGGGTACGATCGCAAGATCATCGTTCGACGAAATTTAAATTCTCGGCCGCTGGTTAATGACTCTATGCTCAATTTAAATGGTCTCAAGTGTGGTAACACACTGTTTTTAAAAATGTGGTTACTGTCCATATCAGCTTTAAATTAATTAGTAATTATTTAATTTATAATTGTAATATTTGATAATATTTTGCTGTTTATTTAGTTGGGAACAAACCATACATTATATTACGTATTCGTACTAAAGGGTAAGGGTAGAAAATACAAAGTTAAAAGGTTTAATAACTAACTTGTATGGCGTACAATAGATACTGTAATACGGCTTTGCAGAAATAGGTCTTTCCCCTGTTACAAATAATATCATGTTCCCATTAGAGCGATTCATTTTATTTGTTTTTGCTTGATTTTCACATTTTCTCTGTTTGAAATTTTTATCCTTAGAATCTGTCGGTACAATATAATTGCTTATATCGTAGTTTTTTGCGTCAACTTGTCGGCAGATGGCAACAGGTGGATCGCGGTTCAGATCTGGCCCGCGAAGAGTATAAAACTATACCGCCAAAATATCTTAAAATTATTCTTAAGCCATTTTACAATTTCTTTAATTCAGTCATATGTCATATGGTCTGCATGTGGTTTTTCATTACATAAAGATTTGTTTTGGTATACAATAAACTATTATGTATTTTAAATGTTTTGTTTTAAAATATCCAAAAGATTTCGCGACTAAATGTTTGATTTTGCAAACTAACTTTTCGAACGACAAAAAACAACGTCATTTATTGATTTGACCTAGTAAGCATTAAGTTCACGACTCTTTCTCGCAAGTCGTGTCCATCTTAGTTTTAAATTTCGGGACACATTCCATTTGACAAACTAAAATTATCTGTGGTGCAATTTGAAATCTTTGTTTTTAAATGTTAATAAGTAACCAAGTAGAAATTACTTGCCGACACCTGATGTAAGGACCTTCTTCTGTTTTTGATTTGAAGCTTAAATAACAAAATGCTAGACTAGTTTTAAAAGGGTTTAATAAAGGAGGAAATACGAACACAGAAAACAAGTTATAAAGATGAATCGTTTCAGCAAAGATCTGGTAAAAAACGACCTATTCTTAGGCTGCTGACATCTACAACAGAATACAGTTGTTCCGTTTTTACGAATTTAAATATCGCGGTGCAACTGTGCTCTGAATTCTCTTGTAATTGAATTATCATTAGTAATTTGCGGTTCGTTCCGGATTGGAAAATACTCTTATTAGCGCACTGATGACTAATGACAGACCAGAATTCAGGGTCGAAACGTCGCTATAACATTTCTGCTTCCCCCTCCCTTCCTTTCTCACTAAATTAGACTCATCAAACTCTTCTACAACCTTCTTCATGAGCCTTCTGGCATCCAGCTATGAATGTAGGCCTCTATAATCATTTTCCCAGATTTGGATCTTTTGTGACTCTCATCCATCCAAAGACATCAGATCACTTCAATGCGTCGAGCTTTTAATTTAAAACAAATATTTAAACAAAAATATTATATCTGATGATTATTAATATTAACAACTATCTTATGAAAAATGTGAATTAGAAAAATCTCTCAAAAAAGGACGCATCTGGAAATCTACGAATCAAATCCAGGACCACAACCTTACTAACCACTGAGCTAATTTTATTCCTTTCGACTTCGGTTTAACTGTATTATACTTTTGACTTAGAACTACCAACACTACCAAAATTTTCTTAACGCATATTTTTTTTAGTGCGGCAAGGCCTGGGTTAAGTTCCTAAGCGACCGAATCCTTTTTACCGATTCTTTGGTTTCACATTTTCGCTTGAGAGTTTTTAATATTACTTCAAATGATTAAATATTACAATTTGAGGTTTTACTGATAAAAATATTATATTTCATTTCAGTCAGATATTGATAGAATTATTGACTAGAGTTAAAGGAATCGGATTGAGTTCAATTCATCTAAATGTTTAGTTTTGTCGTGTGTTTAGTTTTAGGACGTGTCATACCTGAATTACCGGTAATTTGGGAGGCGGGAATGGGTACCGCCGCCCCGGGAACCTTTATTGGATAACCAACACCTCTGCCATAGGTCACCCCAAGTGGTTCGCTACGTTTGGTGATTTAGCAGGGGTGCCCGGGTTCATGGGGTGAGGTTTGTCTAGGTCTTGGAGGCGGATGACCAGGACTCACTGAATCCCAGATTCCTACCCACCCCTTAAAACCTTTTCCTTCCCAGAACTCTCCTTTCCACCTTTTCCAAAAAAAAAACTCTCCACACAGCATCCCCAAGGATGACATAGGCCCTGAGGGAAATTATTTTCCTCAGGGCCTCTTGTGTGGAGCTCATGTAAAAAAAAAAATATATATACGATGGACGCCCGAAGTTTAAAACGTGTCTCCACCATGAAGGATCGTGGAATCATCTTTGATAGTAGGCTGACATTTCATACTCATACAGATGACTTGTAGCACTTTATTGAGAATGCTGGGCTTTGTTCTGCGTACTGCAAGGAATTTTAGAGACATCCGGGTTCTCATAATTTTATGCAATTCCTTAGTAAGGAGTAGACTTGAAAGTGGGTCGGCAATTTGGAGTCCACACCAAGTAAAATATTCCTTCTTGTAGGAGAGAGTTCAGAAGAAATTTCTGAGATTTCTATACATGAGGGAGTATGGATGTTACCCATGGCTCTATCCCACCGACTTTCTTTTGGGTATTCTTGGAATGAACCATCTACGGGTCAGAAGGAATGTACACTGTACACATTGGCTACACATTTCTTCAGATTGATTTGCGGATCGTTTGAAAACTCAGCTATCATGGAGAGTATTCATTTATATTTACCCGATGGGTACCTTCGCCACCGACAGCATAGACTGTTCGATCTTCCGGCCTGCAGGACTAAATTGCCAATGGTCATGCTGGTCAAGAGAGCAATCTTGTGTTAAACAGAATTAATTCGGATATCGACATATTTAGCGTTAGTGAAGCTATATTTAAAAGGCAAACTCTATTCATGCTTGTATAGTTTGTACGCCTACGTGTTCAATACAATATACTCTTACAAACGTATTTTAAAAACGCATTAAAATATAGAATTTTGTAATGTTTTAAAATAATAAAATTGAATTGAATTTGAATCCATAATCGTTGTAAATCTTCGATTAATGTTCTGTGTACCGATCTAATCTCCTGGGTACCTACGATTAATGTTATATGTGCCTATCTATTGTCCTGGGTAGGTACCTACGATTAATAGTTATATTAATAGTTATACGTAATGTCTTGGATACCTATGAATAATGTTCTATTACTTTTTTTAATTTATTAAAAAAACATGAATATAACGTATTTAGAAAAGAAAACCTATGGTTCTTAAAATTAATTACAGAAAATTAGTTCTCGTTAACGAAACTACTCAAATCAATAGAGAAAATATTTCTTATGTTTGAATTTGGGAGTAGTGCCATTATAAAATAAGGTAAAGAAATTATATTTTTGAAGTAAGAAATAATACCTACCTAATTCTCTCGGGTACTTGCGATTAATGTTCTATGTGCCTTACCTACTCGAATTAAGTACATTTCTCCCTTCTTCCATGAGCTTGAGTCCAGGCAACCACTTAATTCCGTAATAATATAGATCCATTATACATTATGTAAACTTCACTGGGCGGCAATTAGACTTTGCCTTGGGCGGAAGCACATGAACAATCCGCCCATGGGCATGAGTGAAGCCAGCCCGTGTACCGTGTGTACTGTACACCTAATGTGTGTATTATATCCGTAGATACTGTTTGTACAGTGGACTAGTAGATCTTTCATTCTCCGTTCATAATATTATTAATACTACATTACTCGCCCAAACCCGACGTGTGTTTTGTTGGTACTTACTTTACTGACCATATACAAAGGAACCATGTTTTCACCCTTTCAGAAGAGCAGGGTAAAGAAGACATCTGTGTAAAACGTGTGTATGTTTTAAAATTATTTCATCCAAGAGCTTAAAGCCCGCAGCCACGAGTTGTGCTTTATTCTGCAGGTGGCGTGTGCTGAGCTTTACCCTTTTTATGTTGACACTATCGGTTTTCTTGTTTTGACAGGCCCCCGAAATGGCTTAACATACATCGATACCTAAATAATCAAAACACCAAATTATTATTTTTCCGTCCATATCATTAAAAACGCCTCAATAATTTACGTATTATGTCAAACAGAATGTAAAAAAAAGGAACAATTTGCGAATCACGAAAATCTTTGTGAGTAGAAAGTGCTTTATAAGAGGCTTTACTTCGTAGTTTTATGAATTCTCTGTAAAAAATACTTACTTATATATATTTTTTTTTATACTAACTCATTTTCGATACAAAAAAAAAATTGTCATAAATATTTTTTTCCTTTCAATTTATGTAAAAAAATATAGCGGTTTTTTTGTCTGCTACTGGATTTAACATTAGGATGCAGGCGAATTTTCCAATTAATGTCTTGTTAATTACTGTCTGGATCTGTGTTTGTTGTATATATATATTGTTTAATTACTCCTATGAACTTTTAAAATATGTTAAGTCTAAATCTCTTCACAAGTTAAACTCCTTAGTTTGTGATAAGTATCTTTTATTTTTTTTTAAATAATTCTTAAGTTATTAACAAGTTGTCCTCTCCTAAACTCAAGCATCTGCTTTCTTAGGAGAGTGTATAAAATATGTAAGATATATTATTTTATATTATGAAAATGTAAATGAAACCAATATTAATAAAAAAAATATATATTTTAATATATCAAGAGCTTCCCTATCCAAATCCAATATTCCTATTCCTTTTCCCTTCTTGTTGGTTTTAAGTCAAAATAAAACTCCTATCTCTAACCAACATTAGCGTAACAAAGTTTTTTGGATTAATGAGTTTTATTTTTATTTTGGTGAGTTGTTGTGCGCACGCCCGCGAAGGTTTTTTTTATATATATTTGAAAGCTCTGGCATTATGAAATTTGTATAAAAATTAAAATAGGTGGCGCACGATTTGTTTAAAAAATGAGCGAATTCCGTGTAGTTTAGAGGCAGAGGGGAATCTGGGCACGAGAATGGGGACGCATGGGAAAGGGCACGCCGCGGAGGGGCGACGGAGACTAGGGGACGAGGAAGCTCTCATAGGAAGGGATTGCAAAGGAGGCGTAGTAGTGGTAGGGGATAGCTGCTGGTAATTTTGGAAAATCAAAGCTTTGCACACTGACACAACTCTGATTTATTCGTTTACGCACCAGACGGAAAACAAAAAAATATTGTGTAAATAAATGCAAAAAAAAATGTAGTTACAAAATTCAAAAATTTAAAAAAACATTTCAATACACTTAATTAAAAGACTAAAACTTGCTTTCTTTGAGCATTGCAATGCGTGCCGAGTACTCTCTAGTATATTATAAAAATGGCCAATGAAAAATGCAGCATTTGAGCGCTTTCCTTATTTGATTAGGCAGATTTTAAAATACAAGAGATTCTACCTAACGCCGACTTAATTTATGTGAATACCAATTTCACATGAATCACAACGTTCGGAGCTAGTTAGGCAATATCAACCCATTTAAGAAATGCGAAAAAATTGTGAAGTTACCGCTAGAATTGCAAGATTACAGAAGAAAGATAAAAAAGAAACAATATTTTCTATTTCGAATAATGGTCTCTTGAACGAACAGGCAGATAATGAAAGTCTCTTCCTGAATGAACGAGCGTACACAATAATAAATTGATCATAATTGTATGTTAAAAACACTCTAATAGATTTATTCGATTTTTATTTGACGTTTTGAACCCACGACCACTGAGATATTAAGTACAGCCTGGAGCTAAATATATCAAGTACAGCTCTTACACGAAGGCCATCAGAAACTTTGAAGCTGTTTCATTTTGTATTTAAATGAATTTTAATTGTTTCTGTAGATGTTAGTTGTTCACTGTGTGCAGAGGTCATACATGGGTAGGAAGTTTTGCTGAGTTGTGTAGGTAACCTCGAGCAATGTTGTCAGAAACTGAAAAACGTTTGTACGTTTAGTCAGTTAAGTCGTTAAGTCCGCCGTTCAAACAAACTTTGCGATCGTTTTGCTGTAATTTGGCATAGACCACGTCCAAGCACACGAGCTCGCTGTTTCCAAGCAGCCTAGGTAACTTGCACCAATCTGAACGTTTTGGAAGTTAGATCATCCATCTTAACCTTGGTAAACCAATGGAGAAGTTTGACCAACTGCCAATAGTGTTGTTCCAGACGTAAACGAAGTTGTACTTCGTCTTTTGATTTCTTCACCCACAATAAACGTGATAGTTTATGTTAGTAGCTGATGTTTGTTAACATCGCACAAGAATCACAGCTGCTCAAAGCTGATGGGGATATGGCATCGCCAACAGGCATGTTTCGTGAAGCTGAAGAGATTAGGGATGGGAATAAAATGAGAGAAGATGTCAAATCTGGTTACCAATCAACGATAAAGTTTATTTTGTTGACGATTGATCAGTAGCGCGCAGTTCTCAAAGTTCTCTGTGAATAATCAAAACATCTGAATTTTTATTTTAAGATACATTTTAGCTAGCCACCGTAAGCACAGACTGCGAACAATGGCAGTAATTAAATTTTTAGGAAATTTGTGGAATGATAGGGCCATTTATCATCAATATGAATTGACTTATGTTGACCATTGATTCTGAAATGAATAAATTAGTAAATTCGAAGGATTTCTCCTGAGCCTAACTACTCGTATGTTATAATATATGTATAACGATACTGAAAGGATTTTTTTTCAAAAAGGAATCTAAATCTTAAAAACATTTTAGACACAGCTTTTCAGTCTTTATGGACTGCATGCAACTGGTAGGTAGGTGCTCGCATACCTACAGGTGTTATGGGACTAACCTGACAAATTTGAACCTCACAATTTGGAGTTTAAATGTTAATTGATTTTGAATTTGTTTTTCTTAATTTTTTTCAGTCTTTATTTAAGGGGGCGATACATGTAAAAAAAATCGATTTTTTTTTGCATAAATAGTTAAAATAACATCTCAAAAATATGCCTGTAAATGTTAAGAATAAAATTCGCATTATTTATCGAATACCAAGTGCTCCGCCTTCAAAGACAAAATCGATGACCAAAGGGTGAGTCGATAAAATCGCCACAGCTCTTAGACGACCAAAAAAGCTTGTCAAGCATGTCAAGAAGAACTTAAGAAGAAAAACGAGTACTACGAATGCACCGAAAGCCTTCTGTATGGTCTTGGAATCGCTGAAGAGTTGGTAAGTCGTTGTAATCATAGTGTGTGTCAAAACTTTTCAAGTGTTTCTCTCCAAACTGTTTTTTTTTAAATTGGCGGGCAAGATAACTCAAAAACTTCTAAACCGATTCTTATGAAATTTGGCACACGTCTTTTCTATAGTATTATATTCTAGTTGAATCTCAAACACGCCAAAAAAATTTACAAAAATATCAATTTTGACCCAAAAACCTTAAAAAAAGGTGGAAAATCAAACTTTTTTATTCTGAGGCGTGCCAATTTACGATTTTTTTACTTTTTTGTTTTTTTTTGTTGATATAACTAGAAGATACATATTTTATAAACATGCTCAAATCAAAATTTTAGATTTCAGATAGCTGTAAAAAAGCTAAAAATCCCGCCAATTGATGCCTTTCGCCACGAGGGTGTCAGGAGATAAGTTACTACGGTGGCCATTTTGAAAAAAATAAAAAATAAAAATCTGATTCTTGTATTTAAATATATAATGAGTACACGTCCTGAATTTAAAAATGATAAATTTATTCCTTCCCTTTAAAATAGGCCTTTGAAAACGGTCAAAATTCAGGCGGTTACATGTATCGCCTCCATAAGCAAACAACGAAAATATTTTCCGTGCCGTTACTGGTCACCCAGTTAAATGACCATCCAACCCGCTACCCCGACCCTAACTATCTAAAATCTACTGTTATTTGAACATACCGATCTACCTTTACATCCCTTGTAGGTACACAAATAAATTTAACATATTTCTGGCCACCCCTATCTAATAATATAACCTTGCTAAATAAAGGTTTTTGAAAAGTTGCGTGTTTTGTAAAACACAACGTCGTCCGGGGAGAAGAATTTTATGAAAAAAAAACTATGCAGTATTCAAGCTTATTCGAAACGCGCAATATATCTACTTATTACAATTATTTAAATTCTTTCATATCATTGCAAGCATGTAAAACAATATTTGCGCTCAACCGCGCACCTCGTACAATAATAATTATTCCCCTTCGGAGAATCAACAACCTGCCTATCAGGATATCGTAATTAGCTCCGGGGTAATTTTATGCATTCCCCGCCTGCCCGGAGTGGCCGGGCCAGACCAGCTCGTCTGATCGTCAGTCGTTGGTCGCTGATCGGCTGATCGCTGCGAATGCAAACAACACACTTTGAGGTTCAGATCCCCGTTGCAAATTCTCTACATCTTCTAGTCTCATGCTTCTAGTTTACACTTCTAATGCTCATGATCATTAGTTTGCTAAGCCAGCCATCGCGCTGTATCGCCGAAGGGGTTGTTACGTATCAGGGGCGTGCCATGAATTTTCCGAATATCTTTTAATTCCATTGAATAAAGATATATTATTATTATTATTATAAAAAAATGTACCAGCCAAAAATAAAATCGTTGATAGGAAGGCAACATCTATTTTTTACCGATGCCCCGTTATCAATCGTGTGTGTTATGTATATGGTTAAAGGTCCACTATCCGAATTTTGACCGATTTCTTACATATCTCACTTAAACATTTGACGTTTTTAAGCTCTTAAAAAAATATATATTATTTTTGAAGATAATATCTAGATACGTTCCACACCGAAACGCAAATTATATGAAATTCCCTCGATAGAAAAAAATCGCAAAGTATGCTACGAAAATTATTTAAAACAAGTCTATTTCTATTATTTTACAAGTTATATTTGTGAAAAAATTCACAATGTTTCTTTACTTAAGATACCTTCCACAAGATTTTTGCTCTATTTTAAACGAGTCATGTTTTATTAAGCATTTTCATAATTTTCGCTTCAATTTTATCATTGACAATATTAGCGCGCTCTGTCCAACATTCGTAATTTCATATCTCTCTATCTTCTTTTTTTTGCGCCGGGAAGTGTGGCCTTAAAGCCGAAAAACATCGCCTGCTTCTATACCAGTGACAATCAACCTTTTTAGCCGGAGTGCCAATTTATCCATTTTCAATTTATCCGCGGGCCGCGGGGGATAGGTTACCTCGAGCTTGACATTGTTAAATTTGCAGTCGGTGGTGTCGCAAACTTATTTGTAGTGTTTAAGAGTAACATTTATGTCTCCAAAGCCAAACCAATGAATTCTTCTTCTTTCGCATGGTGGGGGGTCAGAGGGGGACATCTAGGTCTGCGAGCCAGCCTAGTTCCCCGGTATTTAATGATTGTGATGATCCCCCGGCCGTGAGACCTGTTGGTCTTCGGCCCCTTACAGCAGCAGCAGCATAATAAGCAGCATAATTAGTAGTTGGAGGCTCTCTTAATGAATGTTTTCGAATTTAATCATTCAGAAATATTAACCAAACGTATTAACCAAATTACAAAATTGACTGCTGTTGATTTTAATCGTTCGGAAGATTTATTTGTAAAACAGAAACGTTACCGTAGAACTCAACCAAAAATTCGCTTCACTGCGAAGAAGATGGTTTTATCTATTTAGGAATAAAGTATTTCAACAATCTTCCGATTGAATTAAAAAATATCAAAGACATCAATTAACTGAAGCTACACTTCATCAGGAATAATTAATTAAATAATTACCTCTTTTTCTCTTTCTTTCTATTTATTATCAATCTATATTCATTTCTATTTTATTTAGATTCTTCGACAGCGTAGGGAGTGTGGCGAACCCATCGCTCAGGGTGTGGAAACACAAACCTGCAATAGCCATCCCAAGCCAAAGTGTTAGCTACCGTGCTCAGGCTGAATGTCCTGGGGAACAGTGTCACGAACGGTGCCTCCGAGAAACAAGGTCGCATCTCGGAGCATTTAGACCTTACTCCAGCATTCGGGGCTCTGCTGGAGTGGACCTTCTATTTCCCTGGTCACTCGTGGGACCAAAAAAAATTGGACCATTCGAAAACCAGGGGCCTTTTGGGAACCTAGGAGTGCTGAGGCCACTTCTGTGGACTTCCTTCCTGGGGCCCGTAAAAGGAACCAAGAGGAGAAGCCATGGAGAGGAGAGCTGAGGCCACCTCCATGAACCCTTCCCTTGTGGAGCCTTCAAGGAACCAAGGGGAAGGGCACTCTTCCGGCGCGGGGCCTTTGGGGAACCAAGGAGGAGTGAAGTGGAGAGATGATGTCCTCTTCCCATGTGGGGCCTTCAGGGAACCATGTAGGAGTGAAGAGGAGAAACGAGGCCATCTCCGTGAACTCTCCTCGTTTGGGGCCTTTGTGGAACCAAGGAGGAGTGGGGAGAAACTAGGCCATCTCGGTGAACTCTTCTCTTATGGGGCCTTTGTGGAACCAAGAAGGAGTGAAGAGGAGAAAAGAGGCCATCTCCGTGAACTCTCCTCTTATGGGGCCGTTGTGGAACCAAGGAGGAGTGAAGGGGAGAAAAGAGACCATCTCCGTGAACTCTTCTCTTATGGGGCCTTTGTGGAACCAAGGAGGAGTGAAGAGGAAAAAGGAGGCCATCTTCGTGAACTCTCCTCTTATGGGGCCTTTGTGGAACCAAGGAGGAGTGAAGGGGAGAAACGAGGCCATCTCCGTGAACTGTTCTCTTATGGGGCCTTTGTGGAACCAAGGAGGAGTGAAGAGGAGAAAGGAGGCCATCTCCGCGAACTATTCTCTTATGGGGCCTTTGTGGAACCAAGGAGGAGTGAAGGGGAGAAACGAGGCCATCTCCGCGAACTCTTCTCTTATGGGGCTTTTGTGGAACCAAGGAGAAGTGAAGAGGAGAAAGGAGGCCATCTCTGTGAACTCTCCTCTTATGGGGCCTTTGTGGAACCAAGGAGGAGTGAAGGGGAGAAACGAGGCCATCTCCGCGAACTCTTCTCTTATGGGGCCTTTGTGGAACCAAGGAGGAGTGAAGAGGAAAAAGGAGGCCATCTCCGCGAACTCTCCTCTTATGGGGCCTTTGTGGAACCAAGGAGGAGTGAAGGGGAGAAAGGAATCCATCTCCGTGAACTCTTCTCTTATGGGGCCTTTGTGGAACCAAGGAGGTGTGAAGGGGAGAAACGAGGCCATCTCCGCGAAATCTTCTCTTATGGGGCCTTTGTGGAACCAAGGAGGAGTGAAGAGGAGAAAGGAGGCCATCTCCGTGAACTCTCCTCTTATGGGGCCTTTGTGGAACCAAGGAGGAGTGAAGGGGAGAAAGGAGGCCATCTCAGTGAACTCTTCTCTTATGGGGCCTTTGTGGAACCAAGGAGGAGTGAAGGGGAGAAACGAGGCCATCTCCGCGAACTATTCTCTTATGGGGCCTTTGTGGAACCAAGGAGGAGTGAAGAGGAGAAAGGAGGCCATCTCCGTGAACTCTCCTCTTATGGGGCCTTTGTGGAACCAAGGAGGAGTGAAGAGGAGAATGGAGGCCATCTCCGTGAATTCTCCTCTTATGGGGCCTTTGTGGAACCAAGGAGGAGTGAAGAGGAGAAAGGAGGCCATCTCCGTGAACTCTCCTCTTATGGGGCCTTTGTGGAACCAAGGAGGAGTGAAGGGGAGAAAGGAGGCCATCTCCGTGAACTGTTCTCTTATGGGGCCTTTGTGGAACCAAGGAGGAGTGAAGAGGAGAAAGGAGGCCATCTCCGCGAACTATTCTCTTATGGGGCCTTTGTAGAACCAAGGAGGAGTGAAGGGGAGAAACGAGGCCATCTCCGCGAACTCTTCTCTTATGGGGCTTTTGTGGAACCAAGGAGAAGTGAAGAGGAGAAAGGAGGCCATCTCTGTGAACTCCCCTCTTATGGGGCCTTTGTGGAACCAAGGAGGAGTAAAGAGGAGAAAGGAGGCATCTCCGTGAACTCTTATGGGGCCTTTGTGGAACCAAGGAGGAGTGAAGAGAAACTTCTCCGTGAACTCTTCTCTTATGGGGCCTTTAGGGAACCAAAGGGGAGAGATAAGTCCTCTTTCCTCCCGGGGCCCTCGGGGAGCCAAGGTGGGGTGGACTCTTCCCTTGTGGGGCCTTTAGGGAACCAAGGGAAGGGACCCTCTACTGTGGAGCCCTCACGGAACTAAGGAGTGGAGAGGAGAGATGAAACCCTCTTTCCTCATGGGGCCTTCAGGGAACCAAGGAGGAGTGAAGAGGAGAAATGAGACCTGGGAAGGCACATTGTCGAACCAGAAGATATGGCTCCATTTCCAATGACAATCCTGGTGAACTTTGTAAAAGGGACTGCGTTACTGTCAAAGGAATGAGGTAAAATGGGAGATAGCACAATGGGCCTATGGCCTAAGTGCTCACGGGAACTTTATATATGTAAACCGTCTCCGCTCTTCAATAAAAAAAAAAAAAAAAAAAAAAAAAAAAAAATAGATTCTTCGAATTTCTCTAAAGTGCACAATATTTTAGTATGTAACCATATCCCATTGTATGTACACCTTCACATATAGATGATCCAGAAGTTTCAATTGTTCTCACTATATACTTACCTATTGCATAATGTTATTCTATTTCTATCATAATTAGTGTAACTCGCTCATCAAGCACAAGAACTAGCTTCTTCTTTGGTGAGATTGCAATTTTAAAGAATTTCTGTACCGATCTACACTTAAAACTGCGAAATTTTAAGAATACGTAATATAAATCTTTTTATTTTGAGCGGCTGATTCAAAACTTTGAAGAAAATCTTAAATTTTCCGCTAGACCAAATTGCTACACCGAGCAGAAGCCGTTTAATATTTTATTTAGCCAAATGGACTGTGTGAAAATGCTCACGGCTACACGAAAAGGCCACTGGTTGCTCATCACTGGCCTACACCATAGCACCATTACTAAACAAAATACAAACAGATAAAATGAAATTAACATTGTGAAATAATTTTAAACAACCCTTCTCTTATTTATCAAAGATTTATTGAAGAACTAGGCCAAAAATACTTATAATATTACACAAATAATTTTCAACACGACTTAAGAGTTTTAGTTTATTTTTAATGTCCACTGACTGTAATTTATTTTCAGTTTATACCCCTCACTTGATGAATGGTGGAAAATCGTACCTACGGAGACATTTATTTGTTAATAATTGGTACCCGGCAAGCGTTGCAATGCCATTCAAAGAAATAAATTGATTCTCACTGCTGTCCTTTCCCGTGCGACCTCGTTCCCTTCCACCTTCCCCGTCTTCCCCTTCCCTCGTCTTTTCCCTCTACGCGAATCCACCTTCCCCCGGCATTTCCTCCCTGCCGCTAAAATATATGAAATACACACATTTTCATTTATTCAAATTTCATTACGCCAGAACTTACTATTATATATAGCCTATATTTCTCGCTAATAATGTAGCTTTCTGTTGGTGAAAGAATTTTTAAAATCGGTTTAGTGGTTTAGGCGTGAAAGCGTAACAAACAAACACACGCACTATCGCATTCATAATATTAGTATAGATTCGCTGGAATTCAAACTAAATAGATATTTCGTTCTGGTGAAAAAATATTGTTTTAAATAATATTGTTTTAATCAATGCACGCCCTTGGTAGTTACATTTTCTTTAGAAAGCGATGGTAGTATATTATGTTTCCTTTTCATAAATCAAACTTTCTGACGGTTTACACAATCCTACGGTATTTGAAAAATAATGTTTCCGCAATCCGGAGATCTCTTGATGTTTGACCCCGTGTTAGATATGTAATATTTTTCAATTTACCGTCTAACCTATCCATAATCTATATTATAAAGTAAAACTATATTTATTTGATCATTTAACAAATGAACGGGTAACTCAGATCCGGTGTTATGAAGAACAAGTGTTTATCATTCAATGTTTATCATTCAATCATCCATTATGTGCTACAACAAGGCAAACAAAACGATTTATTACAACTACAAAATGTCTTATTCATCTCTTCAGCACATTATTGTTTCGAGAGATTTGGGAATCACATTTGATACGCACTTAACATTTCACGTCCACATAGAAACGATTTGCAGCAAAGCCTTAAGAATGCTAGATTTGTGCTAAGCAACTCCAGAAATTTTTGCAGCTCGGCCGCGATTCGTGTGCTCTACTTTAGTTTAGTACGTAGCGTTTTGGAAAGTGATTCAGTAATATGGGGACCAATGGATTTGACTTACTCTCAAATGATATAGAGAGTACAAAAGAAGTTTCTGAGATATTTAAATATTAGAGACTTCGGATATTATCCCTGGTTACATCCATCAGCCTTTTTGTCCGGCATGCTGGGTATTAATAGCCTCGCCGATAGAAGGAAAACTGCTTTGCTGATAACAGCATATAAACTTCTAAACGGTAACATCTGTATTCCCGATGTAATACAAAAATTTGAGTTTTATGTCCCCGAAAACTTCACAAGAGCGCGCAGGCACAGAACTTTTGTTGTTCCGAGATGCAGAACTAACTTACCATTAGTAATGCCGCTCGGAAAAATGATTCTGTTACTTAATTACCTGTCCCCTGATATAGATATTTTTCTACAAAATTTTCGAAAATTCAAAAACGCTGTTATTACTTAATAATATAAAATGTATGTTTGTTATTGGTTTTGTAAAACTGTAAATGTGCATTTAAAATAAAATAAAATAAATAAATAAATGTTTATGTTGGTAAGCCGCCGTAGATTTGTTGATAAATAACCCTGCATTTAATTAATATCGTAAAAGGTCTAGCAACCAAGAATTTTATTTATAATATTAAAAGAATATAAATATTAAATAATGTTTTCTTCTTCGGAAGTGGATTGAAGTTACGTGTTTCACCTTCTCAAAATTTGTGCTTCTTGTAAAACACGTTCCACGTGCATTAGTTTTGGACCGAATGTAAATTATTATCCCGGTCAGAAAGCGATCTCGAAATATTTGGGTCCGTATGAGAAATTTACAATGCAGTGGTGTAGCAACCATCTACTCAGCCCCCAGGGAAATTTTCAAATGCATAAAAATATGAACATTGAAAACAAAGTGTATTTTTGCAAGTAAACTTTTTATAAGTAGTTTCTTATATGGGTTTGAAAAATTGAATTAATATCACTTTTTCTGCACGCGGGCGAGATCCTGTCATTTGACCGGTGTTACGAGGATTTAATTAGTATCACCCTTAACCATGACGACAGTAAGGAAAATCTATTTATGCATATCGATGACCCTGTAAGACGTTAAAAGAAATTCGACTGGACTTTACAATATTATTGTGAAAAATATCGTTGTTTATAATCCGCTTTTTAATAAACTTTAAAAGTGCAAAATATTTCATAATATTTTTAAAAGACTAAACAAAAATCAAGGATGGCTACTTTTTTTACATTAGCTTCACTCAGGAGGTCCTGAGGAAAACTATTTCCTTCAGGGCCTATGCCAACTTAGGGAGGGTTTTTTTAGGAAAAGGAGGAGAGGAAGTTCTGTGAAGGAAATAGGTATGAGAGGTAGGTAAAATCTGGGGGTCAGTGTGTCTAGGAGTGACGGTGTGTCCTTCCAATTGCGGTGCAAGGGTCAAGAAATTATGACCGGAGAGGATAAAAGACCTCCCTCAACCAGTCTCTCACGATCCCTCTCACTACGCGGCAGGTGGGCAGACTCACCTGCCGCCATGACCTGGACAAACCTCACCGCATGAACCCGGGAACCCTTGCAAATCACCAAACGTAGCCAACCGCTTGGGGAAACCTATGGCAGAGGTGATGGTTATCCAATAAATGGTTTCCTGGGCGGCCATACCCATATCCGCCTCCCCATAAATCTTACGGCTACGTTTCTTGTGATAAAATAATACATTTTATTTTTTTTATTTCTTTTATATATTCAACAATATTATTACAGTTTATTTATAAACATGTTCTGCTAGGTAATTATTATTACACGTGACATCTGTTTCGCCTTCTGAAGGCATTATCGAACTGTCGCGTGTAATAATAATTACCTAGCAGAACTTGTTTATAAATAAACTGTTTTATTTATAAATTGAATAATAATATTATTTAATATATAAAATAAATAAAGAATAAAAATGGAGTTCAACAAATTAAACTTGATGACAATATGTCTGGTCAGTGGTTGAGAGCATCGCGTTTGGGTTCCACCCGGGCGTCCCGTGTTCGATTCCTCGACTGGCCAAGTCCTCCATCACAACACAAGCAACATTTTCGGCTTTCTATGGAGGTAATAGGAGATTTTCGGAAAGGTAATCTAATGGCTGTACTGCATTAATTTGGTTCAACTGTAAACTTATCCCTCGAATGATCGAAGTAAAATTAATTTATAATATTTTGTAGTTTTGATAAAACGTTCGTTAAGGAGTGGTCAGAGAAACTTTGGTTGCGCCACTGATAAAAGTCAAGGTCAGTGGATCCCATGTACATTATTTATTAACAGTAAATAGATAAGAATACAATATTATTAAGACATCAAGCCCACTTAACCAGTATACAATACTTGTTTAGATAAAAAGTCGTTTTACAGCAATGGGGGGCAGTATCGTTCGTTCATTGATAGGAAAATCAAATAAATTCATAAACAAAACAACAGGCTAACGTGAGAAAGTTACTTCTTCATTATGACCCAATAATGGTGTTCGATACAGGCACATAAATTTAAAACCAAGGCGCTTTCACGAAAAGGGCACTTCGATCTACAAGTATTTCATCGCCTTGTGTTTGTTGCATTATTCAACGTTCAATTTGTTTTTATAATCGCTTTGCTCGCAAATAGCTTTTAAGGATCAGTCCACGTTTTATAGGAAAGATAATATTGAATTCAGGACTGGGTGAACTATTTTTATCAAAGTATCAGATTAATTAGAAAAATGGAAATAGAGTCGGCTTTTACAAAGCTCTACTTCATTCCCAGCGGAAAGCCCGATTCACAAAGGGGTGAATATTTGGTGTGAAAGAATTTTAGCGTGGATGGTTGCTAATTCTATTCCTTCGAACATTTGAAGTTCTGGTATATAAGTAGGAACACCTACATGCCAACCGTTTAAAACGACTCGTAAAGGATATTTTGTAAGAAATTATCAATTCCAAAATTAAGTTTTTTTATCAAACATGGCCAGTTACAAAGTGGAAAGCAAGAGAGCCAGAGGATGGTGATCAAGTGATATTATGTTAATGTTAATACTATTAATGTGGTTTTCTTCGTTTAGTTTTGGTGTAGACGTCTAATGGCGGATTCCATAGTGAATCACCTTAAGATGAAGTTGTACGTGAAATCCTGTTTAGATACAATTTAGATTAATCTTTACGACGAATCGTTTTATATTATGAACATCAAAAAATATGCTACGGATAAATTAAAACTTTTACGAGCTTTTATGTGTATTGGAATTACAATAACAATATTATTTACATAACAAAAAATATAAGAGCAAAACACTTAAAAATGTTTTTGCCTGTCTTAACTACCAAGTAATATAAGTTTTTTTTTAAATACCCCTTTATGGTTAAGACAATTTTTGAGGTTTTGTATGTTCTAACTTTTTCATTGTTATAAAATTATGGACAAAATAAATAAAAAACAACTTTTTCGTTTACTTGCCTCGTGCAAATAAGACGCTGGATTTTAAATAATTAACGCTTGCAACATGGTCTCACTTCTTCATGGTGACCCGAAAATTGCTCCAATAGTTTACCAATTTAAAAGATAATTTCGACTTCATAATTACCTTTAAGCATAACTTTGTATGGATACCAAACGAATTTATTTGTTTGGTGTGTCCGTGTTTTGTACTTATACTCTGATTTAGTTTACAGACAAGTAGTTTTATCCTTGATGCCTTTGAATGGAAATATTCTTTATAATTGTATTTTGTGTATGCGAAGGGTCTCCTGTTTTGCCAAATCACCGTAGACGAAGTGGTTTAAAGATAAAATCTCACGTGGAGGTGATGTGAACTGGCCACCGAGATCATGCGATTTGACCCCGTTAGACTTTTTCTTGTGGAGTTTTCTTAAGTCGCAGGTCTATGCGAATAAGCCACACACCACAGCGACCCTCAAAGCCAACATAACCCATGTCGTCGGTCAAATTCAGCCTGATTTATGCGCCAGAGTCATGTTGTCTGAAACTTTAGTTAAAGAAGAAAGAAGCAACAGAGTGTAATGACCCAAAATAAATCACAATAATACTTTTGCAGTGAAAATAGAGCAGCAGGTCATATCATAAACATTTTTGATATCATAATAATTAATAAATTGTATTATTATGTTCGAGTGATTCATTGAACCGAAATAAATCTAAAACCGCTAATCCGTTCCAACAACGGAAAACAGTCACCACAGATTCCCCAAAACTAGAACATAAACCATCATCAATTTATGTATCAATAATAGCGACGACCAGAGTTTTTGGGAATATTATATGACTATGTTCGGTGATTCACTGTAATATTACAGTCATGCGGTAGATTAAACAAACCACTTGACAGGAATTCTAAAAAAATATTAAGGTTAAAAAGTTAAATTTTTGGACGTGGCTGACGTGGAGGACTGTTAAATAACCTATTTAACATACTGCGGACGGTGGTCTTTACCTATGAAGTACAACAATATAATGTAGTTCTTAGAAAATTGGGGGCTGCCAGCTAATGTAAGAAAAGTTGGTGAATACATGTTAAAATAAAGCGTAGATACGTACTACAGCTAATTTAAGAATTTAAAGTATTATTATGCCAGCGTCTGTACGGTTGAAATTTAAAAATCCGACTACGAGTACAAATCTGACGCCGCGCCTTAAGCCGCCGCTACCCGAATTTCTAACGATTTCTTACGTATCTCCCTTAAACATTTGAAGTTTTTAAGCTCTTAAAAAAAATATATGTTATTTTTGAAGATAATATCTAGATACGTTCCACGCCAATTTTTAATTTGGGAGGCGGGAATGGATTCCGCCGCCCCGGGAACTTTATTGGATAACCAACACCTCCGCCATAGGTCACCCCAAGTGGTTCGCTGCGTTTGGTGATTTAGCAGGGGTGCCCGGGTTCATTGGGTGATATTTGTCTAGGTCTTAGAGGCGGATGACCAGGACTCACTAACCCCAGATTCCTACCAAACCCCTTAAACCCTTTTCGTTCCCAGAACTCTCCTTTCCCCCTTTTCCTTACAAAAAACCCTCCATACAGCATCCCCAAGGATGACATAGGCCCTGAGGGAAATTATTTTCCTCAGGACCTTCTGTGTGGAGCTTATGTAAAAAAAAACGCCGAAACGCAAATTATATGAAATTCCCTTGATAGAAAAAAATATGCTCCGAAAATTATTTAAAAATAAGTCTATTTCTATTATTTTACAAGTTTTATTTGTAAAAAAATTCACAATGTTTCTTTAAATGATACTTAAGATACCTTCCACGAGATTTTTGCTCTATTTTAAACGAGTCATGTTCCTAATTTTCGCATCAATTTTTTCATTGAAAATATTGGCGCGCACTGTCCAATATTCGTAATTACATATCTCTCCATCTTCTTCTTTTTGGACCGGGAACGTTTGCGTTTCGGCGTGGAACGTATCTAACGATTATTTATAATTTTTTTATGAGTTCTTCAATAAAACTTCAATTGTTTAAGGGAGATATGTAAGAAATCGGTAGAAATTCGGATAGCGGCGGTTTAAACTGGGTGAAGCCAAACCAAAAACCGCCCGCAGGACCTAGCAGCAAAAACCTGTGGAGCGGGTTTTTAACTGCTAGTAATTATTGTTTTTGAGAGGAAGATTTTTGTAGCCATGTCGGAAAATAGATCTAAACGACAAACGTGAAACGAATGCACTACAAGTAGGCCATGTAGTTCTGAATATTATGGTCGAATACTAAAGGAGCTTTATCTAATAAGACTGCCGAACGAAGGCATGTTAGAAGACCTTAAACTAAGACCTAATGTAAGCAGGTTCTAGAAAGAATATTTTGATAAAATCAATAAAGATTCCAAGAACATTGAATAAGATACATCGGTGCTGTATCAAAGTGATGTAAAGACCAACAGTTTTAGGAAAAAAATTCTGCGTGGGCTTAGCAAACAGCGAAAAGAATTTTAGTAGTTGTTTATTTGAGGATGTGTGCACTGTACACAAAGCTTCTATAATTCCGAGTAATAAATTCTTATTACTTAGGTATTAATTAAAGTTTATTTGGCAGGAAGCGTCCTCCTATAAATTCTTCATGATGAAATTAATTTATAAATATTTTAGTTAAATGAAGCGTGGATAAGATCCATTGTTCAATAAATGGTTTGCTATTAAACACACGATCGTTAAATTGCTGCGCGGGTTTGATTGATAAACAAATTACGGCCTTAATGACATTCCGATTCAGCAAAAATCATTTTTCACAAAGACATCACAATATATTTGATCGGATTCGAGTTATTTCCCGACAAATTTATGTTACATTTTAAATACTCAGGTTTAGTTGAACAATGGAGAGTTAAAGGAATATTGGTTCGTTCAAGCGGAACATATTAACTGAAAGTTAATACTACGAGTAACTGACCGATGTGTAATAACACTTTTAAGTCTCGTGAATAACTACGCAAACGGGAAATGCTAAAGTTATCCTAGTTTCATAGCCTTGACAAATGCTAAGCACGTGCACATGAACCAGTTAACAAAAATGTGCAACACAATATTATTTTAACTTTAAATAAGGCTACCTTCATGTTAGTTACTTTCGTCCTCAGTAAAAAAAGTGTTTTTTTTAATGCTCATTAGGTAGGAACCTCTTTCAGAAAATCAAAGTCGAGCAAGAGCATTGGGAGTAAAGAAATATATGTACCTAATGAAATCGCGGTAGCTTTTCTGCAGAAAATAGGTGGAGAAGTGTTCAGTGGATGTCTTCATATACCAACAAGGTGTCTTAACCTTCCGTCAACTAATCTGTGAGATGCTGCATTCCATTGTAATAAGGAACTCCACTAATATTTATTTATTCTTTTGAATAATGACCTTCTGACTTAAATAACTGCATTTTTAATTTTATATAGTTAGTTTTGTAGTTAAAATAAATGTCAAAGTTTTAATTTTTCAAGATCCCAAAAAAAAACCACCGTATCTAGTGTGACGTCATCATGACTAAAAGTTATAGTTATTTTCAACAGATGTTGTCATTTTGTATGGAAGAAGCTATGAAACTATTCAATAAGTAAAACGTTATTCGGGTGGAATTATTTATTTTTTTATATTTTTCAATATTATTAAGGGAGAGTGGTTTAAAAATTGTTTGAAATTATTATTTTTTTAGCTTTACGAATAGAAATCAATATTATGAAAACCGAAGCATCAATTTTGTAGGCAACTGGAATCAGCTGTTCGTCGCCCGCCATTTTGAAATTCAGAATTGGAGCGTTGCGACAGGCATTACAGGATGTTTTTAGACAGTTAAAGTTTTTGAATATTTTAAGTAATATAGATAAACTAATAGATCTCCTCTATTTTTAATACTGAATTATTTAGGCGTAAATAAATGTTTCAATTAAAACAATAACTATTATATGTCTAAATATCTATAAACCAATATCACGGAATGTTGAATTGCTTGTCAAAATTTTCAATACAAATACACCAGGTGACTGGAGAATTATGGACGCGGTGACGTCACGCCTCACAAATTCAATAATACCAACTTGACAGGATTTTTTAATGACGCCTTTTAAAATGGACTTTTTAATATATTTTTTTAAACTCTACGTTAAATATTATTTAAGAAAACTTATATATTCAAAATCAGCGTTTATTGATCTATATGAACATATTTTTTAAAGCCAAAATATTATTCACTGGAGTTCCTTATTATCTGTTTATTGCTTTTTTGTTATTGACTAGTCACAATGTTATTTTACGGTGTTATGTTACGTTACCTACATATTTAAAAAAGTGTTGCCACACAAAGTCATGAAGCTTTTTTAAAAGTACCTTTGCTGATTTTATTTTAGTTATTTGATTTTTATTTAGGTAACTTTATGGGCCGATGTCAGAATTTCAGCTGTGAGCTGTCACGTATTTTAGTTTAGGTTGTTTTAACCACGAACGCAAGTATGCATGATTATTTGTTCATTTAACAGCCTTAGAAAATCGGAAATCAAATTGAACAGGAGATCTCGCCCGATATCTAATTTTTTTAAGAAAATCAACTCTATTTACAAACTTTTATTTTCTAGAATATGCCTCAAATATGCTGGCTAATGAATTGTTGTGTTTCAGGTTAGTAGATTTTCCTACATCATCATTGTTATTTTACTCTCCAACATGTTACAATTTTATGGCCAATGGCGTAACTGATATTCCCATTCACTCTTAACATTATTTCATAGCTAAAAACATTGCCATAGTTTTTTTTTTTGAAAATAGCTCCCAACCTTAGGCGATATAAAGCAAAAATGTTTTGTATTTTGAAATAAGAACTCACAAAAGCTACAACAAGGCTGTTTTTCTTGTTTGCAGATACCTTAATTGTATATTAAAGTATTGTATTTCTATCGCAGACCGATGAAAAATCACGGGTATTATAATTGTAGAAACTGAAGGAATTTATGAACAAAAATATTTGCCTCAGGATCCATTATCTTTGTAAAAATGCAGTAAGTATTCGTGTACCTTTCAAATGTAAGTAAGCTTGAAAAATTACGAAAACTATCCAATTATATTTTCAATTTGAGAGGCGGGAATGGGTACCGCCGCCCCGGTACTTTTATTGGATAACCAACACCTCTGCCATAGGTCACCCCAAGTGGTTCGCTGCGTTTGCTGATTTAGCAGGGGTGCCCGGGTTCATGGGGGGAGGTTTGTTTAGGCGGATGACCAGGATATACTGAACCCCAGATTCCTACCCGCCACTTAAACCGTTTTCCTTCCCAGATCTCTCCCTCCCCTTCCTTTCCTCAAAAAAACCCTCCACACAGCATCCTCAAAGATGACATAGGCCCTGAGGGAAATTATTTTTCTCAGGGCCTCCTGTGTGGAGCTCATGTAAAAAAAAAACATCTGACGACCGGCGTGGTCTAGCGGTAAGGCTTTTGAATCGCAATCGAAGGTCGCGGGATCGAATCCCGGCGTGGCAAATAAATTTTATTTGATTAATTTGTGTTACTTCACAATAAATTCATTTACAATAATATATATTATATTTGCGACACATTCCAGAGTGGAAGATACTCTCAGTATCGCCCTGATGTAAGAACACCATTCAGAATTGAAACGTTGCTTGAAATATCACGGAGATTCATAAGTTTAAAAAGACATTAAATTATGGCTAACAAAACATGAAGACGAGGAAATCATTAAAATTATGAAGTAACACCAACGCAACTTACAGATAAAAAACATAAATACTTTTTACTTTATAAATTTCTATTTTAAGGAAAAAACAAACTAGATAAAGAGGAAATCATGATCAACACCATACAACAACCTACAGTCCGCTTCGCAACAGGAATACCTAGTGAGGAGGACCGAGAACAAATGACTTCAATTTGCATTTTTACTTTACCTTATATTGTATTTTTACTTTACGTGTTATCGTTTAATTGATTTTTTGAAGGTTTGCAATAGTATTGGTTAACAATATTGGCGACACCAGAAACACAGTCCCAACCAGTAAAAACTGGGGATAGCACATTTCTTATATTTCAATAACATTGATTTGGTTCCATGCCAACTGAGAATAAAGTCAACTTAACACCTCTTTGAAAAGACATTAAAAGCTATGAAAAAAATAATTTTAAAATGGCCCATAACCCTTACATAACGTAACCTATTTAACCAATTTTTTTTATATATATTTTTTATCATTCTTAATAACTTTTCTGAGGTGGTTCTGAGTTGGTTTAATCGGTTACATCTCTCCGGATATGGAAATATTGACGGTAGAGCTGCGAATAATGTTATCACGCGGCTATATATATTACACATGACGTCATTGCCTGTTCCGATCACTTTGTCTCGGTGACTAGCTGTCACTGGATAACAGTGGATCCGAGGAACCGGCTACTTTTGGAACCAGTTCCAGATTTATAAAATGGTCACCAACACTCGGTGCCCGGGTTCATGGGGTGAGGTTTGTCTAGGTCTTGGAGGCGGATGACCAAGACACACTGAACCCCAGATTCCTAACCAACCCTTAAACCCTTTTCCTTCCCAGAACTCTACTCTCCTCCTTTCCTAAAAAAAACCCTCCACACAGCATCCCCAAAGATGACATAGGCCCTGAGGGTAATTATTTTCTTCAGGGCCTCCTGTGTGGAGCTCATGTAAAAAAAAACTCAAACTGGGCGAAGCCGAACCAAAAAAAATTAAATATTCATACAATATAATATTCATACTATAAATTTTCAAGATATTACAACTCATGTATTTTTTATTTATTTTTTTCTATGTGTAGGTACTATTTATCGCTGCGTTAATTTTGCTGAATTCTTGAAAAAGTTGCTTTCGAACAATTCATTCATGATCAAGTTAATAATAAAATCAACATAGTAAATACCTACACGTTCCTCAATAACTACTTTTAAAGTATCTTAAGCACTCTTCTGTTTTACCATTATTACACTATGTAAAATTTTTAACTCCTTTGTACAATTTTAATGATAACGAAACTACATACCTATGTACATATTAAACCTGTTTGTATCCTTAAAGTACAGTTTATAATGTTATATACTTCAAGCTTACAATTATACTCCTGAATAACATGTGTAACTTAAATAATGTGATTCTGTAAAAGCCTTCAAGGCGTGTATGAATGAATAAATAAATTATAATATCATGATTGATAAAAATTACTAACTCGCAGAGTTCGATAAAGACTTTAAAAGCATCAGCTTCTTGGTGCCATTTCAATATTTAAGTTTTTACTTTGTACACCATTTGACGGGTTTTGTTGTGTTGTTGTGGTCAATCTAAGAGTTTATCTTAATGAGCCGGTCGATCCCAACTCTTTACGCTCGGAACACTTAGGAGTAATCTTTTCGTTCGTAAAATAGGCCGTGAAATCAATAAACATATCATAAGTATTTAAATGACAAAACCACATAATAAACATCAGTGTGACGTTGACCCTATCGCCTAGCATTTGTCTAGACCAGTCTGCATTGTTAGTATTTGACAAGTTAATAAAATATGTAAGTATAAGAGATTTCTAGGAAGAAAATCCGATTCCATGAAACGCGAATGTGTTAAACACGTTCAAATTAGCATACTGTGAAATCCAACGCCATTAATAGGGGGACAATGATTTTGATAAAAAATATAAACATATTTTTGAAGTAAAACTTCTTTACGTACGCTTGACTTAGGGAGTAAGCTGTTGAATGCGTGTCGAGAGGGTTACGAAAAGTGTGATCGGGCGAGGTGAACGAAGCATAAAGAAGTTTTACTTCAGTCGTGTGGTCTAAAGCGAACTCGTTTTTTATATGAATACCGCACAAGAGTCCCAATTGCTCCCGTCTGGAGCCAGTGAGACTATCCCCAATTGGGGTATGTTGTGAGTTGTGAGGCAGAAAGGTAGTTCAACAAATAAAACAACACTAAAACAAAAAGGATAATATCTATAATAAAACACGCTACATATCTCTATTCAACATTGTCCTTAGATATAGGTAAAAAATATTTATTTTGTAGAAACAGTTTTCACCCCCCAAATCGCACAAGCGCCGTTAGACTGGGTTAATTTTTTATTAAATATTTTTGTATGAAATGGTAAAAAAGTGAGGTGACTAAATTGTTTATTATACATTTGTACGATAAAATAAGTGTTTTTTTTTCACAATCCATGATTTTAGTACCGTTCTCATATAAAAACATCACGTGAGTCATTTTCACAATTTTTTTTTTGTTTGCAATCTAAATTGAAATTTTTACAAATGTTAATATATATCTGACAGTATGTTTAAGACAAAAAAAAACTTGCACAAAGGTGATAGACCGGAATGGTTAATTAATTTGTTTTATTTTTAAATTTATTCATTAAAATACATACAATTTCAATATAAGTGACGATACTCTCAGTATAACCCTGGTGTAAGACCACCATTCTGAATTGAAACGTTGCTTGAAATGGTTTAGCCGTGTTTGGTGACCAGATCTGAAAAGCCAGATACTTCCCCACCTTCCTCATCCTCGTCTTCTTCCCCTCCCTACTACATTCAGCCTCTCAACAAACTACCCTGATTGGGGATACCTAAGTCTCACTGGCTCCAGACTATTGAAGATACTATCAGTATCGCCCTGGTGTAAGACCACCATTCAGAATTGAAACGTTGCTTGAAATGGCTTTAGCCGTGTTTAGTGACCAGATCTGAATAGCCAGGTACTTCCCCACCTTCCTCTTCCCTATCTCCTTCCCCTCCCCACTACCTTCAGCCTCACAACATACCCCAATTGGGGATGCCATAGTCTCACTGGCTCCAGACGGGAGCAGTTGGGACTCTTGTGCGGTATTTCATATAAAAAAAAAAAATTTAAAAAAAAAGACGGGAGCATCTTAGACTCTTGTTAGGTATTCACATTAAAAAAATATATTAAAAAAACACGGCGTCCGAAAACTCGTAGTGAAGCCGGAAACGGGTGAATCTACTTCAGATTTTTTTGATTTACCTTTTTTAATTTTTTTTATTTTACACACTTTACAAATATAAGACAAAAAGTTCAGATTAACTACTTTTTAGCAGTTTGTCAACGGGTTCTCTACATTAAAAAATCTTATTCTAGTGAGTTAATAGTTAATTTTTACAATTTTATAAAATGAAAATTAAAAAATTTACAGAGATATGGAAAAACATAAATGACAATATTAAAATCTTCCGAATAATATGTCACTGTAAGCTAATACAAATTAATTATTTCAGTAAGCCAAGTCTTCAGTAAATTCAACAATTGTTTGTTTTGGGCACACTTTTTAATTTCAGTAAGTAACATATTTTAACAACTTGGAGTAACGTAATTTAAGGTTCTTTATCTATATTTATTTGCAAGCTTAGGTATAATTAGTCCTTCATTAAAGTTAAAGCGAGTATTATGGTTGTGTTCCAGCTATTTGCGTTTATAAATAAAGGGTTATTTAAGTGCTGAAATATAATTTTGTACCACAGAATTGCTCTCACTAAAAGAATTTTGAGACTGATAAAAGTATGGAATATTATGCCTTTCTTTGCATAATTTTTTTTTCAGCTAATAATTTAATCAATGAATTTTGCACTGATTGAACATGGTCGATAACTTGATATACTTTCTCGAAAATGCTAAAATAAAAATATAAAAAGTTATCAAATTGTGATGTAGTTTCCGTACACCCATCATGTATAAAATTTTCACGTAAACATTTCCAAATATCTTTTTGACGTAACTTTATGGGTAAACTTATATAGTTAATATATTATACACACCCGCTGAGCCTTGCTTTTGAATTATGTAACGTATGTAACCAATTTGAATAATAAATAATAAAACAAAATATAAAATGATTTGCATAAAAATTATTACTTTACAAAAGCTAACTCCAAAACCACAACAGAGAAAACATTTATTCTTCGCTAATTCGTTTCCATTTTGGTCAGCATATTATTTAGGCAATTGATTAATTAGAGCTAAAAGGTATATTGTTGTACACATTGCTCATCACAATAAAACATTTTCCAAAAACGATAATTTTTTTCTCCATGTTTGTTAATTTTATTTTTATCAGAAAAAATGTTGCTACGCCACAAAACAAACGAAATGCCTTAGAGACCATTCCTTCTTTTTGACGTTGCCGAAAGGATGGGACTTGTAGGATGTGCTCTGGAGTGGGCAGGACACGTAAGCAGTGGGCAGGCCACGTGACTAATTAATTGATCATTATAATATACGTTCGAAATTCAGTGGTTCAACAGGTGAACCATCTCCTTCTTTCATCTTCCTTGCCATATCAGATTATTAAATATTAAACCACACTGCCCAGTGTGCCCAGGAGGGTACCTACCTATGTTGGCGCGTAATATTATGTCGTTCGATACCTAATAATGCCATAATATTACGGTAAATTTGTTATTGGTGGTTGTTGATAAAAAGTAAATGTGATGCCTGAATTCAATATCGCTTTGGGGAAAGACAACCATTCAGAATAGAGGCATCGCTTTGATAGCATCGATGGAGAAAATCAACAAACGTGAAGATGAGGTCCACTAACACGAAGATGAGGAAATCATGACGTATGCAAAAACAACTTCATACGGTCTCGGAACAGGAAGCAAGCCGCCTGTCTATGCGGACGAAGCCGTGACTTTACTGGTTATGTAATTTAAAAGTGACTAATAAAAAAATGCTATAGTTGTGTTTAGTGACTGAATCTGAACACCAAGGTATTTTAAATTATGCCTAAGACCCAATTCCTTCTCTTTCGCCATCTCTTCCGCCAGTACTTCCTACAGCCTTACAACAAACACCAACTGGAAGCAACGACTCGCATTTGCAATTAAAAGAAAGGATTTGTCAATATTTAAGAATTAAAAAATAATAATAATAATAATTAACATTGAACCACTGCTACTCTTCGTAGAAAAATCGCAACTGAGGTGGCTTGGGCACGCACTAAGAATTCCTGATGACCGAATTCCGAGGAAGATACTAAGTGCGATTCCAGAGGGTAGACCTCCAGTGGGCCGCCCCAGACACAGCTGGGCAAGGCAACTCCAGAAACTGTGTGAGGAGAGGATGGGACTGCCATGGACGGAGGCCGAACAGTCAGCACAAGACAGGGTATAGAGGAGCCTTGTCGATGCAATGGGTCCCCGCCCGAATAGGATACCATAAAAAACGAAACAGGTATACTTAACAGTATATCAGATTTTTCCAATGAGACTCGTTGGTGTATGACCAAATTCGATACTAGAACCGAATACAAAATATTTTATTTTAAAATGTTTGATGGTTGATGGTCACCCCAAAATCCGATGACATAGTCGCGGGCGCCACCAGATGAACTTCGCGCGTATCAAAGTGCGTATTTACATTTTATTGCAGCATTTACTTCACAGCCGATGGGAGAAACTATAAACTACATGGTAAACTACCCAATGCGTTGGGGCAAGTCAACAACAGACGTTAATGCAAATCCTGACTTCTTGCAGACTTTAATACTAGGCACCGACCTATTGCAACAAAGAAGTGAAATGAAGCTTGAATGAAAAATAATGACCGTGATCCAGTTATGTTCGTAATTTTTATTTTTTGTTTTGTTTTTTTATGCATTTTATTTTTTAAAATACGATTCATTCGTTTTGACGGACTAAGCTTACGCCAAATAATCACATTTTCATTTTGTTTTGATGTTAAAGTAATTGAAACTCCATTACGACTGGTGTCGCACTCTTCCTTTGTAAGTCGTTCTTCAAAATAATATTCACTCCACCACAATTTAATACTAATACATTTTCATTGTTTAATTTATAACATTGTAACAACATTGAACATAGTAGGCAAAACAAAATGGTGAAATACATAATTCAATGATTTTCTATGCCAATTAAGAGTGCTAGCTCTTGAGCTTGGCGCAGGAGTAATTTCATAATTATTTCATTATTATATCATAATTTTACATACAGTGTACAATAAATGTAAACTTAAGTACTAGGTTGTTGTGACGTTACTTTTAATATGGCATGAAATGAAGTTATAACATTCTGATTGGTGATGTTATGGTTGTTCATTTTTTTAAATATTAATTTGACTTTATTCTTGAATGATACGAAATCTGTTATTTTTTTTACTTCTTCGGTAAGACATAAAATGAAAGGCATAAAATATTTTATGCCTTTCTAAATATAATTATTGTGTATTTGTTGTGTTGAAAATAATCCCGTCTTTTGACGATGTCATGTTAAAATATAATTTACCAATAAAGTTCATAAAAATATCATTTAGCTAAGGGAAATTACTCTTAAAACCATTTTACAATATTCCTTAACTCTGAATTCTGAATGGTCTCAAAATCATTGACGACATCCTCCAGCAGCGCTTTCAAAGATTGTTCATTTCAGGAAAATAATTGGAACGAGCGCAAAAACTAATAATGATTTAGTTCGTCTACAGCGGCAGCCTGTAATTAAATAGTCGCTCCATTTATCTCCCACAATGGATGAAAGTGGGCAGAAGCGAATAGCGAATAGTACCAGCGTAAAAAAAACTTCTATTAAGTTAACGCAAATGAGTCAATTAATAAATTCTAAGAACTGCGCAGAGTACGTTTTATTCTGACAATACAATTCAAAAAGAACTAAAATTACGAGAACGGTATTGAATTTTATGACTCATAAGGAATAAATAATGTCGTGCTTTTGCTTCCTACTTTTTTTTTACATTAACTCCACACAGGAGGCCTTGAGGAAAATAATTTCCCTCAGGGCTTATGTCATCTTTGAAGTGAGGGTATTTTTGAGGAGAGGAAGGAGTGAAGGAGGGAGGAGTGATGTTGTAGGAGGGAGGAAACACAGAGGCCGGCAAATCGTTCCACAGCCGAGCTGTTGAACTCAAGAACGAGTCGTAGAAACGACCCGTTCTCATGTGACTATTGTCAACCGTGTACGAATGTTGGGCGCGTGTTTGGCGTGTTTTCCAACTATGCACCGGTGCCGGGGGGATCAATGACGCTAGTTCCTCGAAGCATCTTCCATTGAAACACCGGTAGAAAAAAGCATTCCCACCCGATGCCTGTACTCTAAAGATTGCAATGTATTAAACGGACCGCCCGTTTCTGCACAGAGTCGAGGGTTTTTTTAGGTATTTTGGGACTCCAGACCAGAGGTGGCTGCCAAATTCAAACGTGGGGCGCACTTGCGATTTGTACAGGGTTAGCGCTCATTCTTCTTGGAAAGGAGAGAAAATGAGTGTTTTTATAATTACCGTGAAGATTCACAATTACGGTACCGTGACGGCAAAAGAAGGCAATAAACGTACTTATCACCATAAGTCTATAGCTCTTTCTTCAATAATGGTGAGACAAAAATGAGACACATAAATATGCGTGTGTTTGAGGGAGATGTTTGATAATGATTATATCTTTCCTTTCGAGGTGGTGCAGGCATACGTGTAAGAAATAACTGCAGTAACATATGTTCAAGCCGCCGCTATCCGAATTTCAACCGATTTCTTACATATCTCCCTTAAACATTTGAAGGTTTTAAGCTCTTAAAAAAATATATGTTATTTATTAAGATAATATGTAGACACGTTCTACGCCGAAACGCAAATTTGAGTGAATATCTCGGATTCCGCAAAAATTATAAATAATAGATTTTTAAAGTTTCAAGTTCCAGGTTCAAAGTTTGCGAACAAATCGTAAACATAACCATCAGGCCTTGTCTCCGCAGGGGTAGGCAGAGAGGGCGGACCTCGGTCTTGGCTTACACTACTTAATCCATTCTCACTCATACGTCGTACTATGCACACCCTTTTTCATCCCAACAATATTTTATTATAAAAATTCATAGTTATAGGTCCATAAAAAAAGATGTACCATTTTTTGAAAAAATTAAAACTTTCTTTCCGTTCTCCTGAAGAATTAACATTTTGTCCTTTACGGTTTTTCAAATTTCCGTGATCGATATAAAGTAAATTGAATAGTTTTCCACGAGTATTAACGGTTTTATCATATTCAGAACGTTAACGTGTCCTCTACGTCCTACCCTCCCCTACCTATCTTAAATGCAATTTGGGAGACGGGAATGGGTACCGCCGCCCCGGGAACCTTTATTGGATAACCAACACCTCTGCCATAGGTCACCTCAAGTGGTTCGCTACGTTTGGTGATTTAGCAGGGGTGCCCGGGTTCATGGGGTGAGGTTTGTCTAGGTCTTGGAGGCGGATGACCAGGACACACTGAACCCTAGATTCCTACCCACCCCTTAAATCCCTTTCCTTCCCAGAACTCTCCTCCCCTTCCTTTCCTTTAAAAAAACCCCCCCACAGCATCCCCAAAGATGACATAGGCCCTGAGGGAAATTATTTTACACAGGGCCTCCTGTGTGGAGCTCATGTAAAAAAATAAAAAAATGTCACTTTAATTAGTAAAGAGACCACAATTTGATTTTTGTTTTCATTAATGTTTTTTAAAATTGATACACCGCCAACTATGGTCCTAATACAAAACTGTATTATATATTTTTTGACCAGTCAGTGGTTGAGTGGGCATCGCGTTTGGGTCCCACCCGGGCATCCCGTGTTCGATTCCTCGACTGGCTAAGTCCTCCATCACAACACAAGCAATATTTTCGGCTTTCTGTGGTGGTAGTAGGAGATTTTCAAACATTGTTGGGTTATTCGTAACCCGGGAATGTTTGTCTTTCTTTTTAAAAAAAAAAAAAATATATATTTGCTTAGAATTAATTACATATTTTCTTAATCTTGTTTAACTTTTCTCCCAATTTATTTTCCTCTAGTACTTTGGCGAATATCTTCATTGATCCGTCCTACATCAACCATTTTTGATTCTGGGTTGTTTTTTGGAATGGGGATTTCTTTTCTCGTCTCATGTATGTGCTTTTGTGCGTTTAGTCTTTCTGCGATCTGCAATTTTTCATTGCCTAGGTACCTAGAATATATTTATAACTCCTCAATGTCTCTGTGACCTCTTGACCTCATTGATGACATCGCTATTTTTCAGAATATCTAGCATCTACAGCGCTACCCATTTTTCGCTTTGATCATGTTCGTAATTGGTAGGTGTCAACGGCCGACTAAAATGACACAGTAGTTTTCGCAACTGGCCGAGTATCCGAATTTAAAAATGAGAAAGACATCTGAATAGAACGGGCATCCGCTGTCAATTGAGTGATCATGATCATATATTATTGTGATTGATCATTCTAATGATTATGGAGAAGTATCAGCTGGGACCAACGTATTTAGGTCATCACGCCATCGCTGAGGCATATCGTTTAGGGATAGGCAGATTATTATTTCATCACTTTTCATGCACATTTTGTGACTAGGTAATGATAGTAATAATCCTGTATAGTATTGTAGGAACCTACCTTTACCAATACCAATTGAGGATAAACTACACAATTTATAAACGAGAGAGCGTGCAAATTAACCATAATAATATTTGGATGATTTATATAACTGATTTTTATGCGAATACTGCACGAGTGACCCAACTATCCAGAGCATCCCACTGGGCATGGGATGGCACCCCCAATAGAGGTGTATTGACAGATTTACTTAATTTTAAGAAACCCCCGTCACAAAAAAGAGCTTTTTTTTTTTTCACACTCATCTGCCCTGATGATGGACACTGTAACGCTGTCCGAAACGGCTAAAGAAGGAGGTAGCGAAACACGGTGAAAACCTAAAAACATAACCAAAAAAGAGCTGATAACCTTGAAACGCCTGAACAGATTTTCATGAATTGTAGCTAAGAACCATTTCGATTACGTCAGCTTTCAAACAAAAAAAACTGAATTACAATTGGTCCATTCGTTTAGGAGCTACAATGCCACAGACAGAAAGACAGACACACAGACACGTCATACTTATAACACCGCTCCTTGCGTCGGGGGTTAAAAAAAAGGGAGTGGGAAGTAGGAGTAGGAAGATCAAGAAATAAGTTATTATTAAGAATGACAGCTTAACACCGACAAAACCGTATCAAATTTAATATCACACTTGAATTTAATAAAAACTAATAAATTGTTTTTTTATAACCGAAGATTTTAGCAAAAAATTAATAATATGAACTACGTTGGCCAGAAAACTAAGGAAAAATGGGATGCCGCAATGTTGTTCATTGTGGCGTGCATTGATCCATGCCAAAGGCTGTGTTGTTTTTCAAGTTAGTGTACGTTAGTTGAGAATATTTTTGAAAATGGCTACTTATTTTATTGTTAACTAAAAATTGTAAATTTGTCACACAGAAACATTATTTACGCAGAACGATTGTGATAAAATAATTCAAAAATGTTTTCAAAAATGCATTTTTATCAAAAATTATTTTATTTTCAATTATTAATGCTTTTTTTTCTTACAGCTTTTTAGCCTTCATTGACTGCACGTCCATGTTAATTGGTAGGAATACCACAATACGTTACCAATATCAACATAAATTATGAATTTAATTGTACCTGTTTCGAAAATCTTATTTAAATTTAAAAACCCATGTTCAAATTTAGATAAATTTGCTGTCAGATTTTAAAGTTTTGCGATAAGCAACGAATTAAATGAAATCATTAAGCGAAATCCATTTCCAGCAGAGTAAAATTTTAAATCTTTTGGGATATATTTCTGATAATACGAAATGAAAATATGGTAGATATTTTAGTGAAATTAGCAGCACATGTGTACATTTCATTCCGCAGAAAACAGACATTCATAAAACGTGCGAAGCACTTAAGTAATAAATCGCGCATTGGATTTGATATCTTAATCAAAGATGACCGCGTTCCCCTTTCTTCTTCCTTCTACGTTGTATCTTTGTAGATACTTCTGTGTTTGGAAAGTCATTGGACTGCGCAGAGCTCCGTGTTGAGAGAGGGCTCTCAGACATGCAGCTAGTAGCAGGCAGAGAGCAGCTAGCAGAGCACGAGGCAGAAGTCCTCTGAATGTTTAATGAAACTCATAATTCAGGACTACTGCAGTGTCTGGAGTGCGCAGTTCAGTCTCTAGAACTGGCGGCAATGGACCAATTAGGGACGGGCACATGGTAGAGGTAATCGATAGTGCCAAAATAACATCGGAAAAGTCGAAGGCTACAGATCAGATAAACGTATTAACACCCGTAGCGAATGCAAATATATAATTCTTTATTTATTTAAGTTGTTTATTGTTTTAAATGCATCATTTGATTTCCATTAAATCGTCGACCAGCATCACAATATTTTTATGATACTTGAATGCCTTCTTTCTGCATTTGATCAAATTGTGATCAGTTTAGTTGCCAAGCATAAAGGTTGTAATAACATTGTCGTTTATGATGAGCATGTAGATCTTGATCAACTTTTTTTGTGTTGTTTTGAAAACGTCAATTTTAAATTGTTACCTCTATAAACGTTATAATACGGTCGATATTTTCGATGAGAGACAATTACCTTGCCAAGCATTGTACGGTTTCTGGGCAAAATAATGGCGATAAAAAGCTTTTTTAAGTATATATAAATACCAAGTCAATCATTAACTAAGCCAGGGGAAACAGTGTTAAAGTAGACATACCATAGAAATATCATTATTACAGCTACCCAAACGTTGCGTTCATACCGTCTTATTAAACAGGTTTTTTTTAGCTGTAACCTAATTGCGTCGGTGGTTTAAACTTAAATATTGAAAACACATTATAAATGTACTAGAAATTTAATGATTACTTTATGCAAGACATTATGAATGTTCATCTAAAAAATTATTTAACATTTTTTTATAAAAGTTGTTCACTTGGAAATTCATTAAAAGTAATACATTGAGAATGAAAAATACAAAATTATTAATGTTAAAAGCCCAAGTACGTACCTACAACACGGGTGATTTCGTTTGAACACTCGAGCAAAAAAGGAATTATTAAAAATGATGAACTTGGTGTGTTTATTGTTATCAAGTTTAATTAAAAAATATTGCGTATTCGTTAATAATTAATAATTTAAAAATTATATTGTTAAATACGACGTAAGAGAAAAACTAAAAAAGCAAATGAAAAAAAAAATATATATATTTTCATAAGTGAATAAAAATTTTCAGAGTGTTCACAAATAAACAAAAGTAAACCATTGTAAAAATATAACTTAATAAATACATCGTTTTGCAACGCAGCGGGAGGGGTGGCTTCATTCCCCAGCATTCGTAGATTCATTGAACCTCAGAATTCTACTTTCCCCCTATACTTTATACTTCCCAGAACTTCCTCTCCTTCCTTTACTTGAAGACCTTCCACACAGTGTCCCCAAAGCCCTGGGGATATCGTTTTCCTCAGGGCCTCCTGTGAGGAGTTAATGTGAAAATATATAAAGATAGATTTCAATTTCGGAGGCGGAAATGGGTACCGCCGCCCCGGGAACCTTTATTGGATAACCAACACCTCTGCCATAGGTCATCCCAAGTGGTTCGCTATGTTTGGTGATTTAGCAGAGGTGCTCGGGTTCATGGGGTGAGGTTTGTCTAGGTCTTGGAGGCGGATGACCAGGACACACTGAACCCAGATTCCTACCCACCCCTTAAACCCTTTTCCTTCCCAGAACTCGCCTCTCCTCCTTTTCCTTAAATAACCCTCCACACAGTATCCCCAAAGATGACATAGGCCCTGAGGGAAATCATTTTCCTTAGGGCCTCCTGTGTGGAGCTCATCATGTAAAAAAAAAAAAAAAAATAGGTAAATTATATTTTACAAATAATTAATTACAAGTAATTAAAAAATATCGCTATCCGATCGGTTTCTTTACAAATGTATTTAACAGAAAAGCGTTGTATACAATAAAATTCTTAATGTGATTACATTAATACACATACACATTCTACTTATATCAAAGTAAAATTCAACGTAGAAATTTGGCACAGTTTAAAGCAGTTTCTTTGTTCAAAATTACGTACAATTGTACAAATAATCTTGTTACTTCAGACACAAACCACAAACAGATTTAAAAAGAATTATTTTCGTAACATTTTCTCAGATTCACAACACCTATTTTCATCGCTGGGCTGTTATACTTTTAAATTTCTTTCACAAATGTGTTGAAGCAATTACGGTTCAACTTTACGAATATCTGTGGAGTAAGTTTCTGAAAACGTCCAAACTTTCAAACGGTGGCAATTTGTTTGTGTTGTGCGATAGTTTCGTACAGTGCGCTGGCATTTTACAAACATGTTCACAATATCTTTGTTAAAATTACCATTTTTACTTTTATATAAGCTATAAAAATTTTTTATTGGTTGAAGTTTGTTTCTTTCTGTTCACAATTGAATTATAATTTCATGACGCTTGATTTTCAGCTTCGATTATAAACTAATAGCTTTTACCCACGGCTTCGCTCGCATGGTATTAGGGGGAAATTACTACACTCTCACTCCCCCCACGCATTCCATACATTCATTCCCGGTACGTTCAGTTTTCAAACAGCTCGCGCACCACCTAAAATTCAGTATTAAAAAAAAGAATTATCCAATTTGGTGCAGTCATTCTGAAAACAAACGTTTCGGAGATTCATTTTTATGTATGAAGATAGATATTAACTACGACGCCTGAAATATCAACATCGTTTCCACGGCAACGATTTATTTTCGGACGTTAGCAATAACTCACTTTCGTAGAAAATAAATATAATATATTAATAATTATGATTTCATAACGCCAGAGTTTACCATTATATACACCCAAATTACTCGCATACAATGTAGCTTTCTATAGGTGAAAGAATTTTTAAAAACGGTTTGCTGGTTTATGCGTGAAAGCGTAACAAACAAATACACGCAGTTTCGCATTTAATATAGCGTATATTGCTCGCACAAATGTAGCTTCCTATTGGTGTAAGAATTTTTAAAATCGGTTTACTGGTTTATGCGTGAAAGCGTAACAAACAAACACACGCAGTTTCACATTTATAATATTAGTATATAGGTAGATAGCATGTTCATCATGAATCATCTCCTCGTTCATAGTAAAGGGAAGGGCCTTGATATTTCATTTAATTAGATAACAACTATTCTCGGACTTATTCCTATCAAATTTTAATGATGGTCATCAATTGCCAAATAATTGGCCTGGTAGTCAGTGACGACGGTTCTTTATTAAATAATTACCTAGATTCGCCAAAGCGCGTGTTGTAAATTTTACAAACAAAAATATTGAATTAGGCGACCAGCATCAAGGCACATTATTTCATAATGTAAGGTACAAAACTTATTAACTTATCTTAATATATAAATATTTCTTCTGTCCGTGTGTATGTCACTGAACTCCTCCTAAACGGCTGGACCGATTTTGATGAAAGTTTTTGTGTTGGTTCAAGGGGATTCGAGAAAGGTTTAAATTCACAATATGGTCCACTGGAAAATGTTCTTTTAATTATTTTTTTTATTTCTAAGGAGTTGTTGATTTTGGAATGTTTTACATTGGATCCGGCAGACTGCGCTACCATCGCAGTATCGAATATTCAATATTATTCTATTTTAATTTTAGTTTGTCCCGAGAGTTGTGTACAGGACAACGTCTGTCGGGTCCGCTAAAAATAAATAAAATAATTTGTGGAACATTCCAGAACACTCTCGAATGTTGTCCTGAGCAAAGCCGGGTAACCCAGCTAGTTTTCTTGTATAAATAAAATGATGTTCGCGTGCGTGTGCCCTACATGCTCAAAAACTACTAACTGATTTCGCTGAAAATATTAAAGTTTGTTCTTATTAGTGCCGGGAGCAATAATAAAAACAGACTTAGAGTAGTTTGAATGGTAGAAGAAGTCTGGAACGCCCGAGGAATACTCAAAACTTTTAACTTAAACTTTTTAACATTTTAACCTCCAAAAGTGTTCAGATATTTGCTTTACAAGGTAACACAAGGTCATATATTTTAATTACAAAGTGAAAAGTTACGTCGATCCATAATAGGCAGAACAGTGTTAACGACATTTTTGTCAAATTACGATTTTTAACGAAAACTGTTCAGTGCTGCCTAATACATCAATAGCCAGGTACATTTTCCGCATCCCCTTCCCCTCCCACTACCTTCGGCCTCAGAACATACTAAAATTGGGGATCTCATAGTTCACTTACTTCAGAGGGTTAGGAGCATTTGGGACTCATGTGTTGTTTTCGGATAAAAAGTTATATTATTTGAGTTTTTTGTATTTCTACGCTGGTGTGGCGTGTACTAGACTTATTACTTGGAACTGCTTTAGCATTTTTGGTAACCAGATATGAATAGCCAGGTACATTTTCCATATCTCCTTCCCCTCCTCACTACCTTCAGCCTCATAACATACTAAACATTGGGGAGGCCATAGTCTCACTGGCTCCAGACGGTTGGGAGAAGTTGGGCCTCTGGTGTTGTATTCAGATTAAAAATGTTGTTTAGCGATTTTTCGATAAGCCGACTGCACGAGTAAGTATGTCGTATTTTGTTATTATTGCATGCGCCTTCGGAGAGTCGAAATTATGGTTAGTAAAAATATTTTTACAGCGGATTTTCAATCAAGATGCCTGCAGATACAAGTATATCGATTTTGGTTATACGGCCGTATATCCTCTGCATACTTACTTGCAAATCATTGTATTAAGTCAACTTTAGGATCAACTGTCATGGAACCATTTTATTTAGTTATTTGTTTACCTATCATGATTGCGTGATAAATATTTCAAAAATAATTTTGTGCTCCAAACAGCGTATGCGACATTTCCTGGGGAAAAATTCTGTCAGGGTGATAGGCAAAACAGCGTTACCGCCACTATCTCAAAAACTGAAGGCATTTAGAAATTTGTTTTATCAGCGTTATATAGGCGGCAACCAAAGATTAATAATCCTTATTTACCAAAATCCTTTTTGGAATCAACGAAGAAAGTTATTTAAAAAAAAACCTTCTCCAGAACCATTTACTTTTCGGCGGTTACGCTGTTCTGCCTATTATGGGTCGACGTCTCTGAATCACACGGCGACTTGCAAGGACCTAGGAATTGTGTACGAGGCTCGCTTAATATTTCACGCTCTTATTGAAATGATCTGCAAATCAATGACAAAGATAGTAGGTTTTGTCACAAACAATTCAAAGGAGTTGTCCAAATATTACAGTTATAAGGTTGCTTTACTTTAGCTTAGGGCGTAGCATTTTCGAGAGTGGATCTCAGGTATGGGGATCAGAGGACTTCCTCTATGTACTAATAGTCGAGAAAATACAGAAGAAAATTTATGCGATACCTCTATATAATAAAGTTGGGCTTTTACCTATGGTTGTTTCCAACAGCATTTATCTCGGGAATGCTGGCTACTGCCTTAGTTCTAGAAGGGATGTCGCATTACTGCTGATGGCTTTAAAGCTTTTGAACGGTTTGTTAACAATGCCGGACATTCTAAATATGATTATACGTCCCGGATAATTTCACGCGAGGGCGCCAACACAGGCTTTTGATTCTTCCCAGGCGCAGAATTAACTTACCAAAGGTGGAAAATTAGGTTAATTAACTGCCTCGCAGGAAATGTGGAAACAACGAATTTATGCATGAAGTGTTATTTAACCTTTAATTGTGTGTACTTTAGCGTTACTTTTTTTTTGGTTTTTTTTTTTACATGAGCTCCACCTATGTCATCTTTGGGGATGCTGTGTGGAGGGTTTTTTTTACAGGAAAGGAAGGAAAGGAGAGTTCTGGGAAGGAAAAGGGTGTAAGGGGTGGGTAGGAATCTGGGGCTCAGTGTGTCCTGGTCATCCAACTCAAGACCTAAACAAACCTCACCCCATGAGCCCGGGCACCCCTGCTAAATCACCAAACGTAGCGAACCACTTGGGGTGACCTATGACCGGGGCGGCGGTACCCAATCCCGCCTCCCAAAATGAAGTAATATAAAAGTTACATAATATTACAAGTTACGTATGGTTCCATACGTAACTTGTAATATTATGTAACAACAATATTATGTATTTACTAGGCCAAATTTTCTTTATCGCTTTTGCAATATGTTGGTTTTTGTACTATTTTTGAAAAACTTTATTCCATACCTTTCACTACCCCGAACAACGCCGGGTGTACTTCAGCTTGAGTATATTAATAAAATGAAGATTGTTGTATTTTGAGATTGATAAAATTTGGCACATTTTAACGTCAAAACGAGAGGTGGGTCTCTTTCTAGAAGATATTTCACCACCTGACCTTTTCCGCTTTTCCCACCACTTAGCAGAATTTTGGTACTTATTGATGAAATTTTGAATACTTGACATTCAAAATATGAGGATATTCCTCTCCGTATCTAATTTCGATAAACTCTAAGTAAAGCCGGAGCAGCGCCGGGGACTTCAGCCAGTTCTAAATAAAGTAACCCGATTAGAGGTAGGTATCGGGAAATATCAAATAATGCTTCCTTACAACATGCGCTGATCTCATCTTTTTTATACCAGTAAAGTTAATGCAAGTGATTATTGCAGTTGTTTATTGATATTCTTACAAACTCGCTAACACGAGGTTCAAATTTAACTATATCTCAGTAATTCGTTTATTTATTGACGCCTAATGAACGTACATAGTCCATCTGCAAGATTCAGTAGTTTGCTAACTAGACGTGAGTAAAGATGTGACCATTAATAATGTCAGACTAACATGAAAATCACCAATAATTGACCAAGCCTAAAAAAATACGCTCAATCGAATAAATTAAATTCCATGTCAATCGTCTTTAATCATTAATTCTTAAGCTGTTATTTGATCCAAATTCTCCCGATAACAGAAACTCAAAAGTATTTAATGGTCTAAGAGCAGAAAAACATAGAAGGCAATGTTTATTTTTGTGTTCTAAATTTTCACATAAATGAGTAGGTAACCAATATCGATGAAATGCCAAAGTACGGAGCATCCAGAAGCACAGATCAATAATTATTAACTATTCATGACATCACGAAAGACACTTATGATTCTAATTTATTGGGCTATTTTCTCATCTGAATGCGCCCGGGTGGCAGAAGAGTGTAGGAGTAATAGTGAGTAGAGTTCTAGTTGTTGCCAGACCACGTCGTAAATCAAACTGCAATTAGGCCTGCAAATATTGACAAAGGAAGAATGGATCACTTCTTGTCCCAGCACTGGCACTGGTGCGCTGCATGGCTACATAACAGTACGAATGTGCTGTTCGTCACGACTTACTGATCTTAAACTAGTAAACGGTGTTCACTGTTCATTGCAAAAAAAATGTCCTAACATAATATATTTCAAGTCTAACCCAACCCATTATCACTTACGGTATAATTGGTTGGGGTGGTGGTGCTAAAACTAATATGGATCCTCTCTACAAAGCGCAAAAATTTTAATTAAAGTTTAAAAAAAAAACCCTTTACATTCTCGACACTACAGGTATTTAAGGACTTCGTTGTGGTGAACATCCTTAATAATACCTTTATATTACCAAAAAGATAAACTTAAACATCACAATGCACAAATCAATTACAAAAAAATAAGTAGACATCAACATACGACCCCAAAGATAAATAATACCTATAGACAAAGATGAGGCAAGAGTTACTTATGGACATTTACATAATTTGCCGCCAATTTAAAAAAAAAATTTGTTTGTCTGTAAAGTCGGTTTACGGACGATAATTTTACGTGATAACGTCATATAATAAAAATGGAGTAAAAGAGAGATAGATGCGTCGAAATAAGTCGTAGAGAAGCCGAACGATTGTTCCGCGTTCTTGCTTGTACGCTCGGCTCAGGTGGAACGTGACAATGAGTCATGCTTTTTCATGCATGCAGCCGGCGTTCATCGATTTATAAGACGTTATCACGTAAAAAAAAATATTGAAAAAGATATCATTATAGATTTTTGAGATGCTCTGAAATGTTGGAATATTTAGATACGCCGGTGATAAGTCTTGCTGCAAAAAACGGATTTATTTTGTGATAAATAAATGTCTGTTTTTGACAAATCAAATATTATGCTACTCAATAACAATTCTGGGACACCCAGTATGAGAAAATTATTCTGCGTATTGACTGTGAGAATAATAACTTTTCATTTTTGTTTGGATAGCACAAAGCTTGGTCATTTGCTTGTGTGATTATTATACCAGGAAAATAGAAAAAGTTGAGAGGTTCTCTTCCCACTAATAGTATTTCTGCAAACGTTTATTACAAAGTTAGGGTTACATTGTTGCATTCTTAGAGTAACAGTTCTGAGGTTACAACACTGCAACCACTGACTGCAACAATGGACAAAGCTTACGGTGGAGATGCAATGCAGAGTAGTTGTTGTAAATATAATGCTGGGTTGTGACTTGGTTAGACTCCCGTAACTTCTTAACGAATTTCTTAATAAATTTTCTTATTCATCTACGATCCCTTTAAAAATATTTTGAAAAGCGGAGATTTTATTTTTTTATTGAATTGTTGTTAATCAGTGAGTGTATCCGTGTTTTCACGTAAATATAAGAAATAAATTGTTAAAATTACTTGGGAATTGTTTATTTTACATTCTAAAGTTTTTCTGTTATTTCGTTTAGTTACTATTCTTACTGTTACTATTCTTGGTTTATTTAGTTGAAACACACGTACGTTCTTTTTGTGGTTTTTGTAACATTGTAAGTATTGGTTTTTATAAATAATTTTTACTCAAATTCTTTACAAAGAAGGAATTTTGGTTCACGATAGCTCTTCCAACCTAGCTGATATATTTTTTTTTTAAGAAACCACTTTTTCGAAATGAACTGCATTTTTTACAGAAGCCCCAAACTACTTCAGGATCAGTTCTCGCAATGGAAAATAGAAATACAGCAATATAACAAAAGAATATAATGAAAAATTTTCGATTTACGTATTAATTGAATATGTTGATTAATTTGATACAAGAAAATGATAAGAACACAGATTTTTGCCAAATGGTGCAAAATGATTAAATGCGAAATGAGTATAAATAAAGATAAGCATCTATGTATTATATGCTTTCAGTTTATACATCAGTTTGCAAGGTTTAATTAAGATTTATGCGTAACAATTTTCTGAAGCCAAAAAAATCCGATAGAATTTGGAAACTTCAGTCAATAAACAAAAATGCGTATAATTCACTGTCCTGATAACAAGAGTATTCAAAACATCCCAAGTATTTTAATATCTAAATTCTATGAGTTATAATGCTGTTCCTCTAAATATACAGCGGTAATTATATCGAGTTGGAATGTTGCTGTTGGCAGGCCAGGGGATCTAGTCTAATTCTGATGGACCTTAATCTTGAAATGACGTAAGTCGTAATACCAGAGTTTATTTTGACTGTTCGCCCTCATGAACACGTAATATGTTAGGAGGTTATTCGCTCGCTATTAATTAGGTTCAGACCTCACTAACTAACTGAACTATACCTACCCGCAGGAAACAGAGTTTGGGCTTAAACTCTGCAACGAAACTAAAATAGTATGTAGTTCATTTTGCGTGTTGTACGTTGTACTTTAACGTGATATTTATGTACACAATCCAAGACCCGCCAGCTTACATATTCCTACCACTATTTCTAATTATTACCAAATATACGTAAGCTTGCAAAAGATATGAAGTTACAGGTATAACGAAGATCACCAAGATAGACTCTTCCAGGAGTTGAGTTTCTCCATATACATCGGAGGGGACTCCACCACTTTCCCAACAGCGTTATAAGGAAACACGTGGTTTACACCTTCACCGCACACGTCAAGACTTTACTTTTTATTGAACGGAGCTACATTTATTTGAACGACTCTAGACCCTCGAATGTCCATGCATACGGGGTTAGTAAGCAGTATGCAAGTACTTACATTAACAGAGAAATAGAAGTAGCAGCCCGTGGAATAATTCTTCTGAAATAGGTAACATAAAAATAGACAAAAGTGTTAGTAAAAGAAAAAGAAAAATATGAGCTTTAACCAGTCGAAGAACCTACTGAAAAAAAGAAGTAACGTGAAAAAAAACACTTGACACACGTTTTGTTATTTGGTTTCAAACAAATATTATTACGCTACGGACAAACATGCTCATTAGTTGCACGCTCTCTTGCTACTAATGAGCAAACGATACCTAGAAGCATGTGTGTCACGCCCAAATGTGCATGCTCATTGATTCGCGGGTGGAAGGGGTAATGAGCATGCTCAAGTATGAGAATGTACGAGTATGTCAGTACCATTAGTAGTTGACCCTTTTTTTAATATTATCTCAAATTTTTGCCATCTTCAAAATGACCATCTCAATCGGTTTATACTCATAACAGTTCGTTAGAATTTTAAGAAGACCATTGGGGATTACAATACCTGGTCAGGTCTATACGGGGTGTTAGAGATGTACTTGAATCACTTTAACCAGTGATTTCTAACATTATTTGGAGCAAAAAATGTAAGTAACGAAATTTTGATCTCCTTTTTTTCAACTAAAAATCACTAGTTATTGGGCACCCTCCCCGCGGGTGAGGGGTTGTGCGGCCACTCGTGTGTGTGACCAGTGACGACATGTGGAAGAATTTTTTGTTGTTTGATTTTTGTTGTTGTTTATTGTTTGACATCACCGGACACCAAAATTAAATTTGCATGTTTTGCCCAAAATATTGTCAGGAACCCCTGGTTAAAGTAACAGAAGTAAAGTTAGCTAGAAAAATAGGGATCAAACAGCACAAATTCTGACAGAGCTGAAACTTGATAGAGACCTGTAGTACACCATTACAAATAAAATACCAAATATCCCCATCGATCACATACCTGCTAAAAAAGTTATTCAAGGTCGAAGGTCAAAATTTTCGGTTCTAAATTTTTCTCGTAAACGGTAAGTTATATAAAAAAATAACTAAGCCAAAGAAAGGTGTGGAAATGTGTGCGTATTATATAGAATGTAACACCTTCAACCTTTAGAATCGCTATATCTCAGAAATGGTGATTCTTGGGGAAAAAAGTAACAAACAATATTAGTAGATAATTGTATGATCTACAATTTTTGCCGTGGCTATTTTTTGATATAGCTTACCGTTTACGAGAAAAATTTAGAAAACCGAAAATTTTGACCTTTGACCTTGAATAACTTTTTTAGCAGTTTTGTGATCGATAGGGATATTTGATATTTTATTTGTAATGATGTATTCAAGGTCTCTACCAAATTTCAGCTCTGTCAGAATTTGTGCTGTTTGAAATGTTAATATTAACCGGACTGTAAGCCAAGTGCGTCACCTAAAACCCAAATAAAAAATAAATAATTTGTTACTCTTTTCAGAGTAATAAATTAATTTAAGAAATTACGGAGTTATCAATGCAAAATATCGTAAGCCGTTGTAGTAATTAATATGTCTATGGTTGTAGTACACGCTTGTTTATTTATTATTTTTATGTATAATTTTCAGGACCACACTATTTTTATCTAATTTTAATAAAAAAAAAAATCGTTTAAAAAAATGATTTTTGCAAGTATTTCAGATTTTATGACTGCAACAGCTCTTTCGGCGTTCAACGCCATTATCAAACCGTGGTTAAGCCACGTTGAAACAATTTAATTTGATTCCCTACTTTTATTTGTATGATGTTTAAAATGATTTATTAATACATTTACAGTTACAAATTTGAAATTTGGTAGATTTTTAATGATGCTTTGTCTTGTTTTAAAATTAACCCATTTTATCAAAAGGGACCATATTCTTTCCGGGTTATCAGTGATTTTAGTAAGAAAAAAGTAAGGTGAGCCGTTTTTAAAAAAAATTAAAGTTTGCATTAAAAAATATATATATTTAAAAAAATTACATGGTTATTATTAATAATAAAATTTGAAAGCGTATTTCATCACCTTATAGTTTAACAGTTTTTAGTTACCGGATAAGTTCATAAATATTCCATTTACTTTGATTTTTTTGCAAAGCGGAAATATTTTGACTGTCCGACAAAATAGGCTGGAGACCTGTGGGGTTAAAATTAATTAAATATGTTTATTTTCTTTAAATGTTCACAAAAACAATAATTGGAAAATTTTCTCAAGATGTGTAATTTTCATAATAATCCGTCATTGGTTCTATATGAGGAAAGCCGCTATAATAATATAATTAAATGTCTCTGGATAAACGAGGAGTCTCACCCATCATCCCGCGGAGATTATAGAAATCATTGAGCAATATAATTCGTTGGAATTAACGTGGCGGAAAATTGCGCGGCATTCCTATTTCTTTTAGTGTCGGTCGGTGCGTAGAGATGGCGCCTGATTCCTGCTCTCGTAATGCTCTCATCTATGGATGATCTCATCTATGGCACGTTAAGCCCACAATGTGCAATTCAGTTGCACGGCAAACAGATAACTATTAATTGAAATGAGAACTGTATTTTAAGACTTAACACTCAAACTGTATTCGAATCTGTCTAAATACTAAAGATTGGGTTTGCTAATAACAGTTTTATCCATATCGACAACCATAAAAACTAGAAATTTCAACAATATAAACTGTTTTAAACTGTTATATTTGCCTATGTCAGAAGTCATCTGGAGTACAATTCTTCCGTCTGGAATCCTCATTATAACAAACGTATACAAGCTGTTGAAAGAATACAAAACAAATTCTTACGTTTCCTAAATTTTAAAATGGGTATGTCAGCAATTATGTTGAACTACAACACTATTTTAAATGATATGAATATGCTCGAATTGTCAGAAAAAAGAATTTTTAATGATTTGTTATTTCTACATAAAATTCTAAATGTTTTATTTGATAATCCGCTATTGCTTGAATTATTAAACTTCCGGGTTTCACTACGTAATACTTGAATTCAAGATTTATTTCAGGGCAGAAATTCTGGGACATACTATCATACGAGTACGTATTCCTCTTTGCCCAGAATACTGATGGATGGAAAGAATTATACCAAGTCATTGGACATATTCAATTTATCTTTAACCAAATACAAAATATTGTTACTGAAGTTATGAGCAATAAATACTGTACATTTCTTACTATTCATATGTAAAAGCCCCAAAAATATAATAAGGCGTTAATAAATAAATAAATAACTGTGTGATGGTGTTTGATATGAATTAATTAGTATAAAAAGACGGAATACTCAGTCTGTCTAAATACTAAATAAGGTTCGGTTTGCTATTAAACAGTTTAGTTCATATCAACCACCATAACACGGATATGTGCCGAGCATGTTGGTCGAAAAATCCACACATTATGTTACCATCAAAGCTATGAATAAAGAAAAATAAAAAAATTAAATTCTTTCACCGTGCGAAATAGTACTAAAACAGTATTTGTCACTTCTTTAATCCTCACTATAAACAACAAAGGTAAGACAGTTATGACTGTTTAATTTATACGCCCTGAAAAACACGTAATTTATTTGATAAAAATCAAAGTAATATTAAACAAAAAAATACGAAAATAACAAAAAGGATGATTGATTTTTTTTATTTCCCTGTTTAGAGCAGTGATTTCCAAGGTGGTTCAGGTAGACCCATAGGGGTCCACGGGAGACCCGACGGGGGTCCACGTAGGCGCGATAAAGAAATGGGGGTCCACAAGTTATAAGTGGGGTTCCACGAACTGGTTTCGATTGAGACCCATCCCGTGCCCCATATCACTGCCACTGGCGTACAGCGCACGTTGTTGTACCGGTTATGCATGAGATCTAATATGAGATAGGATATGGGTGTACGGTACTGGGAATATAGGGAGGCGTAATGGGATATGGGTATGTTGTACTGGGAACATATCCATATCCCATTACGCCCCCTCCGTCGTGACAAATAAAATCTCGAATACTGGTCCATTTGGCCCCCACACCTCGCAGACCACACCTCACCATTCAATATTCAGTACTACGCTTGTCGAATTTTGAGAATATAGTAGAAATGTACCAGCAGGAGGTCCACCGTGACCATTAAAATTTTGAAAGTGGTCTACGAGAAAAAAAGTTTGGGAACCTCTGGTTTAGATGTTCAAAATTTTTCAGGAGTGTTTTTTTACTTTTTACCTCGACTCTGCAGAAACGGGCGGTCCGTTTGATAGATTCTCCCACCTTAACGAACGGATTGCACTCTTTAGAACACAGGCGTCGGCTGGGAATGCTATCCCTGTTCTATCGGTATTTCAATGGAAAATGCTCTGAGGAACTAGCGTCATTGATCCCTTCGGCACCGGTGCATAGTCGGGAAGCACGCCAAACGCGCGCCAAACATATGTACACGGTTGACATTTGTCACATGAGAACGGGTCGTTTTTTCGACTCGTTCTTGAGTTCAACAGCTCGGCTATGGAACGATTTGCCGGCTTCTGTGTTTCCTCCCTCCTACAACATGGGTCTCTACAAGAACAATGTTCATTCCTTCCTTTCCTCAAAAAGACCCTCCACACAGCATCCCAGATGACATAGGCCCTGAGGGGAATTATTTTCCTCAGGGCCTTCTCTGTATGGAGTTAATGTAAAAAAAAAAAAAACTACTTCTTGGATTATCAAAAAAAGTCAGAACGTAGTGAAAAACTGACACCGTCGTTTTAGTTCCCTTTTTAGAAAACTTGACTTTTTGTTGTTGTTATAATAATTTTCTTTGAAAAGAAAAGTAGTTGTAATAAATACTAGGATAGGAAATAGCTTCTTCGGCGTTGGCTTGGCATAGTTTCTTAATTAATACTTGATGGTGGGATACGTCCGTCAAAACCGAGAAGCAACACGGTAGTGAATTTGTAAAAAAAACTGTAGCACCGTCAATACAACTCCCATTGAAAGGTCCAGTCCGCCTTGATCTGAGACAGTGCACTTTTGATGGAATGCCGCCCACTTGACAGGGCACTCGACGCGTTCATACGAATGAAAGTTAGAAAGGGCATTCAAAGGACTGCAACTATAACGCCGTAATTACATCCGTGTGAAAACTTGAACGTTTGAGAAACTGGCAGCGTGGATGATGGGATGAATGCAGGGCCGGACTGGAAATATTTTGAAGAGTTTTATTTCATTTTGTTTAGAGCCAAAAGTCCGAGGACCAAATTTTTGATAACTTTATTTAGAGTAGTTTAATTTTTCTTTTATATTATCTGGGCAACGAAATATTTACGCTTGGTTCTGACATTGTTATGTTTCATTTTATCATTGCAAAAGTATACTGTGGCAACTGAAAAGGGAACATAAAAAACTAAGAGTTTTTGAAAATATTAACACGTAGGAATCTGTGCAAGCGGTCAGAAGACGTCTACAATAATAATGATAATAATAAAATTAGAAAATATACAGATTTAGGAAATGAGATTAAAAGAATTTGGCATTCTCAGACTTTTGTTATTTTGGCTAATGGCATTATACCTAGCTCTCTCATTCAAAATTTAGGCTTATTAGATTTGTCAAAGAATCTTTACATAAAAATGCAAAAATCAGCCATATTAAATGCATGTAGGATTACGAAAGATTTTTTAAATATTTGTATTGAGGGATCAGTAGGATTCATCGGTCCAGTTAGGAGTTCTATCGAGCCGAACCCTCTGATATGAAAATATCTGGAGTCGGTGAATTATTTTCCCATTTGGTCACCGGTAGGTTGACATGTCGGTCTTGTATTGTTTTGTTTTGTTGTTGTTATACCCCATAAATACCCCAAAAATAAACAACAAAAATACTTTTGGCCGTGAAAACCTAAAAACATACCTGTTTTGTATTTATTATACTTATATAGTGCAATTGCATAGTGTGGATTGACTAGATGATCATTTGTGGAAAGGTGTGTCGAAGGGTTAAGTTTTTCCTGTGGGGAAGATTTTAGCCGGACATAAAGCACTGCGGGAAATTATGTATTTCTGCAGGTCTTCTTGAGTGGGGTTAATGTAAAAAAAAAAAGAACCGGGGCACGTTTCTTAAAACTCGACAGAAATGAGCGAAACACTCTGTCATAGTTGATGTTGGGTTCATGAGAGGAGGTCGTTTTGCCAACCTAATATTGAGCTAAAAAAAATTGCTGCCCGGAATTCAGTGAATCTATGGGCACAATTTCCCCAATACGGCCCTCATTTTCTCAATGCGACGCCTCCTGTCTGGAAAGTAACAGGCTACGGATACAGAGCACAGAGGAGAGTATGGATAGATGGGATGGTCCCGGGAGTGGATAGTGGTGGCGGGTGGCGCCTTCCTAGTCTTATTATATTATCATAAGCGATCATACGGCACTTCTCCGGTACTCGGCACCCGGCACCCGGTACTAGACACCCGCCACCCGCCACCCATCACCCATCACCCAGTCAGACACTGCAGTCCTTACCCACTGACTGGAAACATCGAATCCGGATTGCGGAATCACTATGATGATCTTCACTAAGTCTTATAAATAATAAACAAACTACTATGAAGACAACTGATAAAATAATATCTCTTATATTGATGCACACGCTGCATGTATCTATGTACCTACTTCAACGTATTATTACCTCTAATAAATTTAAGATAATTAGAAATAAAGACAACGCGAGAAAAACCACAAAACTATCTTCGATCAAATTTCTCCTTGATAATATTGGCAACCGCAGAAAATTATAGATTTTTGTAATGAGTCGTAATTGAAGAATTGTCGATAAATTTATCTCAATTTCATAGATGTCGTGTAATTATTAAATGCTTAATCCATTTTTTTTAAATTGCCGGCAACCCGAGCGATTATCGAGATAAAATATTCTGACAATGCAAGTTATATATCCACACTAGTCGACATCTGTTCGTATATAAAATATTCTGACAATGCAAGTTATATATCCACACTAGTCGACATCTGTTCATATATAAAATATTCTGACAATGCAAGTTATATATCCACACTAGTCGACATCTGTTCATATATAAAATATTCTGACAATGCAAGTTATATATCCACACTAGTCGACATCTGTTCATATATAAAATATTCTGACAATGCAAGTTATATATCCACACTAGTCGACATCTGTTCATATATAAAATATCTTATCTTTATTTTTATTTTTGAACTTTTTTTTATTGTTTTTATTTTTTATTTACTTTTTACATTGTTTTAGAAAAGAAAATAATGTGTCCTTACTGGGGTAACCCGTTCTAAGGTCACATTGTACATGTTTTGTCTTTGAATTATAAGTTAATACCTATTTTAAAATATTGCAAGAGGAAAATTATAAAGCTATATCTAAAAGAATGTACAATACTACAAGCATTAATCTTTGTTTGGATGCAACATTGAATTTATGTTCTTCCTTCCTTTATGAGTAAAACCTCAAATTATAATGTTTAATTAAATGAAGATAATATTAGCGAAACTCAATAAAAAATCTGAAAACAGAAAAATATATTGGCACCTCTGGGACTCGAACCCACGACCCTCGGTTTTCCGGTCCACTGCGCTTACCACTGCGCCAAGGTGTCGGCTCAGTGTTGTCTTAATTTAATTAGATATATCTAATCGTCCGACCATGTATCTATCTCCACTTACAGTATTGTACAAATTTATAATAACGAATCTGACTTTACAGATTAGGTCGACAACCAACCTAGGTTGTGACCAATCAGGCGACGCGTTTTCTGAATCGACCTTTAAATCTGGAGTACTCAAACAAATTTTTATTGACTGGTGACGTATGGTTTAAGATGCCTCTTCAAAAACATATTTTACCACATTGTTTTTATTGGAAAACTAAATTATCATCTAATTTTGTCACATATCACGATAGAACTAATAGTGGAAATCCGAACATTTACCGTAAAAAATAAACACTGGCATTATTTTTATGATTATATTTTTAACCTTTCTTCCGCATGCGTCCCCGACTGTTTCCATCATTCACAATCGCGTCATATATTCTTCTTACAATAGTTTCTTCGTTCATTCGATCAACATGTCCAAACCATCTAATCGTTTATTTCTAACAACAGTGAATCTCCAAGTATTCCACACGGGTTGTACCAAAAATACGCCTCTCATTGATCTAATTTCTATAGCACTTGGCCTTCTTTCGTCATTTCTCTACTAGTTACATGCCTCACTGCCATAAATCTGAGGGACGACGACGGTTCTACTTGAGGAATCGTCCTTAACCTTAAAATTAATTTTGTTAACTTCGATTCCAGCTGTCTCGAATTGTAGCGAAAAAGTCTTCAACAAGACAATAAATTCCCTTTCGTAAGATGAAGCTATACGTGAAATCCTATTTACATACTATTTAGACTCATCTTTACGACGAATCGGTTTACAATATGAACATAAAAAAATATGCTACGGATAGATTGAAGCTTTTACTAGCTTTTCATTGTATTTGAATTTCAATAAAATTATTATTTACATAACAAAAAATATAAGCGTAAACCACTAAAAAAAATACTTTTTCATGACTTAACTATGAAGTAATACAAGAAACAATTTTTTAAAAATATCCCTTTATGACCAAGACTATTATTGAGGTTTTGAATGTTCTTTTTTTTCATTCTTATAAAATTATGCACAAAATAAATAAAAACCACTTTTTCGCTTACTTGCCTCGTGAAAATACGACGCGCGATTTTAAATAATTTTGTAGGCCTGCGAATCGAAATATTTCTAGCGTTTGTATTCCTCTAAGCAGGAATCGCCCCTATTCTGTCGTTAATTTTAAGATTAATGACAACTTTTCATCCAGTAGAACCAGAATCGTAATATTAAATAGGTACTATCTAAGAATCTCACTTTGATAATGTCGAGAGAGAAACCTTCCATCTCATTTGTTTTTTTCATTTCTCACCTTCGTCCTTAATTTAAGTGCGTATCTTTATATTATTTTCAAATTATACTTGACTTCCAGTGAAGAACAACTTCTGAAAAATGATGTATGTACGAACACACACGTCTTATATAAACTTGAATTTAGACGAAAAGTAACTGAGACATATTTTGTACATACTCAAAAACGTATTTAAATGTGATAGCTTTGACTAACGATTGTTTTATAACACGATTTGAATATAAAAACATGTGTTAATCACCAACAGCGGTATATTGTTGGATGATTTGCCAATAATAATATTCATGATTCGTTTATAATTTTTACAATAATAAATGATTATAATAATTTGTTACATTATGTCTATTAATAGTATTATTACCTACGCAAGTATGACCTAAAGTTCAAACTTATTTGTTTTTCTTCCGATTATTATTACATTGGCCGGTTCGCAGTAAAGTTATAATAATTATAGAATATACTTAAAGCAGCCTTTATTTTTACATATTTCATATTTAATTATTTTAAAATAATTAATGAGGCCTATTTTTGATGTTCACCAAAAACAGCAGGTTTGTAACGATTTAGTTTGTTTGGGAGACTATATTACGAGTAACACATTTTAATTTTTTTCTTTTTAAAAAAAAGTCAAACAAACATTCCCGGGTTACGAATAACCCAACAATGTTTGAAAATCCTACTACCACCACGGAAAACCGAAAATGTTGCTTGTGTTGCGATGGAGGACTTAGCCAGCCGAGGAATCGAACACGGGACACCCGGGTGGGTCCCAAACGCGATGCCCACTCAACCACTGACCGGTCGACACATTGCACTTCTTCTAAGTACCTAATATATTATCACTTTGAGGGTGACCTTTTTACCTTTCCAGCCGTATCCGAAAAGATGGATTCATACACTTGTCATCCCTGAACGCATTGACCCCCAGATTTCTACCCACCCTTCGTGCCTTTTTCCTTCCCAGAACTTCCTCTCCTTACTTTCCCTACAAAGACCCTCCATACAGCATCCCCAAAGATGCCCTGAGGGAATTTGTTTTCCTCATCTTGTCTTGTCATCCTCAAGTCACAATGACAAAAAAAATTGATTGTCTGTAAAGTCGGTTTACGGACGATAATTTTACGTGATAACGTAATATAATAACGATGGAGTGGAAAAGAGATAGATGCGTCACAAACCGAACGCCTAAGCCGAACGCTTGTTCCGCGCTATCGCTTGCACGCTCGGCTCGGGCGGAACGTGACAATGAGTCATGTTTTTTCGTGATTGCAGCCGGCGTTCATAGATTTATAATTAACCCCCGACGCAAGGAGCGGTGTTATAAGTTTGACGTGTCTGTGTGTCTGTCTGTCTGTCTGTGGTATCGTAGCTCCTAAACGAATGGACAGTTATGATGCAGTTTTTTTTGTTTGAAAGCTGACGTAATCGAGATGGTTCTTATAGCCCAGTCAATGAACGCATTGAACTGGAACATGCTAGAGGAAAGCTGAATTTTTGCAGATGAATAGTACTTTTTATGTGGAGTATTTTCCGAAAAAGTCCCTACCCCTCCCCCGCTTGCTTCCTCCCCTGTCCCCTCTCAAACTTTACAATTTTAGAGTTCTACAAAATCCATTATATCTCTTAAACTATTATATGCATCTGAAAAAAAAATTCTCCGTTAAACTTCTTAAAAAGCTGTCTAAAAATAAATAGTATATTTGTTTTTGTTATCTATTACGGTTTGGCAAATAATAATGACATTGTCGCAAAAATAATTTTTTTTTTCGTAAAATTTTGATTTAAAGGTGAATATTTTTTTTATCTGGGGGGACACGCAAAAATATTTCATGTAATTTATTTGCCAAATTTAATAAGCTTTAAAACGATGTATAATATTGCTTACCTTTATTTTTAATACTGGTCAAAATCCGATTCGATAGCGGGGCGGCACGGCGTGCTTGGCGGTCGGGCCCAGCCCGCTGTGCTTGCAGATGACCGATTTGAGCTTAGGTAGGTATTTATAGTTTTAAATTGAAAGTACTTTTTAATAGTACTACTTTTAGAGTACTTTTTTATTGATTCACGATATAAAAACGCTTTAACACTAAACTGTAGTAATAGTAGTAATGGAGGCTTTCTTACCTTTCTTTAAAAAAATGTCTTCAAATAAAGGTGGATGCGAAGCTAGTTCAAACTCAAAGTAGGATTTGAGCTTTGCAGGACTGTCACATACGCATAATATTCTATTGAATATTTTAGGGTTGATTATAAATTCTTTGTTTCTAACTTTGTTAGATTTATTACTGGCTTGAGTATCAATCATATCCGATCTGTGTAGTTTTACTTCTGAAAAACTTTGCCTTGCCATTTTCTTCATAGCTTTGAACCCTACCTCATAAGCATCGTCATATGTTTTAGTTGAGTCTGATACTAATCTCGAAGAAATGCAAATTAATTCACCAGACTTTCGAGCAAAAGTATTGTGTGTCACCAGTATGAATTTTGTTAAGTCTTGGTTATCCCGTAACCGACTCTCCCTAAGCTCAACATGCTGCTCACTTTTCTTGTAACTTAAACCCAAGAAACTATGAAAAGCTTCACTGATTGAAAGGAATAATGGAGCTCCTAATATCCATTTACTGAGAAATCCCACACCCTTGCGTAAGTGCTCCTACTGTTTTTAATGATTTCATCGATTTTATCAAGGATTGTTCATGTCAATGCACGTATCAGTCCAAACTCCCGAGCAAAACATATTGTTAAGTAAAAACATATTGTAAATTTTGCTGTCCGACTTGTCGCTTTGATTGTGTTTTAAGTGTCGGTGAAATGTTTAAGATTTATTGCAACTGTTTTGTCTTCACAAGCTAATTCATGTGACATCTTCTTGTTCACAATATTTCTTTTATTTCACGAGGAAAAAGTGTATCATGAGAGTCATTGCAAATTATTTTGACGATTGCAGCACCTGTAAGAACATAGGCTCTTACAGCTCTTGCATAAGCGTGTCCTTTTATCATGTGTATCACTGTGGGACCTCCGTACACAGTTTTCCATAAATCTTCGAGCCCACTTTCTTCCGTGATCCAATACATCCCAAATATGATATTTACAAATGAAACTTCCTAGTCGTACAATAATTTTTGAAATTTCAGATGATCCACTAGCCCCCGCTACCATTCAATAGGTTTGAGAAAAAGCGGTTGGTCGAAGTTACAATGTCACACAATCGTTCATAAACCCGTTCCAGCTAACTTTTGAATGCACAATGCTAATTTTATGTCACTTGACCACAAATAATTGGTTGGAGATACAAAAGATAATGAATCGGCATGCTCTTTTCTGAAAGATATACATTCACTGAGATGGTTACATCTTTCAAGCCGCTCTTTTTTCTCTTCGCGTAACAAGGTTGAAGGATATTTTCTTGATTAACGAAATATCCATTTCATCACTGAAGACGAAGTACATCTAGACTTCTTCGTCTGTACTGTTACTCCCTCCCCATAAGGGGGTGGAATAGCCCCCTTGTCCCTGCCTGGCACAGGTGGTGCCCTTAATTTATACTAGCTGCAAGCGCAGTGCTTCCTGCACTGTCACTGCGCCACCCCTGATGTAGCGGTAGCAGTGAGAGGTGGGTTCCTTTCGACCCTGATCTCCAGTTCTCTTGTGGTCCTGTCGGCTGGAGTGAGTTACTTAGTCCCCTGGGTTCTTCAGAAGTCTCTTCTCCACTATCCCACCATCTTCATAGGGGTCACGTCTGGCCACTGTGCTGCCAGGGACGGTGTGAAGGGTTTGAAGGGCCAACTTTCCTTCCACTGCTCACTGTCTATCCTCAGGACTGCCTGTGGCTTGCCAGAAGCTCTAGATGCTGCTCTTGTGCTGTGGCTGCCGTGGGAACATGTTTCAATTGCTTTTTCTTTCTAATTTATATTTCTCTTTAAATGCTGTCTCTCCGCTAGCTTCAAGAACGAGAACAAACTGCCTCGGAAGAGAACACTTAAAAATTTTTTTTTTGGTATGTTTAATTGTATGTTGTGCCGTGTAGGGACAGTCGGGGGCTTTTAGAATCATTTCAAAGTAGCTTCGTTTAAAAAATAAATTTAGAGTCTTGATGTGAGAACCGATAGAGGGACCAATCTGGTCCTTAAAACGGTTCGGGAAAGTGGTGGGTGCCCTCGACTAGACTTATAAAATTAGAGGCTGGATTGATGCACATTGCACTTTATTCTTCCCACGGCATGAAATGTGCTTAGGCCATCAAATGTTTTTATATTAACGTCGGCATTTTCGAACACAAATTGTGTGAATGTATCATCTTCGATTGTAGGAGGCCCAGCTCTTATTACAGATCTTTGGTATCTGTCACCTTCACGACACGACGAACAAATGCCCAATGACGACAACACTTCTATTAAATTCTTAGATCCGTACATTCTCTGTAGAAAACACAAACTTGTCTGAATTGATGACAAAAAGAACTTGGCCTTGCAGATGCTATTATGGCGTGGTTAATTACTAAACGTCTTCTCGTAACATCAGGTCTATTATCATACAATCTCTTCTTGGTTACAGTTAACGTGAACAGATTCAGAGTTTCAGGAACTAAATCATCACCCCCACGACTGATTTCCGGAACATCAGGATAGCTTTCACAATCATGTGGCATTTTTTTAAATATCTTTTCTGATTATTTCTGCGGCAGCAAGTATACAATTCTTAAACATTCCAGATTTGCATTCTTTTCTTTGTTTCTGTACCAGTCGCCTAGTATCTTATAACTTGAGTGAGACATGCACATGACAGTTTTTCTGCCAAAAATACACGCATACATAAAATCTTGAAAATAGTCAATTACTTGTTTTTTAGGAAATGTATATGAGTACGGAAGATCACTGCCACAAATGTCTTTTACTATTTTCCCTAATTTCTCTAATATAAACTGACATTCGTCAGTATTTTCTAAAAAACTACAGAGTTTAAGAAAATTTTTAGCTGAATTATCATATTTAGGTGTTCCTATATACTGAGTTGGTTTACTTTTACAGAACTTCTTGTAGCAAATGCCATGATAGCGAGCTTCTGCTACGACCAAATGAAACACACCTAAAAGTTTAGATTTTATTTTTGCACCCCATTTGTCATCTATTATATTACAATGTTTCCCCTATTTCTGGTCTTAACACCAAATGTATTTGTTAACGATATTTATGAGATAGTTTAAGATCAAACGCTGTTTTTTATTATCACAAATAATACTCACAAATAGTTCTCCGTGAAATTAAATGTATTTTCTAAATGCATTAGGAATGGCTGAGGTGTACCTACTGGTCAATAGGCTACAATTAACATTTGTGAAAGCTTTAATACTGCTAGGCTTATTATACATTTTTCTACAATCTACGTGCACAGTTGGTTACGCTACCTAAAGTGGTTATTTTAACATAATTATTATCTTTCAATACTAGCGTTAATTAGCATTTGTAACCCTTTCTTTACTTTAACAAAATTTCCTGGAAGGTATTTTTTACATAAAATACACAATAAGTTATCTTCAGACATTTTCAGTGTTTTTTTTATTATTTATTAATTGTTAATTAATTTTTTCTCAATATTTTAACCTGATGAAGAAGGGAAAACGCACAAAAAACTTGATACACGGCTTGGCGCAACCACGTCAAAATATAACCACAAAACCGACACACACCTTAACCTTAAGACATATCTTTTTTTTAACATATGAGATCAAACTGACCATATTTATTTATTTTTTCGTTTGTTTCAACTTGATAAAACAGTCAGTAGCGACGCGACAAGAACTACATGTCGCTTGGCCTCGCCACTCCGTGTTACGGCCAGCCCGCGCACGCCGTTGCGTTTGTCCATTATTTTCGATAGAAATAAAAGATGTAAGTAAACATTGTTATGCATGGTTTTAAATCTTATTAAATTTGACAACTTATTTGTTAAAATTATTTTTTCATATTTTCTCAGACAAAAAAAATATTCAACTTCAAAAAATAATTTTGCAAAAAAAAATTTTTTTTTAACAACAATCTCATTATTATTGGCCAAACTAATGCAGATATTAAAAAAAGTTTTATTATAGAATTTTTAGGCAGTTTTATAAGAAATTCAACGACGAAATTTTTTTTCTGATAAATCTTTTAGTTTACGAGATATAATCGCTTTAGTAGAACCCCACATTTTAATGTTTGGGAGGGCACAGGGGAGGAAGCAAGCGGGGGAGGGGTAGGGACTTTTTTGGAAAATACTCCACATAAGATGTACTATCTACCTGCAAAAATTCAGCTCTCCCCTAGCATGTTCCAGTTAGGGCCTGTTTTTTGTCTAGATTGACTGGGCTATTAGCCACAAATCATGAAAATCTGTTCAGGCATTGCAAGGTCATCAGTTCTTTTTTGTTTCGGGGGTTTCTTAAAATTTTGTAAATTTTACTTATAAGACGTTATCACGTCAAAAACTCTTTACCCTATTAAAGGTTTCACGAATTTATTTATCACACTCCGTAAATGTTCTGTACGAATATTCGTACCAGGTATTTCAGCTGACATTATGTGTTATAAATCGAATTGTTGTACATTCCAGAACCCTCATAGCTGTGGCTTTGCGTATTAATTAATGGTATCGTCTTCAAGCGGGGTGGGTGGATATTATTTGTAACTACATCAACTGTACTCGAATTCGTTGAGAGTAAATAGTGGATCACGAATGAATGTTTTAAGGGATGCAAACAATTATAATAAGAATGGTAAACGTTGAACATTGCATTAAATTAATCTACGCATAATTTCAGCATGAATTGCCTTCACGAATGTAAAGCCTCCTTATAAAAGCTCTTACAATTAATAATATGTGAACATGTGCGTATCTACTTATGTAAAAGCATTTATTTTATAAATATAAGGTAAAGTATCATACAGATTGGAATGTTTCTTTCAACTAGTTCTTAGTTATAAATTCACTAAATGAATATACCTATACATTTTCTTCTGTGTGCACTCGTTTTTATCATTTTACATCTTCGCGAAGGTTTCTGGGTTATTATAACCACATGACAATAGATCTGAAAAGTTTTTTAAACATTACTAAAACTCTTACGAAACTGTCAAAAATATCACAATTTTAGAATGACATTTTGCAAAACAATGATTTTGTTCAGTCGAAATTAAATATTCGAAACTCTTTAAATTAATTCATTTATTTCAAGTATTCACCTATGGTACTAACCAAAATCGAATACTTTGAATGTAATAAAAAATTACATTTATTTTAAATAGGTACGTACCTACGTTAGGTACCAAATTTGATTGATTGTTCTTATAATATACAAAAATGAATGTTTGTAATAGAAAATTTCTAATTGCAATAGGTGGCACGCGAGCTGTTTGAAAATCTGAATGTACCGAGACTGAATATATTGAACTCGAGAGACGGGAGGGGATCGCAGGAGGGGGTTCGGGGGAGAGGAAAGAGGGAAGGCGGGTATGGTGGATGGGTAAAGCGTGAGACGGAAGAGGAACGGGACGAATGGGAAAGGACACGCAGGGAGAAACAATTTCTTTATTAGTGGCGTTGCAACGCATGCCGGGAACTCGCTAGTCCATTTATAAATATCACATCTTGCAAAACACACAAAGAAATTATGTTTTAAGTGTTATTAAATTTTCAGCATGATTTTTCAATTAACGATTCGGTCGTCTCAATTTATTTAAATCGATTAAAAATATTAGCATACACATTATGCAAAATAACGATAGCATGCACATTATTATGCGCTTCTGTTATTATTGTGAGATAAAAATAATATGTTTTGCAATGTCTTAATAAAGCGATCAAAGGAGGCCGGTAAGTAATAATCGAGCAATAAAAGAGAGTGGTACGAAATGATAATGTAGATAAACGTGTTTTTTTCTGAAATATGTAATAAATATCATGTCTTTATGGCTGGGAGCAAGAGACACATATGTCAAGTGGCGCTCGATTACCGGTAGATACTTAGAAACAACGGACGGAGTGTCAAAGTGACACTATGGTAAATAAATAAATTAATACGTGAATACCGCATCAAACAATAGCACTATGTCAAGCAAGGTTTCGGTTCTAAATGGTGGTCTTTAACAGAGAGAACATAAGGAGGGAGTTAGGTCCAGCAGTGTTTTTTTCAATGCATTTTTTTTATCAAATATGTAATTTATTTTCGTTCACAAAACTTTTGTTACATGTAAAAGTAAATTACATTACGTGTAAAGATTAACAATTAAAGATACAACAATTTGATTTGAATTATCTATTATAGTTGAAGGTTTCACGGGTGTAAGATGAAGAATAATTTTCTAAGTTAAGTCTAAATTGATAAGCACTCACTTAGGTCTTGATTTCTGAACCAAACAGACATTCAAAAGAGATCAGTTTGCGACAAAACTCAATACTCAAGATATAAGATGGACAGTGAGATCAATCCCAAACGCCAGGAGTTAAGGCGGCGCTATCCGGCTGAAAAAGAAGAAGATGGAGAGATGTGTAATTACGAATGTTGGACAGAGCGTGCTAATATTTTAAGTGATGAAATCGCAGCGAAAAGGGCGAAAAAGCTTAATAAAACATGCTCTATGTTTAAAATAGAGCAAAAATCTCGTGGAACGTATCAGTATCATTTAAAGAAACATTGTAAATTTTTTCACAAATATAACTTGTAAAATAATAAAAATAGACTTGTTTTAAATAATTTTCCGAGCATACTTTGCGATTTTTTTCTTTCGAGGGAATTTCAAATAATTTGCGTTTCAGCGTGGAACGTATCTAGATATTATCATCAAAAATAACATTTACTTTTTTAAGAGCTTAAAAACTTCAAATTTTTAAGGGAGATTGTAATAAATCGGTCGAAATACGAATAGTAGACCCTTAATACGTGAATACCGCATTAACAATAGCACTATTCAAGCAAGGTTTCGGTTCTAAATGGTGGTCCTCAACAGAGAGAACATAAGGAGGGAGTTTAGTCCAGCAGTGTTTTTTCAATGCATTTTTTTTTATCAAAGATATAATTTATTTTCGTTTACAAACTTTTGTTACGTGTAAAAGTACATTACATTACGTGTGAGGATACAACAAGAAAAACACTATTAAAAATTTGATTTGAATTATCTATTATGGTTGAGGGTTTCACGGGTGTAAGATGAAGAATAATTTTCTAAGTTAAGTCTAAATTGATAAGCACTCACTTAGGTCTTGATTTCTGAACCGAACAGACATGCAAAAGCGATCAGCTTAAGACAAAACTCAAGACTCAAGATATAAGATGGACAGTGAGATCAGTCCGAAACGCCAAGAGTTAAAAAGTCCTTTTAAGGACTACGTTACGCGGGTAAACAGAATTATTCAAAACAGAAATTATTCTACAGTCCTTGGAAGCCATACAAAACATTAAATTAAAAAAAAAAAGTTTAAGTATGAACGTAGAATGCGCCTGAACCGCAGTTTGCAAAAAAAAATGTTGATTGCAAAAATGTCTAACTTAAATTGAAAATTAAGAAAATAATTGTCCTTCATTTTGCAATAACTTTGACATAAGTTGATGTTCATCCGCATATAAATTTAATTTAAATTTTGGATGAAGTGAATCGGATGAAAATTCGATTAGCTATAATTGCAGCCAACCTGAAAAACAACGTGTTTTTGGTATTATTTTATGGCGAATTGATAAGGCATTCGAGATGTAGATCTACTGTAGAAGAATACTCAAAATAAGCTGTATGGATAGAGTTACGAATGAAGACATTGAGGGTCGGAATAAAGAAAAAAGTTATTAAAACAATAAAAATCCGAAAACTTCAATATCTAGGACATGTGACGAGACATCTAGAGAAGTACGAGATCTTGCGTCTCACAATGCAGGGAAAGATTGTCGGAAGTCGGGGCCCTAGAAGAAGGAGAACATCATTATAAAAGAATTTAAAACTCACCTCAAAAATGTGCCACACCCCCCCCATACACACAAGTCCTGCTTATTTATGGGGGTACATCAAATACATCTATTATATAATTAATTATTGTATAAATTTTGTTTGTAATACGTGTATCTTTTTATGACTAATAAATAATAAATATAAAAAATAATAATAAAAAAATCATGGCTGAAAAACCTGAGAGTAAATAAATTCTGCATAGCCAACATGATAGCCAACGTAAACGATCGGACAGGGCACGCGAAGAAGAAGAAGTATTGAAGATTCATAAATTCATTCACTTTTCAATTTGAATTTGAATAAATTTTAAACAAAAATAATAATATAAGAATTTTTTCTCCAAAATAGGCATATTTACTTTGGGGTGTCATCATTAATTTTATGAAAAACAAATACCTTTGTATTACACCACAAAAAAAAAAAAAATATATAAGAATTTCTTCAAAATTCGCAAATTCACATTGTGGCGTCATTATTAATATCCAACCAGCTTTTTACGCCAATAACAAATTTAAAAATTATATATTAAATAACAAGGACAAAGGTGTTTTTTTGAACAAATCTGGGGTTTATAAATTAATTTGTAATGATTGTAACTTTTTTTATATTGGGAAGACTTCTAGAAATTTTAACATTAGAGTTAAGGAACATCTAAGATGTTTAAATAATAATAATTATTCAGAATTTGCCAACCACATTTTGGAAACAAGTCATTCTTTTGATATTAATAAAGGTTTAAAAATTTTACACACTAACACAAAGGATATACAATTAGATAATTTAGAAAGATTTAGATAAGTCATGGTGTTTGAAAGAGAAAGTACGAGAACAGTGTGTGATATAGTTGTGAACGATGAATACTTGGAGCAGGTGGATGAGTTTGTGTATCTGGGTAGTATGTTTACGAGAGATGGGAAGGCTATCAGCCTTGAGATATGATATGAGATATCGAAAGAAGGGTAAATGCCGGTAGCTCCGTTAATGGAGGACTGAATGCCGTTGGCGCTAATAATCAAAAGTCAGAATAATAGAAGAGTATGTATCAGACGATGTATGAATGTGAGTGAAGCAAAGAGTGTGTGCCAGGACCGAGTTGTTTGGCGGTCCGTCCTCTCTGCCTACCTCTGCGGGGAAACGGCGTGATGGTTAGTTAGTTAGTTTTAATTTAGAAATTTTAGAAATTAGGAAAAAATTAATAGTAAATAAAATATTATAAATAACCAAACGTTTTTTAAAAATACCATCTTTTAAATTTATTTTTGTATTAAAACTTATATTTATAATAATTTATTTTGTTATTTAGACTTCCTGTTTTGTTTTATAATATTTTTTATTAAGTTAATTTAATTTTTACCCATCCTAAAATAATTTTTATATTTTATTTTATATAATTGTTTTTTATGATATTTGAAGTAATTAATCACCTCTCCTTTCTAATATTTTGTCTATGTTCTAATTTGTCTATACTTGTTTGTCTTTTGTTATTTTTTGTTAACTTATTATCCTGACGAAGAAAACATAGTTTTCGAAACATGTTGATATTGTTAATTAAATAGTGGTGTACACAAAGTTCTTTGATTTTATTAAAATAATATAAGAGCTCAGTTTTCACTTACACTCGCTCAACAACAAAGACTGAAGATAAACATTTGTTTTTTTTAGCAATTACTCACTCACACGATGTGTTAAAGTAATTTGCTGGTAAATACAATCGTATGCTAATTCAACTAACTCGATATAGTTAGGTAGGTAATTATTTTTGCGAAAGTTATTTTTTAGTACAGAAATCCAACGATAATTTAAAATTGACTTGTGAAACTTATTTTCTTACGCAATAATAATATTATAATTGACTTGCAAATTTCGCAGGATGATTAATGTTAATGTTTTTTAATTGGATTGTGTTTGAAAAGTTCAGGCAACCCTTTCAGTGCCTTATCCGACTCTAAATAAATAATACCGACTGCGAAGACTAATTTAATGCCAAGGAGTCAAATTTGCATAGCGCTCAAGGTGTTGATGCAGAACATTTACATACGAGAAGATCGCATGTCACTTGGTAATTATTATCTTATTAAAGTTTATAATATTTGCACGGCATTTTTAATTAATTCATGAATTATTATACAGGCATAAGTTAATAAACATATGGATAAATTATTGCAGGTGAACTTGCATTTATTCAAAATTAATAGAATATTTAGTTTTAATCACGTTTATTTTTTAAAACCAACATGTTTCTTATTATTGGGAGTGAGAAGGGAGAGGGGGTAATAAGACATAATTAACAAAAAGGAACAAGTTCTAGGTATTTTATTTTAAATTAATAAATTGTGAAATAACACAAATTAATCAAATAAAATTTATTTGCCACGCCGGGAATCGATCCCGCGACCTTCGGAATGCGAATCAAGAGCCCTACCTGCCGGCCGTCAAATACTTTTGAGGAAACAGACATACGTACACTGTGTGTCTCATCTTTTGTCTAACCATTATTTAAAGTGTAAGAAAGAGCTGCAGTATTTTTAGAATAAAGAACGTACGTTTTATATTTTTTTATGCCGTCACGGTAATAATAAAAGCGCTCATTGGAATTAGAATCCAATCGTCCAGCAACAGCCCTTAGAATTTTGAAACGGTAAAACGGTCTTGTGGATTATTTTTCATGTTTTCGTGACCTTAATAGCCATAATTTATAGACAACAAATGACCCGCCAATTGAAGTCAGCTTTTATTATAGGTATTTGTTCTCCTTTGTCTGGCACTGAAAGGACGGAGTAGACATTAACACCTGTCTTCCTATACAAAGTGGCAAGTTAATGTGTTCAAGGATCAGGAGGCTAATAAATCTAGGAAAGGGACGTAATCGCCGCGTGTTAAGTTATCGTGATCCTCTCTAGAAGTGGGAGAAGGGAGATGGTGGGAGGATAACTTAGAAGGTGGAATAGGACACGTGTTCGTTACATACAGCATTGCAGATACTTCGATGACAATAAATTATAATATAATATTACATAAAAGAAGAGTGTTAATTAATTTATTATTTTTATACAAAATTATAAAATCTTTAATCGACAGCCCTAATTTGTTGGAACTAATTTGCATTAACATACCTGCCAGGCAAACTCGTGGCAATGATATTTTTAAATGCAAGAATAAACTCAACACTAATTACTCTATTTACTCACCAATTCCAAGAATCCATAACCTTGCGAATAAATACTGCGAATTTATAGATATATTTAGTGTTGACAGTTTTGAATGTTTCAATAGTCAACTAATTTCGATTTTATCTGCTAATAATAAGCTTTTATTATTTTTTGTTGTATTCATAAAATCTTTTCTCATCCAGACTCTACCAGTAAAATATATACTTATTTGATTAAAAATTTTTCTGTTTTATTTGTAGTAATAAACAGATATAATGGTTTGTTTATACCCTAATACTAACTAGCTCTTATACATTACACTTTGTTTTATTTCAGATCTTATTATTAATAATATGTATAAATATTTTAAGCTGAATGGTATTAGTTTTTTTGTAAGTACAACTCATACTATTTCATTTCTTTTAATTTATGTTATAATATTCTATACCTAACGAGTTGATTGCACTCTTATTTATTCCGTTTTCTTGATTATGTAACACATGTAATTAATATTGTGAATATAAATTTCCGTCTATTCATGTAAAAGCCCACTACGGCGTTAATAAATATTAATAAATAAGATAATATCTACAAACCTATAAACCTTGCCCGATGCGTATTATACAGGTTGGACTTTTGGTCTTTGAAATTTTGGTCTCCGGTGACTCTTTTCATGACTTTTTTTTTCAAAACTGTTTTCTTCAAAATCAAACGAAAACAAAATTTCTTCCGCATGTCGTCACTGGTCACTAAGCCGTGTAACTGACCAAACCCCCACCTAGCCTCCAACTGTCCAATACCAACAATTTTTTTATGTTTTTGTAGAAAAAAAACATAAAAATATCACCGGAGACAAATTTTAATTAATTTTTTTTACCCCGTATAATGTCAGGAATCACTGGTTATTAGTCAAGCACGAGTACATCCCTTAAAAACATCCTAAAGTACTGTATTTGAGAGAATCTCAATTAAAACACAAAAAATACTAATCTATATGTCATTATTTCTTTCTTCGTTATTTATTTTTGGGGTGTTATGCCGTGTTGCGCTACCTCCTTCTTAAGCTTATCTGCCCTGATTATGGACACTATAACGCTGTCCGAAACGCTAAAGAAGGAGGTAGCGCCACACGGCATAACACCCCAAAAATAAACAACGAAAATACTTTTGGCCGTTAAAACCTAAAATCATACCTGTAATTATTTGTGTTTAAAAATTGAGCTTCATCTTGAATACAACTCACCGAATCATTAATAATATTATGTCAAGGTAAACACGCATGTCGGGTTCTAACCCGCGACCGAATTGCGAGTCGAGAGTCTTACCACTCGACCACGGAGGACGTCAACAGATTGTGTGATGATTGAAGAACAATCAGATGTTTTATTCATTTGTCCGTTAATGGTGACATCCATGTCATACGAGTAAAACGTGCAAAAGAGATATAATATGTAAATTCTTTAAGTGAATTATTAAGAGGGAATAAGCAGACAAAACCGGAAGTATGTCATTTTTAAATCAACTTTTAGACGCATTGACTCTTTTCCACAAAAAATTATAAATTGATTTTGAAAGACTGTTTTTTATCTAGTGAAGCTATTTTTCAAATTTTAAGAAAATATGTTTATTTTTAGTACTATAAGGTTTTACCGTAGGTCGTTGGCGTTAAGTTTTCAAACAAAATTTTGTATCATACAACATACATTTAAAATCATATAATCATGCAGAAAAATAAATCAATAAATTATTTGGGAAACCAGCTTTCCAGAATTTTCATTCAAATAAAATCATTAAAAAAAAACACAGTGCCCTTGTTTTTTGACGAAAATACTTAAGTTTGTCTATTTATTTACGGTCTTACAAACTAATAAATTAAAAAAATATATATTCTTATTATTGAAAAATAATAAATTCTTATGATCAAACAATAATTACATAAAGTATACAATTTTAATTGTTTTATCAATGTGGGTATTTATCAAAGCAAATTTGGAATGAAATAAAATCGATATTGAGTCATTATGTTTAAATGCTAAATGCTGGTATGGAGAATTATTGGTGTTTCTCATCGGTACTGCCTTGTACCGTTGCAAGGGTACAATTACAAGGGTGACCGGCCAACTCGGAATGAAACCAACTCAGAACGATCTCAGATAAGTCATTTAGAGTGATAAAAAAGAAAATATAAAAAATTGGTTAAATAGGTTATGTTAGGTTAGGGTTATCGGCTAATTTAAAATTATTTTTTTCATAGATTTTAACGACTTTTAAAGGAGGTGTTGAGTTGATATTATTCCCAGTTGGCATGGAACCAATTACAAGATCATCGTTCGACGAAATTTAAATTCTCGGCTGCTGGCTCTTAAGTGAGTTTTCGCAAAAATATAAAAATCTAGTGAAATTCATTTAAAATGTTATAAAACTATCTAACAATAAATAAAATAAGTAGGTACTTGATAAACGCGTCCTAACTCATAAATTATCGATTACCGATTTCATGACTAATTACATTCATTAGAAATACTCCGTAAATACTTGGAATTTTCAATAAAATATCTGCTAACGCGAAGAGAGTAAACCTAAATTTGGTAGCTTCAATAAAGTTAATTTAAAAATTATTTGAAAATGCCTCAAAGCCCTTTCCGTTGGCACGCGATTTATTAAATTCTTCGATGATGAAAATGATTTACCTAATATTTCAAGTTTCAAGAAGAGATGGAAGGAAGGTTGGGATATCAGCTTTTTACATTATTGCCGAGCCGAGTTGTTGATTATGATAGACACAATTAATAGACTGGCAATTAGCCGAGTTCTGAACCTTTTCCAGATCCAGTTCAACGTTATTAAAGTTACTCTGTTGGGAGTCAAAGCTTGATTTTTTTAATTATTTTATATTTTCTCGTGGAAAAACATGGGTGAATTAAAATATTCAGCGACCACTCATGTAGTTTACTGTGTGACAAAAATAATAACGACATATTTTAATATGTAGGTAGTCGCACATTAAAATGACTTACACAAAAAACCGTCGACAAAAGATTTACTATTCAACAGAGAAATTGTTTTAAGTTAGTTTAGATTTTTCCCTAATAATTAACTTTCGAGCATTCCTATTCCTTTCATTCCTTTTCCTTCTCCTTTCCCAGTCCACTAACCTCAACTCGACAACAAGATCCCAGAAATTATTGAATTCACCTATGTAGGTGTTTTGGATCCGAGAAATTGAGATTTTTTATCGAATCTGCCTAAACTAATGAAGTTACAATACATCTAGACCTGTTATTGTTTCACAAAATTAAGAGAAAATATGGCAATTAAATAGAGAACTCCAGTCCAATTTTTTTTATTTTTTTTTATGAATAATGAATAACCTTCTAACTAAAATAACTACATATTTATTTTTATAGATAGTTTTAATAGTTAAAATAAATGTCAAAGTTTTAATTTTTCAAGACCCCCGAAAACCACCGAATCTAGTGTGAAGACCAACCGAAGTATGAATTTTGTAGGGAACTGGAATCAGCTGTTTGACTCCCGCCATTTTGAATTTCAGCATTGGAGCGTTTTACTGGGCATTATGATAGTTTTTAGTACAGTTAGAGTTTTTGAATTTTTTAAATAATATAGATAGACTAATAGAGATAGGTACTTTATTTTTGATACTGAATTGGCCTAAATAATGTTTCAATAAAAACAAAAACTATTTTATGTCCAAATCTCTATAACCAATAACGCAATAACACGGAATGTCGAACGGCTTGCGTCTTACATTTCTATTGATTTCTATACAACTTTGACCCAGGTGACGCGGCGCGGTGACGTCACGTCGCCAAAATCCAGCAATACTAACTTGACAGGGTGTTTTAATGACACGTTTTAAAATGGACTTCTTAATATTTTTTTTAAAAACTCTACGTTAAACATTATGTAATAAAACTTATATATTCAGAATCAGCGTATATTGGTCTATATGAACATATTTTTTTAAAGCCATAATATTTTTCACTGGAGTTCCTTATTATATTTCCAGTAAATTCTTAATTCAAACGTTGTTCATGAATTACCAAAATACACATTCCATGAATGTGTGTATGAATGAAATGAACGATAGGGCCGCGCGGCATTTTCGTGTTTAAGTTGCATTGGATAGGTACTTCATTTTACATGGCGGGTGTGGAAATGCGCTTACTCGCTTATAATAAGACGAATACGGAACACTACAAATAACCTACTGCTACATAAGACGACCTACCGCTAGTAGGTTTTCCTTCCTATACTTACGCCCTGAAAATCTCAGGAAACAATCGAAATAATTGCATGTTTTAATCATAATAAATAAGTATTTACGAATCAAATGTTTGTTATTCATGGCAAATCAAATGGCACTTTTTATCGAATTTAGTTATAGATAGCACACGACCTTACGCGACGCATACTAAAAATCTACAAAATCGAAAGCACGACAATTAGCGTTTCTTTCGCTTGCCACTTTGAGAGCTCTACAGCGCGTCTATATGAATGTCGTTGTTAAAACCATTATTATTTTACATACATTGCAAAGCAGATAGCAAAGATGTCTAAAAATATCTTGTTTTTCTTTTCGCAAAGTTTACTACAAAAAAATAATATGAAAAATGAAAAATCACAGTTTAAATAAAAGCGGATAATTTTATCCTGGATACCATTTCAGCTTGCAGTTTAGCTGGGTTGAAATTTTTGCTTATGGACATGTATATTTAATTCATATTTAAAAAAAAACATTATTGGGTATTTCCTTCTCTCTTTGCCTTAAAACCTCTCGCATGCCAGGCGTATTTCGAAAAACCGCGCGGATCTTACCTTGTTGCTTTCTGGTCAAATATCTATATATAAGAGAGGAATAGCTTTTTTGCGATTGTTTTCCGTTTACCATATAATAAATCTTATTATTCATGTATATTTCGCGATAATATCGTAAGAGGTTTTTCCAGAATAGCTAACTAACTAAAAAAATCTCCCATTTTTGAAATAATTGTGTAAAAATATAATCACACAAAAATAAACTGATTTTATTATTTCTATACAAATCTGAATACATACCCAACATGTAAAAATACAAATCAAATGAGTTTGCAAATAAATAATGACCTTTATAGGCATTTGAAAACATAAAACTTCGAATTTTCACCTTTGACAGTTGCAAAAATTTGGTTGCCAAGTCAGAGAAAATTCATTTAAAAATATTCCAGAATAGCTAGATTAATGAAACTATCGGTGATATCAAGAATGATATTGGTGAAAGCGATTTTAACCTTGTCCTTTGTACAGTTTTTTTTATACATAAGGGTTAAAATCGCATTTAAAAAATTAAAGAAAACAATTTTTTTTCGGGCCTTCCGGCAAACGACTGTACGCCAGGTATTAACTAAACCAATATGGCCACACTACTCTAAATGATGGGTCGGCAACCTGCCCCCCGAGGCGTCTTGATGCGGCCCGCAAGATTCTCGCCGCAACGCACGTGACGGACGATAACATACACAACGGAGTGAAAGGGAGCGGGAGAGGGAGCGTAGGGATAGCGAAGGGGGAGCGATTAGCAAATCAACGTGATGGGTTTGCAAAGTGATAACTCACTTAAAATGGCTTTTAAAGAAAAAACTTGGTGGATTACCACAAGGAGTTAAAATGGTTTGCTGAGCAAATAATTACTATGTTTGGTAGTACATAAATTTGTGAACAAGCTTTTTCAATTCTGAATTATCGAGAAAACAAAGAGTGTTTTCGGTTATTGGGTTCACATTTAGACGCAATACTACGCGACTCTACTAATATAACAAAACTTGCAAATCAAATACTACCACAAAAAACTCATTGATTTTTTGACTACTATAAATGTAGTAAGAATAAACAATAGTTTTATTTTTAAAAATTAAAATATTTGTAGACAAATATTATAGGTTTTTTTCATTTTTTACAATAGCTCCACACAGAAGGCCCTGAGGAAAATAATTTCCTTAGGGTCTACGCCATCTTAGGGGATGCCGTGTGGAGGGTCATTTTAAGGAAGGAAAGAATAGGAAGTTCTGGGACGGAAAAAGTGGTTAGTAATCTGGGTGTCTGGGTGTCCAGGAGTGATGTACGTATGAATCAATCTTTCCAACTGCAGTGCAAGGCAATGAGTCGAGAGAGTCCGGCTGGAAAGATCAAAAGGCCTCCCTTAATCAGTCTCTCTCGATCC